>OZ023314.1:32965356-33315549 GCA_964007375.1 Ophion obscuratus
GTCAAATAGATAGACGAACAGCTGTCTTCCCGTCAAATTTTCTGAATTTGAGAAAAAAAAACTAAATTGGCTTATGATAAGCCAATCTACATTTTTTTCTCAAATTCAGAAAACTTGAAGGGCAGACAGCTATTCGTCTATCTATTTGACGTCGTTTGGCAAAGTTTCGACGGGATCTGAAGAACCGTTTTCGAGATTTTTGGGAATCTATAATTGTTCTACCATACAGACCGCTATGAGGTATCATTCCCTCTTAAAGGTCGACTGACCGACCAAGCGTTGGGCGGTTCGGTAGGAGACAGCGCATCATTTAAAATCACGTTGAGATATTTCTGTCGCGGACGGCCGTATTTTGAGAGGGCACAAGGGGGGCCCTTCCGAATCAGTGATAACTTATAGTGGCGCTTAGTAAAAAATAAGTCACAATCAATTATACCCAACAATAAACTGGAATAAAAAAGTTTGCGCAAATTTTGTAGAGTCAGACGTTATTGCATTTTTCTTGAAAGGTTGCGGCTACGAAATTTTATCTTAAATATTTTCTTTAAGGGGGGATTGTCTTTTTTTTCGCAAAATTTACCGCTTTTTGGGAATTTTTTTGTGAAGAAAGTATACAACGGAAAACTTGTGAAACTTGGCATATAGTTTTATTGATCTGTTTACTACATACAAAAAAATTTTTAAACAATTTCATCAAAAAATCCGCCTCCCACCCACCTCGACGCGCGATGGTCCTTTTTTGATGGTGTGCATGATTACAGCCTTCACGTTCATCCTGCAACAAAAACCCAAAAAGCATTTTACTTTAGACACATATAGCTATCGTTCGATGAAGGGAAAAAAAATTGACGATTTGGTGACGTTTTTTGGGAATTTTTTTGTGAAGAAAGTATACAACGGAAAACTTGTGAAACTTGGCATATAGTTTTATTGATCTGTTTACTACATACAAAAAAATTTTTAAACAATTTCATCAAAAAATCCGCCTCCCACCCACCTCGACGCGCGATGGTCCTTTTTTGATGGTGTGCACGATTACAGCCTTCACGTTCATCCTGCAACAAAAACCCAAAAAGCATTTTACTCTAGACACATATAGCTATCGTTCGATGAAGGGAAAAAAAATTGACGATTTGGTGACGTTTTGAACTTGAAGTATCGATTTTTCGAAAAAAATTGATCGATTTTTTGTTATAAATAAAAAACTATTAAACGTATTGCTTTTTTGCTTCATCAAACGATAAAAGGATGTCAGCTGAGCATTCTGTCCAAATTTGAAGGGAATCGGTTGAATCGTTTTTGAGAAATCGTGCACACCATCAAAAAAGGACCATCGCGCGTCGAGGTGGGTGGGAGGCGGATTTTTTGATGAAATTGTTTAAAAAATTTTTTGTATGTAGTAAACAGATCAATAAAAGTATATGCCAAGTTCCACAAGTTTTCCGTTGTATACTTTCTTCACAAAAAAATTCCCAAAAAGCGGTAAATTTTGCGAAAAAAAAAGACAATCCCCCCTTAAGCATTCGGTCCCCCCCTTTTTCATTGTCTTTACGGGATAAACTTCCGAAAAGCTATTACACCCGATTCGTCCGAAATTTTGCACAGATGTTCCATTTAATATATAAAGACATCTCCTGAAAGGATTTTTGGCGCGTTCCAATAGAAATCGAGTTTTAAAGTTTATTTTTTAGCCCGCACGAGTATATATATATCCCTCGCCACGGTCGATCGATACCCCACCCGTCCAATATCACCTCTATATAAACTATATTTATATAACCTAAACCAATTCAACCAAACCCAAACACACAAACCCAGCTGGTGAGACGTGGTGTCCGGAGACCCCTAAAAAACGGTGGACACCATTTCTCAAAAACTATCGCATCGATCTTATTGAAATTTTGCACACTTCTTCAAAATAGCATTGACTGAAGGATTGTATGAAGGATTTAAAAAAAAATTGGATTTTTGGCAGAGTTTTATGCAAAATGGTTCAATTTTTGGTACAATTTACGCTACGCATAGTCTTGTAAAATTAGTTGTAATCGAAGAAAAACCTTCGCTATATTGATAGTCAAGGCTATTTTGAAGAAGAGTGCAAAATTTCAATAAGATTGGTGTATTAGTTTTCGAGAAATCGTGTCCACCGTTTTTTCGACGGGTCACCGGAAGCCCACCGGCTGAATATCCCAAATTTTTTAATGACATTTAAAAAAAATATTATTGTAACGTTGCTCTTTTATGTGCTCATCATTTGGAATAAAATCATTTATGAATTATATTTTTTGTTTAATAAAGAAAATATGCTTTTTGGCTTTAAATCTCACGTACCCCCTTAAAAATTATTTTCGTCTAAACTTTTATGTGTCGTCGTTGTTAGGAAAATGATGGAAGCTCAGCTTGGGACTCGTCTTGCGAACATTTTTGCATCCATTATAGGCACATCTGCTACACGATGGCATCGTTAACTATGTTGCATCTTACAAACAATTTTAAACAGCCAATTTTCCGTGGGCAAAGAGTCTAACAGAAAAGCGCGAAATACACGAATACACGATTAATTAACTAGTTAGATTGATATTCAGTATTAATAATCACGAATACGTCCGAGTCCTGTCAAATTTCTGACAGATGTAAGCAAAGTAGCAATAGATTTTTATACCACGTAGCACGATCCTTGGAAGAAATCGCTGAGTCCATGTTAAAAAGAGATGGAACGGTTGAGATGGAAAGGAGCGAGAGAGTAGGAGCAAAAACAGATCGATTTAAAGCCGGGGCTCTCCGGCAGAACGAGCACGTGCCTTAGACCGCTCGACCGTTGCTGTTGTTAACACTGGAATTTGCAAGAGAGCGAGCGAGACGTGCAATCACCTCACCGTAGTTGGCTCGAGCGTAGGAAGAGGTGTGCACACCGACACACTCAGCGCTTTAGGTGGTTGGAGGAGTAACTACGAAACTCCCCCAAGAAATCTTGCCAAATCGTCCTATAAGCCGTGTTGTTCCATGTAATATCTGTTCTTTGGTTATAGCCATGCTTGGGGTTTAATTAGATTGGCGGCTTGTTGGGTTGGTTCACCACTTAATTTTATTCATTATGATTAGCTATATTGGTAGATATACCACCAATATATATATATATACTGCAGAACCAATAATTGAAATGAGGTGTTACGGAGACAAGCAGATGCAGGGTATTGCGGCGATTAGCTCTGTCTTTTTTCAATACCTCCGTCTGCCCCCGTACCACACTTCGCCACCAACCCTTTTAAGATAGCAGCCCCTAGTGGCCAGTGTATTAAAAAAATTTCGTCAGTAAGCGACCCCCCTCATCCGACGGAGTTTCCAGACCTGTATATAAGACCGTGCCCCTTATTGAATCACCGAATGTTTCAACTCGTGACCACGAGGATCGCTGCTATAGAGTGATCCAGGTCATCCAGGTGTGTGAGACAGCCGGAAATAGATTTCAAAAGTGAACAAAACGCAAACAGAACCGCTGATTCACGCGACCACACGCGACGTGCTCTGCTTGTTTATCCTCATGGTGTAGCTTTGTTTAAATAAAAAAACGGTGATATTGAAAAATGACTAAGTGGTGTATTGTGCCAACGTGCAAAACAGGCTCTCGGAATGATATATCGAAACGCTCAGTGTTTCGGGTGCCGAGCACAAGTAAGTTTATTAAACAAATTGTGTGCACAGATTAAACAATTACAGCAGGACAAATTTCTCTCTTTTAAGGTCGCGTACAAACACCTGCAGCTCGATAAACTTGCTGTGAGCAGTGGGAAAAATGCTCCGAGCCAAGATCCTGTGAACTGTGTCTTAAATCCGAGCCTAAACCCTCCGAGCCAAGATTCTCCGAGCCGAGATCCTCCGAGCCAAGATTCTCCGAGCCAAGATTCTCCGAGCCAAGATCTTCCGAGCCAAGATCCTGTGAACTGTGAATCTTCATCGCTTGAGACGAATGAAGATGAATTTAATGGCTTTGGACACTTACAGCTCATGGAAATTTCAACTCAGAGCATTAGTGCTCATGAGCAGGAGTCTACTGAAATGAAAAGTATATATTTTAATATGTATAAAAAATGGAATCGTACATGATCTCTATTGTTTTATTCGGGTATATTACAAATGTCTCGAGTGTACCTATTATACTGGAAAAACAGGTTGGTGTTCCACTGATGGACGTTGCATCAGAGATTAGTAGAGAGATGTACAACGCTCCCCTTTTCGGCGTGCCTCGCAAATGGCGCTAAATCGCGGCGGCGAGTTCGGGAATATGATTTTGTGTGCATCGCCTCTGTCGAGATTGCAGATTCCCTTGTAGCCGCGCGAGTCGTGAGCACCGCTCAAGTCGATATCGCAGTCAGCGTGCACACGAATGGGCAGCTCGGTGGGGGAAAAGTCTCTGCCCCTCGCTCGCTCGACAGGCGAACGGAGCGAGGTTTTCCGTCCGATCGAGGTCGACATATGTATGGCCGTACTGCGGATTGGAATATGCACTAAATAAATTTCAAAGAGAAAAACATGTATCGAGAAAATTGTTTTCTCTCGGTTGGCCGTTTATGCCGAGAATGCAGGTTAAAAAAATTAACGACGAACCGCGTTGAAAAATGAAACGCCGAAACGACCGTGGAAGGTTCAAAAAGAAATCTTGAGCCTTTGCCGCGGTCGTTATGGCGTTTTTTTTTCAACAGTAAACATTATAAAAAAGCGTGTATCATAAATGTTTTTCTATCCTCAATGAGAGTCGTGGCTGAGTTGGCAGCGTGGCGGATTGACGATGCTTGCGGTCCGGGTTCGATCCCTGGTTGATCGACTTTTTTTAATCTATTTTTTTTCTTCATTTTATATTAAAAAAATTTCGAACTTACTCTCGCTTTAGCTATTCTCACCTGTCCAGGCATTATTTATGACATTTCATTCATATATGTTTAATTTTTAAAAAGACATTGGCTACCGGGAATCGAACCCGCGTCGTGTGTACTCAGAGCCCACACGCTAATATATCAACCGCGAGGTTCTTGTGACTGCAAACCTGCCTTACCTATACACACTTATACAACCTAAAAAAAAATCGCTGCATACCAATTGCATACTGTTTTTAAGACCCCAAAGTATTATTGAAGATGAATGAAAACGATTTTTCCAAACTCTTAGAGTGGTGTTATCGCTTAAAGAAAAGAAATTGATTATTTGATTGTTGTAAATGTATATCCTCTCTTAAAGACTTTAAGGCGTCTGGCCACCTTGGCCGATCGAAAATGGGTATTTCAAACAAAATAATAAACGAGAAAGTATAGGCCGGAATATTTTTATTTTTTTACACAACGTCAGCAAGGGCTTTAAGAATAACATTAATAAATTTCCATTCAAAATATTAAAAAATGGCGCCGTTATGCACATTGCCGCGGAGGCCCTCCGCACGATACGCGCGGTCGTTGTCCCAGCTGTTACCCGGTCATGTCACATTTGAAAAAAAAATCAGCTCATTCGTGAGTAGTATCGCTACAATGTAACGTAGCGGTTTTTTTTCGACCATCAAAAAAATTATAGTGAGCCATAATTTCGGTGAAAAATAATTTTTTTTCGGTTTACCATAATTTTTTTAATGGTCGAAAAAAACCGCATCCTGGTTAACAGATGCTTGCGGTCCGGGATGGATCCCTGGTTTATCGACCTTTTTAATCTATTTTTTTTTTCTTCATTGTATATTCAACAAATTTCGAACTTACTCTCGCTTTAGCTATTCTCGCCTGTCCAGGCAGTATTTATGACATTTCATTCATATATGTTTAATTTAAAAAAAGACATTGGCTACCGGGGATCGAACCTGCGTCGTCTGCACTCAGAGCCCGCACGCTGATATATTAACCTCGTTCTCATCAATATATAATCATATCAATTCATCCTCCGCGCCGAAAATCTCGAAAGTTAGCGTCTCCCAAGAACATTTTAAGCCCGCGAGTGAATCAGTGCTATTACGGTACTAACATCACGCCTGCTTAGAATAGTGTAATACTGTCCGTGAGTCACACGGTGACCGAAGCAAAATCTACGATACTGAAGTCCGAAGAATCGGAGCCACGCGGCAGGTCCAGATCCACTGGGACCGTATTGTCAGAGAAGATTCCAAAATTCGACGTGACCAGCGCTTGATCGAAGGAAGTACGCGTAATGATCATCAACGTCACTTCTCTGCTCCTTCTGTTCTCCTTACTGTACGTCCGAATAATATCTCAGTATATTTTTCACTATCGTAATTCGAGCACATAAGCGTGAAACGCAGTCTGCGTTGACATGAAGACTAAGTCGCGTGACGATATATATATAAAGTGAAAATATAAAGTCAAGATGAACGCAAACAAAATCGCAAAATATATCGAGCGATATGTCCAACTAAGAGCAGAAATTCGGAGCCTAGACACCGAATTACTGAGGGAACACACACCTGTCGAGAGACAAACTTTAGAAGAAACAGTCAAGAGACTGTTAGTAGAAGGGTCCGCGATCCGGAGCATGTTAGAAGGCCTACCGGGTGCACAACATGCCCTTTTAGAGCTAGAAATCGACCCCGAGGACATTAGCGATGACGTAGCCGTCGATATCCGACAGCAAAGAGCTCGTGAGCAGACGGAGCAGCTCCGGGTCGACGAGCTTGCCCGAGCGCGACAACTCGAGCAAGACCGAGCTGTGGCAAAACAAATGAACGAAGAGGAGGAAAGAATGTTCGCAGGAAAGAATGTTCGCAGGAAAGAATGTTCGCAGGAAAGAATGTTCGCAGGAAAGACTGTTCGCGGTCATTGACAACGGGTCAAACCGACCTGCCCGTCGCCGACCCAAATCCGCGCCAAGTGCGAGCCCCACCCTCCTACCTCGAATCACACCGTCTAGCTTACTTGGGAACGACGGAAGAAGTAATCGCCAGAGTTGAACTAAGCAAACTCCAGGCGACCCAAACATTTACGCATGCCCAGGAGCAACTTTCCACCTACCGGGAAATAGTCGGCAAGGCCACCGCTGAGGCAGAAGCTCGAGGGAAACGGCTTCAGGAGATCCAGCGAGAACGCGAACGCCTCGTGAGTATTGTATAAACGGCAGACCAAGAAAAGGAACGCCTGGCCAACCAGCCCCGCGCCCTCGAGGAAAGGGACGCTGAAACTGAGGCGCTCCGAAGGAAGCTCCGCGAAGCCGAAATAAAACAAGAAGGGATGTTACAGGAAATGCATCGCCTGAGGAATCACCACGTATCGACCCACGGGGCGGGGCTATCGGTCGTTCTCCTGGATCCAACCCCCGGGAAAATGGAGAATTGGGAGATCGACACACCGGGGTTTGATGTAACTCAGGACGATTACGATCGAGTGGTCAAACTGTCCATAAGGGAAGTCCAGAGAGAAGAAAAGCTTCGTGAGGAGATCCGGCGGCTCGACTTGATTTCAAGACAATCGGCCCGGGAGCTGGAGGAGCAAAGGCTGTTACTCGAGGAGGCTCATCGAAATCAACGCAGCAAGATGTCGTTGAAATCCGTCAAGGAAATACGGAAGGAAGAGAAAAATCCCTCACCGAACCCGCTTGCGACCCGGTTCGAGCGTGTCCACCGGAGGTAGGAGCAATCAGAGGAGGCAGCATCGCGGCCAGGCCGAGAAGCGGGACCACCTCACGCAATCAGCTGCCTAGAAGAACAACTTCTGATCAGCCGAGCTAAGCAATGGACGGTCGAAAATCACCAGCTGAAGACCAGCATGGGGATAACCAGCAACGCCCCGAGCGAATGGAGATCAGAAGGACCAGCTGGTTCAGAAGACGCAGAACGACCAGGTGGACCTACAAGCCTACCAAGGCCTGGTCCCACAGAAAGAATCTCCAAGACGATAGGGGAAAACCCTTTCGTTAACCGGGGGAACGGCGACTCATTCGGTGGACCACCAAATCCGCCGGGCGATCCCTACGATCCACTGCTCGAGAGTAACCCAACCGAACACCCCTCGGAGGGGGGGGGGGGGGGAAATGAAGGCTACCAAGTGTCTCCTGTTGGTCCCCAAACTGGAAAGATCGACGCCAATACTAGATTGGATCAAGCAGTTTAAATTCGCTTGCCGTTTCATGTGGATTTCCCAAAAGGCAGCGTTTGTCTCGATGGTCTTCGTCCAGAAAATATCGCACGACATCTCGCGGCTCGCGACCGGGCTCATCGAAACCGAGTCTGGTCTCGTCGAGTTCGTTAAGACTCACTTTGGCTACCTACCTGGGTTCCAAATCTGCATGGATAAACTTCGTCAAGTGAGGTAGACCGGAGTCATGCTCGAGTACATCGCGAACTTCAACCACGCCCTGCACGCCGTGAAGGAAGTTGATCAGAGAGACCAAGCTAAGGGCTCCCTGGACCACATGCCGTTGGTCTACGATCAGGCCATCTCGATGCTCATCCATGGATGCAGAAAGGACGTTTCCGATTGAAAGTCTACATCAACACGTATTCGAAACTCGCAGCAGCACGGCAAGCTGCTCAGGCGATCGAAGAAGCCAACATTGCCGACCGCGAAGCAAGCGCTGAAAGGGTGAAATTGCCAGCCTACTCGGCCCAGCAGCAGTTGAAACACAGTCAGCCTCCATGGAGACAATACGGTGCACTGAACGCACCCAAAGGCACTCGGCCAACACCGATTACCGTGAACGCCGCCGTAGCCGACGCCGAGTCCATCTGTTACAATTGTGGGGGCAAGGGACACTCCGCGAAGGATTGCCCAAGACCTAGGAGAAGTTCCCAATCACGCCCGGCCGAAGGTAACCCAAGACACCAGGGGGGAAATTTTTACCGAACAAGGCCATTGCCCAAACCACCGCAAGTATACAACATCAGCAAACGAGAGACTCAGGAGAATCAGGAGACAAGCGTCAACGGGGACGATCACCAATACGAGGAATGCCAAGGGTATCAAACGTCGGAATTGGACGACTGGAACGCATCAGAATTCGTCCAAGAGGATTCGCCCGAGACATCGAATTATTAGTGGACACGGGTAGTTCTCTCAACCTAGTAAAAAAGGGGTGTATACCACAGGGGTTCCCGATACAAAAGGCAAAGAGAAGTTTCACCATGGGGACCAGCCGATTCGTGTCTATCGAAAAGATCAGATTAAGATATCTCGGAGTCACTAGCATCTTTTACGTGCTACCCGATGTTTCATTCATACCCGAGGACGGGTTCATGGGGTTGGAATTTATGAAGCAAAGGGACTATAATCTGTCAAACAAACACCTTGTCCTGAAGCAAAAAGTCATACCCTGATCACCGACGGAATTACGGTACCACCTCATACGGCCGTGATAATGACACTAGCAGTCGACGGCCCAGACCGCGAGTGCTTAATTAGCATGGGCGTCTATGACAGAACAGTCCAAAACGGGGAGGAACACACATTCGATGTTTCGTAAGTGAACGAGATCACAAACGGCCGTACAGAAATTATGTTTGAAAAACCGACGGACAAGGTCATGATCTTCGACGAAAACCAGATCAGGGTTATGAATGTAAAGATGGAAGGGGGAGAAACGGATAATACCTGCCTTAGCCTGGAACAAAAACACAAATTTTTGCTAGAAGCCTCGAAACTCTACCATCTCGAACCAGAGCAAAAGGAAATTATCAGCGGTATTATCTTGAGCTACCAAGACATCTTTACATCTCCAGGCCAAAACTTACCCGCCGCACCACACGTGAAGCATAAGATCATACCAATTAATCATTCACCGATCAACATTGGCAACTTCAAGACAGCTCACGCCCACCACGAAGAAATAAAGACTCAGGTAGCCGACATGCTGAAAAAGGGTATCATCCGTGAGTCCGATTCGCCATTCAACTCACCCGTCTGGGTCGTCGCAAAGAAACCTGGGCCGGACGGAGAAAAGGAGTGGCGCATCGTCATCGACTTCCGGAAACTAAATAAAAATACGCTATTAGACGCCTATCCTATGCCCCGGATAGAGAATATCTTCGACTCACTCGGGAATGTCAAATTCTTCAGCGCCTTCGACGTAAAGGCTGGATTCCATCAAATCATGTTGGACGAGGACTCGAAAAAGTATACAGGATTTTCAACCTTGGAAGGACACTTTGAATATGAACGAATGCCATTCGGTCTGAAAGACGCGTCAGCTACGTTCCAGAGGATGATGGATCAGTGCCTAGTCGGACTGAATCACAAAATCTGTTGGGTCTACATGGACGACATCATCATTTTCGGGGAAACCATCGAAGAACATAATCGGAATCTGGTTACCGTCTTCGAGAGACTTCGAAAATGTGGACTGACACTGGAGCCGAAAAAGTGCAAGTATCTCCTACCGGAGGTCGAATATCTAGGGCACATAATCACAGCAGACGGAGTCCAACCAAACCCCGCGAAAATCGAAGCCGTCAGAGATTTCCCGGTACCAACCAACCCAACAGAGGTCAAATCATTCGTGGGACTCGCAGGGTACTACTGACGGTTCATGAAGAACTTCGCGCACATCGCTCGACCTATGTTCGACCTCACGAAGAAGGACGCTCGATTCAACTGGACCAACAAATGCCAGAAAGCATTTGAAGAACTGAAGTCGCACCTAATTAAATCACCGATGCTTCGACGCCCGGACTTCACGAAAATGTTCACGCTCACAACCGACGCCTCCGATCAGTGGTTAGGGGCGGTCCTTTCACAGGAAGGACACCCAGTATACTATATCTCTCGTGCTCTAAACCCCGTGAAGAAGAACTACGGAACCTCCGAAAAGAGATGCTGGCGATAGTCTGGTCAGTACAACGACTACGCTAATACCTCCTAGGGTACAAGCTCCTGATCCAGACCGATCACCGAGCCCTCGTCTCGATGGCCGACATAAAGGATCCGTTTTCACGAATCCTCAGATGGAGACTCCACCTAGAAGAGTTCGACTTCGACATCCGATATAAAAAGGGATGTGAGAATCAAGCGGCTGACGCGCTATAGCGAATACCGCGCGAGCCAGGGGTCAATCGAGTATCGTGCTCAAAAGAAGAGGGAGGACCGGCGATACGCCAAATCCTTCGGCGCGACGGAATTCTGAGGAAACCGGCCCCGAAACAATAGAAATGAAGACGAGGCCCGCGGGTTAAACTCGATGACCTAGAAGATATCACGCAGCGAATTGACAATCTAGCCTTGCACCAAGGGAGGGCAAACGAGCTGACTATACGACCAAACTATCCCAAAAACAAATCCCGATGGATTGTTCTCACTAAGCAAGAGCCTGAAGCACCAACACGGGACAAACGCGTGACGAAAAAAAAGGAGACAAAGGCACGGAGCACTTTTTCAATATCAGGAGGACGCGTGGAAGCGGGGGCTATACCAGCCAATCCAAGGCCATATTCAACAAGGAAGGAAACATTATAAATTTCTTGCCTCCCCGAAGCAGTTCTCAATGACGCAGCTTGATGCTATCGAGAGGGAAATCCGCGAACTTGCTGCCGAATTCACCGACGTGGACTTCCAGCTCTGTCGGTCGGGAATTCCCGAGCCAGAGCCCGAGGAGTACGATAAACGAATACGAGAAGTACACAATGACCAAGTGAGACACCTCGGAGTGACGAAAACTCTCGAGAAATTTCAACGCAGAAGCTATTGGACCAATATGGAAGAATCGGTGCGGGAATTCGTACCTAATTGCCCCATCTGTCAACAGTGTAAGACTGACAGGAACCCACCAGTCCCCTCAGCAGTCCTGATGGAAACAGCCAGCGAACCGAATGAGAAAACAGCTATTGATATTGTCGGACCCTTAACGACGACAAGGAGGGGAAACGAGTACATCCTCTCTATCCAATGCACGCTGACGAAATTCGTGAGACTCATTCCGGTCCCAAACAAAAAGGCGTTGACAATCCTCACTGCCTTATTCAACGAATGGATTTGCATTTTTGGAGCACCGAAGGTAGTCCTTAGCGATAATGGAAAGGAGTTTAATAACAAGCTAATGACATACTTCGACGAGGTTATGGGGATCAAAGAAATACGAACGACGGTTTACCACCCTTGGTAAACCGTCGGTGGATCGATCCGTAACGGATCGATCGAAAGAATGCACGGGGTCCTGAAGGATTTAATCCGAACGATGTGCACGAACAACATCACGACCTGGGATACGAAGATGAATGCAATTACGTATAACGATAGTTTCCATACCTCGATACAAGATACCCCATTCAAAATCATGTTCATTCACTCATCCAATTACCCGAGCGCAATCGAAAAACTGAACACATCAAATCTCCCGCAGAGGTTCGACGAACTGAATCAGAAGCACTGGAATCAACTGTACCAAGCTAGGCACCACCTGATGGTCGCACGAGAAAAGAATCGAAAATACGTGGATAGTGCCAGGCGCAACCCGATGCCCCTATACGAGGAAAAAGTTTGGATCCTTGTCCTGAACAAAGCACCGTCACACGGACTATCGGCCAAGTGGCTCGGACCGTACCAGGTCATCAGCATGAACCACGAAAAAAATCACGCGGTCTATCGGTACCCCGCCAAGTCCGGGTCGCGAGTAAAGATGGCACACACCGAGAATACGAACCCATTCCAAAGACATTTTCAGGGTGATACTGCGAGCGACGAAAGGCCGCGGCTTATAAAAACAATCGACTTATCCGGAAAACATCCCCGAGTTGTTCAAGGGTAGGCCCAGCCCAAAACGTGACCTCAATATAGTATCACGGAACCATCTCTCCTGCGAACGTTTGACAGCTGGGAAATACTGCCGACCTATTCACGGGTTATTCTGCTTACGGAATTGAGGAAAACAGTCACCACTGAAATCACCTTCAACATCTCGGGGTTCAATCTAAGCTTCCTTGAGGGATTGCCGATCGCAACCTTCAACCGGCAAATAAAGTTGGGCTCCTTAAACGAATACAGCACAAGCTTCAAGGAAATGAGAGGAATCTTGGAAGATCACCGGATCAAGATGTTGGTGAACAATTCCTGGGCTAGGATACAGGGAATAGCCCTTCCATCCCTCCAAGAGATTGCGTCACTGTGTCTCATCGGAGGACTGTTGACTACTGTATGGAAATTCGAATTGGTAAAATGGTCGTATCAAGTTTGTTGTAGGAAAACAGCTATGCAGCAGGTCAAGGCCGAAAGACGTTTGGTCAAGCTCCAGAGGACCAATCAGAAGTTGCTCTCCCGCACCCTGAAATCGAGGAACGAGGACGTACCGCAGTCTACTGGCGGGGGTGTTAGCCAGGACGCGGGTCCCTCGGTCGTGCTGGTAGACGTCGCCGCATCGCGAGGCGTGGGTCGAGGGGTCTCGGCACCCTCTTCTCACGAGACATGCCGCTCCGAAAAAATCTAGCGAAATAGCGCTAAGTTCCGAATCGCGTATCCTGATAGAGGCCCGGGATCTCCGCTGCTCCTTATCCGCTCTATGTATTTTGCCCATGGCCGAAACGATAAACTGAGCCGCGGCCCGGTTTGTCAGTATCGCTAATGGAAAAAATACAGGATATCGCTTTACCGCCTTCCCGATCGAAGTGGTGGAAAACTATCCCGCGATAATCCGAGAAACACCCCCGCGGAAGGGGGTCCAAGGGGAGGCGAGGAACACCTTGGTGAGAAGAAATGAGCCAGTCAGGAGAGGACGACGAAGACGGAAGGTTTTGGGACCGAGACACGCGTGTGTAACTCTACGGCTTGCGAACTGCTGTTAATAGTAGAGTAGGAGCGCGTACCGTTAGCGTAGAGTTTACTCCCCTTGAAATGTAAACCAAGTTCTATTCTCCAAATTATACCGACATATTTTTGTAATGAGCCAATTCCCCTTGTGTAATAAACGAGTATTTCTCAATTCAGCATACGCTTTCGACTATTCATTTAAAGTAGTCTGGCGATCAACGACCCCTCCATTCGTCCCACGGAACACATCGTCAATCCACCACGCTGCCAACTCTGCCACGATGCTCATTGAGGATAAAAAAAACGTTTATGATGCACGCTTATTCGTAATGTTTACTGTTGAAAAAAAAACCGTAACGACCGCGGCAAAGAATCAAGATTTCTTTTTGAACCTTCCACGGTCGTTTCGGCGTTTTATTTTTCAACGCGTTTCGTCGTTAATTTTTTTAACCCGCATTCTAGACATAAACGGCCAACCAAGAGAAAACAATTTTATCGATACATTTTTTTCTCTTTGAAATTCATTTAATGCATATTCCAATCCGCAGTACGGTCACACATATGTCGAGCTCGATCGGACGGAAAACCTCGCTTCTTTCGCCTGTCGAGCGAGCGAGGGGTAGAGACTTTTCTCCCACCGAGCTACCCATTCGTGTGCACGGTGACTGCGATATCGACTTGAGCGGTGCTCACGACCATGGAGCCTAGATACCAGGAGGTTCAGCGAGGCCTTTCAACTCGTCCCCAAAACGAGAACAAGAAATGATGGCGCTGGGGTGCTCCGCAACCTATATGTATATTAGACTGATTCAAAAAAAAAAATTTCCTTCTGGATTGTCGTGCTATTGTTGGGCACTGATAAAACAAAATTTCTCTAAAAAGATGGGCGCGGTCACTCAATTTTTAGAGGTGGCTATCTCGACTTTTTTGTATTTGAATTTTTTTAACGAACGTATTGCATTTAAGCATAGTCATGGCTTCGGATTACGGATAAAAATCACATCCAGCAGCTTTTTCGTAACAAAAATAAACTCTAACAATTTGAAAAGGGTGCAATATTCACAATTCAAACCCAGGTAGATCAATAATGGCGTCTATACTACTCTCGTTATTCATGTAGATTTATTTATACGCATTAACATTTTGCACTTTTTACGAAAAATTAAATTATAAGCTTTTATTCATAAATCGTATATTTACATTTTCAAAATGCTACGCTTATATTATCTTCAAACTCATTTACATTTCTTCCCAGCCATTCTCAAGTTCGTTAACATTTTGGGCAGAAAGAAAATGTGCAATGTTGAACAGTTTGTCCAAATCTCTCTTAAATTTATGCTCCTTCGATATTTGTGACGGCAAATTCTTTTTAACTCGATTTTTTTAAAGTTGTTTCCAGACTAGGTGGAGTTTTATTGATTTCAAGATTGCGTTATTCAATCGACGCGTTGGAATTTCAGCACATTTCCATTGTTCGAAAATTTCTTTCATCGTTTCGTGCACTTCGACGTATGGTCAGTTTTTCTCTGTTATGTTTGTAAAAGAACAAACTCAAAACTTTTCCGATTTTTATCCGTAATCCGAAGCCATGACTATGTTTAAATGCAATACGTTCGTTAAAAAAAATTCAAATACAAAAAAATCGAGATAGCCACCTCTAAAAATTGAGTGACCGCGCCCATCTTTTTAGAGAAATTTTGTTTTAACAGTGCCCAACAATAGCACGAGAATCCAGAATTTTTTTTTTTTTTAAATCAGTCTAATGTATATAGATATACGCTAAACATGGGTGTGATCTAAGACAGATCACAGATGATGTACCTAACCCTCATTAGTGTTAAGGGATAACACCACTCTAGGATTTTGGAAAGACGTTTTCTTTCCTAAAAATACTTTGGTGTCATAAAAACAATACGGAATTGGTCCTGTAGCAATTTTTTTTATTTAAAGGTTCAATTATCGCTTTGGCCGCAGCGCGTTGGAGCGCGCGCTGAGTTGCTAGTACAACTTTAAACGCGTTTTTCTCGAAACCACTTTTTTCGATCTCGGAAGACGGATTACACGACCACCTTTGCATGCATCGATTTCGAGGTTGAAATTTTGACAGCAGCTTCACAATTATATTCTTTATGGGAGTACGTATCCGTTTTTGATTAAATGTAAACTTCTTTTTATAAACAATTTACTGTTTTTTTGGCAAAAAATCGATTTATTTCCTTCAAAGTGCGCTATTTAAAAAAAAATTAAAAGCAAATCTCTAGGTAGTCTCATAGCTAATAATATATAATATCATTTTTTTGGTTTTTGTTTCAGGTCTTATATTTTACGATAAAACCGTTCTCCCGTGAAGCTATATGTAAAAAAAACACGTTTTTCTAGATGGACTATATTGCCGCAATTTTGAGTTTGAGTTTGAGATCTTTTCTCGCTTTTGCGTTTTTTTCCGAACCGTCATGAGGAAATTATGAATCGGCGGATATTTCGACGTTTGATGTCACGATCGGTCTATCGTGAGGTTAGAAACTCATCTGATCACTTTCACCTCGTTGACCAATATATTACTATATATGTCGGTCGCGCTGCACCCCAGCGCCATCACTTCGGGATATTTTAGGGGGCGCTTTTTTCAGCGCCTTTGCATTGCCGCTGAACCTCATGGTATCTAGGCTCCATGCTCACGACTCGCGCGGCTACAAGGGAATTTGCAACCTCGACAGAGGCGATACACACAAAATCGTATTCGCGAACTCGCCGCCGCGATTTAGCGCCATTTCCGCGGCACGCCGAGAAAGGGAACGTTGTACATCTCCCTACTAATCTCCCGAAAAGGGACGCATTGTTCATCTCTCTACTCATCTCTGCTCCCTACTAATCTCTGTTTTCGGCGTGCCTCGGAAATGGCGCTAAATCGCGGCGGCGAGTTCGGGAATATAATTTTGTGATCATCGCCTCTGTCGAGGTTGCAGATTTCCTTGTAGCCGCGCAAGTCGTGATCACGGCTCACGTCGGAATCGCAGTCAGCGTGAACAGGACTACGTAGCTCGGTGGGGGAAAAGTCTCTGCCCCTCGCAAATCGTGCTCACTCGACAGGCGAACGGAGCGAGGTTTTCCGTCCGATCGAGCTCGATATACTACTGTGTCCAAAAAGTAAGGTGACATGTGAATTTAAACTGCGCGCGTCGAAGGATTTGGAGAATTATTTTTTTTTTTTAGTTTGGTGGTACTGTCAGTGACATCTATGTCAAATTGACATGTTAAAATATTCATTAGTGTTTGAGATACGCGTCGTTTTGTGAGCTGCTAAAAGTGAGTTGAATTGTGGAAAGACAATTCTTGGTTTTTACACCACGATAATGCACCATCCCATACTGCACTCGTAATTCGTGATCATTTCGCCAAAAATTCAACCCATATCTTTCCGCAACCACCGTATTCACCTGATCTGGCGCCGTGCGACTTCTGGCTGTTCAGCAAGCTCAAAAGATCGCACCGGGGTCACCGTTTTGATACGATAGAGGAGATTCAAGCCGCAGCGAAGACGGAACTGAAGGCCATCCCGGAAAGTGACTACAATCAGTGTTTCGAAGATTGGAAAATCCATTGGCATAAGTGCACTGCATCGGGAGGGGATTACTTTGAATGGGATGAAATTGATTTGGAAAAATAAATAAAGAATTTTCGAAATAAATACAATGTCACCTTATTTTTTGGACACAGAGTATATGTGTGGCCGTACTGCGGATTGGAATATGCATTAAATGAATTTCAAAGACAAAAACGTGTATCGAGATCATTGTTTCTTTTCTATCGGTTGCCTGTTTATGCCGAGAATGTGGGTTAAAAACATCAAAGACGAAACGCGTTGAAAAATAAGACGCCGAAACGACCGTGGAACGTTCAAAAAGAAATTTTGAGCCTTTGCCGCGGTCGTTTCGGCGTTTTTTTTTTCACCAGTAAACATTATGGATAAGCGTGTATCATAAATGTTTCTTCATCCTCAATGAGCGTCGTGGCTGAGTTGGCAGCATGACGGATTAACGATGTTTGCAGTCCGGGTTCGATCCCCTGCTGAATCGATTTCATATCCATTTTTTTTCTTCATTTTATATTTACAAAATTTCGAACTTCCTCTCGCTGTAGCTACTTTCGTCTGCCCAGGCATTATTTTCTATATTTAACTCATAGAAGTTTAATATAAAAAAAAAGACATTGCTACCGGGGCTCGAACCCGCGTCGTCTACACTCAGAGCCCGCACGCTGAGATCTCAACCTCGACGGTCTTGTGACTGCAAACCTGCCTTACGTATACACACTTATCGAACGTTTAAGGTAGTTCTGTAGTTTTGGTCAAATCTTAAGAATTGGCTGAAATATAAGTATGGTGTAGATATGACCTTCATGGAATAATGCCCAAAAATTCAATTCGATTCACTGTTCATGAGATAATTGCAATTGAATCTGGGTACTTTTGTACGCGATCCCTATACCTAACACGTGAACCGATAGCAGTTTGCTCGCATTTCTCGATATAAGTTCTAAACGGATCTTGGGATTTCAAAATAAAACCATACGTGTACGCACTACTATTGTGGGATTGATTTTAAAAAAATGGCAAACTATGACCTTTTGTTTCGGAGATATCGACTTATGAAAAGTGGTAATTTTATTCCACGCGAACTCGGGCAACAGTGTTCGCTGCAGCCAGCTGATCGGCGTGTGGTCTGTGAACTCGAAACGTGTTTTTTTTCCCCCGAGTTCTAGTAATTCTGAGACGGAGGTGAAATCAATTTATTCTGCCAACAAATTTAATTGGGTCAATTTATGCATGTATTTGTCTTTGTTACAGCGAATACAATGTAAACTGTCGTCAAGTTGGTGTAAATCCACGATCCGACGTCCTTCGACAGCGAATTTTTGTTGCTGATCGTTGAGGTTATGGTTATTCTCATCGCGTTTAGGGGGCGTATACAAATTACGCAAAGCAAAATTTCCCAATGTTTGACCCCCCCTCCCCCCACGTAACGGGACCGTAATGCTTGGCTAGAACCCCCCTCCTCCTATTCCGTTACGTAACGGATACTTTGTCGTCAATAATTGCGATTTTTTTCATAGACATAACTATGAAAAGATCCGGTTTATACTCATTTTAGGAAGTATATATTCATCTAGTTTAATACCAATTTTTATGACAAAATCTTGAAAATTAAGGGGTGAGATGCAGTCAGAATTTTCAAAAACGGATTTTTTTACATTTTCGTGACGTATGATGTTTCGAAAATATTCCCTGAAAATTTAAAGTCAATTCGATGAATAGTTTCCGGGATATCCCACAATTAGTGAAGGGGCCCCATGGCAGGTAGCGGCTGACAAATGCGAAAACGATAATACTCGGGAAGGCAAAATGCTTCGAAGACAACAACAAACATAATCACACAAATTGTACACGCAATTTTTCTAATAAATTTACCTGTGCTATTATGTGGCCGGTCGAGCCATGTTTCACCCATTCTCGATAAATATATTTCGGTTCGAAATGATTTTCGCACACAACGTGTCGCGGCTCTAATTTCGCAATGCCCGGTATTGCGGGCTCCGCGATCGCACATGGGTAGGGGCGATTTGGAGTGGCCGGCCCGCTCTCTCGATTTGGCCTCTTGTGATATTTTTCTATGGGGTTTTTTGAAATCCCGTGTTTATGTGAACCATCCAAGGACCCTACAAGAGCTGAAGACCAACATCCGGGAAGAAATTGCTAACACAACACCTGCTATGTTGGCAAGAGTCATGACAAACAGCAGAAATCGGTTTACTCAATGTATGGAGAATGGGGGACGTCACCTACCTCATTTGATCTTCAAAATTATCTAAAACTAAACTTTAGGCATGCGCCTACATTATAAAAAACAAATAAAAATGTTCTGATTCATACAATGGGTTTTATTAAGTTTTGATAAAAGGAAGTTATGCTGCCGCACCCTGTAGTTATACTCGATCGACAACGCTAGGGACAGAAAGTGACCACTTCCTTACCATGGGAACGGTCTGCACTATCAGGGGCATGGGTAGGACTCGCGAGGCCGACGTGTTGAAGCGCAAAGTTTGAATTGATTTAAATTGCGCAGTAAGTCTTTGCTTCCGCGAGAGTTCCGAACACAGTTCAATAACAATTTCGATTTAGATAAGTTTGAGGTGCGTGGTTCAGGTTTGTGAGAGTTGGTCTCGCCCGATAGATAGTTAATCGATCGAATGAATGTTGAGACGCGTAGATTTGGTTTTAAATTACACGATTAACTTTATTAAGCTTTCACTCTTACAAACTTGTGATTCGGTACGAACTTAGATACGCGTACAGTTGTTGAAGTATCGTTAGACGAAAACGTAGGCAAAGTGTTTAATTAAGTAAGTCGACTATTAAATTCGGAGTTCGGTAACAGAGTGACGCTCCTTCTCATTACAAAAACGAAGAGAGTTCGGTTTTGTGAAGGGAAGAAGGTTTTTGGGAAAGTGGATTTCCCATGATGTATTTTTAGGTATTGGGTGATCGGTCGGAAAAGTTACGTTAATTTTCGTGATTGGTTGGCAGAGTAGGGAAGAATGATTCTATATTTCTTATTGGGTCGCGGCTGAGAGAGGCGCAATCGCTGCTGTGTCCGACAATCGGTTTTAGCGTACACGTTCTCGTAGATCTCGCTGAGGGCCAGTTTTACGACCGCGTGAAGTCACGAGTGGGTTTTCTTTGCAGATCTGTTTTGAATCTTAGGATAAGCGATTACCTTCGCTTGGGTCGTACGTTTTTTTTCTATTCGAGTGTTCCGTGAGTGGAGTTTCTCTTTCGGGACTGCAAGTACACTTCGCACAAAAATTTAGGGAGCAAGAAAAAAATCCAAATTTTTGCGGGATTTTCAACAGGCTGTAACTCATACAAAAATGGTCGTAAAGCAAAAAAAAAGCAAATTGTAGCTCTAAGTGTCTAGTTTTCGGATCTAAGTTTGAAAATTTTTTTTTGAAAATATTTTTCGAGTAATCATAAGAAAACCACCGAAAAAAAAATGTTCGAAATTTTTTTGGTTTTTTTTAAATCTACGGACGTGGAATTTTTTTTTCGACTTAACCTCTATATGGACCGGATAGCTTGTTTATTCAGCTTTAATTTGGTTTTTTAAAAATCTCGATACGAGCATTTCTCGCTGAGATATCGTTGTTTGAATGGAAAAAGATCATTTTGTCTTTGATTACCAATATCTCAACAACCAATGATCGCACAGAAATTTTGACGTTGGTTTCAAAAACTTGAATAAATTCTTTACAAGGATTGGCAATTGAATTTTGAAAAAAATTTGTTTTTCAATCATTACATGAATTTGAAAAAGCGACCAAAAAAGGGCTTTTTGTGGTTTTTTGGAAAATCAAGCGCCCAATCAAAAATATTGCGGAAACCACTAATGTTAAGTGTGCCTTTTACTGTTCAATATACCCACAAAAACCCTACGAAGTTTCAATTTAATCCAGCCAACCGTTTTTTTTCCCACTTGATCGAATTTTTGAAAAAATTAAAGGAGCAAGAATTTCGCTCTGAAAATGTCATAATTTTTATCAAAAATGAAAACAAAAAATTTTTTCATTTTTCTCTCAATTCTGTATTAGTGACTTGGAAAATTAAAAAAAAAAAAATCGAAAATTTTTGAAAAAAAAATTCCAAAATTTTTGAAATTTTTATTTTTTATTTTTTTTTTCAATTGGCCCTAAATTAAAGAAATGTAGCGACTCACTTTCTCACCGATTTTCCTCTTCCGCACTTTAATTTTCCTAGTCACAAATTAATTGAATAAATTAAAAGTTGATATCCCCAAGGCAAGTCGAATATTCGTTCTACGAATATTGGGACAATAATTTTTTTGTGCGAATTTAAACAGTGTCTAAAAAAAACAGTTTTTCTTAAAACTAAACTGCTTTCTTGGTAATCGAGCCAATCAACAGTTTTTTTCAAAACTACCGTATGTTTTAATTTTTAGAAAAGCAAATTAACTGAGTTTTTGCAAGCTTTAGTTTTGTAAGGATCACGAGGATTTGTTGCACGACGACGACCTTGGCCAACTCGTCGTTGATAATCACCGGTTTCCAAATACCGATTGTATGCGCGAGATACGACAGATGAACTAATGTCCATACGATCCCCGACTTGTCGGTAATTGTACCCTTCTTCCACTAGAGTCACTATCTGAGCGACTTGTGGCGCGGATAAATGCCGCCTAGGCATTATGAAAAAAAATAAAAAGAAAACTAAAGCTTGCAAAAACTCAGTTAATTTGCTTTTCTAAAAATTAAAAAATACGGTAGTTTTGAGAAAAACTGTTGATTGGCTCGATTACCAAGAAAGCAGGTTAGTTTTAAGAAAAACTGTTTTTTTTTAGACACTGTTTAAATTCGCACAAAAAAATTATTGTCCCAATATTCGTAGAACGAATATTCGACTTGCCTTGGGGGTATCAACTTTTAATTTATTCAATTAATTTGTGACTAGGAAAATTAAAGTGCGGAAGAGGAAAATCGGTGAGAAAGTGAGTCGCTACATTTCTTTAATTTAGGGCCAATTGAAAAAAAAAAAAAATTTAAAAAATTTTTTTTTTCAAAAATTTTGAAATTTTTTTTTCAAAAATTTTCGATTTTTTTTTTCTTAAATTTTCCAAGTCACTAATACAGAATTGAGAGAAAAATGAAATTTTTTTTTTTTTTTCATTTTTGATAAAAATTATGACATTTTCAGAGCGAAATTCTGGCTCCTTTACTTTTTTCAAAAATTCGATCAAGTGGGAAAAAAAAACGGTGGCTGGATTAAATTGAAACTTCGTAGGGTTTTTGTGGGTATATTGAACAGTAAAAGGCACACTTAACATTAGTGGTTTCCGCAATATTTTTGATTGGGCGCTTGATTTTCCAAAAAACCACAAAAAGCCCTTTTTTGGTCGCTTTTTCAAATTCATGTAATGATTGAAAAAAAAATTTTTTTTCAAAATTCAATTGCCAATCCTTGTAGAGAATTTATTCAAGTTTTTGAAACCAATCTCAAAATTTCTGTGCGATCATTGGTTGCTGAGATATTGGTAATCAAAGACAAAATGATCTTTTTCCATTCAAACACCGATATCTCAGCGAGAAATGCTCGTATCGAGATTTTTAAAAAACCAAATTAAAGGTGAATAAACAAGCTATCCGGTCCATATAGAGGTTAAGTCGAAGAAAAAAATTTCCACGTCCGTAGATTTAAAAAAAAACCAAAAAAATTTCGAACATTTTTTTTTCGGTGGTTTTCTTATGATTACTCGAAAAATATTTTCAAAAAAAAAATTTCAAACTCAGATCTGAAAACTAGACACTTAGAGCTACAATTTGCTTTTTTTTTTTGCTGTACGACCATTTTTGTATGAGTTACAGCCTGTTGAAAATCCCCCAAAAATTTGAATTTTTTTCTTGCTCCCTAAATTTTTGTGCTAAGTGTATGTTCGCTCGTAACTTTATTTACTGTGGACTATACTTACGCGTGGGAACGTACGCGCGACGCATTCCCATTTGGGTATTATGGTTCATTTCGACTGTCGAATGCATAAGTTTCACAAAATATAAAGTTCTATCGATAAATGAAGGAGTCGGTATCGTGCATGTTTGTATCGATAGTTTCATGGGAAAGGAAAAAACAAAGGGCTAGGCTGGGCCGCAACAGACGACGTTCCGGCGCCCATGGAATTGCCGGTGGACATTCTAAATTCTGAGTTTAACAACGTGCCCTCTCCTATGAATTTTTTAATGAATTTCATAAATTTTACGACGTTTACGAAGTAGCTGAAATAACTGCTTTTTACACGCATTTTCGAAACTAGTCCTACGATCCTCTCTCCATAAACCAGTGGTGAACCGTGGTCGATCTGCAATGAGAGGCGAATAAAGCAAGCTATAAAAGTATACGTACATATCTATGGGTGATTTAGTACCCGTAGATGTCACCATAAGATTTTTGGGGTGTGAAATCCAAGCAATTATATTGACATTATAAAGATGATATAGGTATCCATCGCAACAAAAGCGAAATCTAAAACTCATACTGTAGAAGTAATGGCGTGAAAGAATGCCATTTTTTTCATCTAAAATATCATTTATAACCCATTGTGTTCCGTAATAGATCTACTTTTTGTGACGTTGGAAATGATGCTGTTGTTTCAGAAAGACAGAAATCCGCTTTCTTCAATTACACTCTACAGCCTCGATTATTATTGTTTCTAAGAGACATTATCTTGATCGTCCACAGATACAACAATGAGTTGATCTCATCTGCTTGTGGTCATACACCCCCGGTAACTTTTTTCATTCTCGTTGGTAGTAATTCTTTGTGGCTACGTGTGATGTAGTGCAAAGTGGTACTGACGCTGATACGTGATTCCAAAGCGTTTGTGCATTCAAGCGTTCAATGGAAATATGCCATACTGAGAAAAAACCAATTGAAACAAGAAAATATATTGGTTGATTCAAATAAATGTCTGATATCAGAGTGCCACCGATATATAAGATTGTTACAATAATATAGAATATTGGAAAATGTGATTGATTTAAATAACATGTTATTTTATTTGAAAATCTCTTCTGTTCTCTGAATATCTACATTATCCTTCAAATAAAATTATATTCTTTTGAAATCATTCTATATACAATCCGTAGATGTATGGATGAAATAATTAAGCGGTTGCTACAACGATTTTTATTTCGTCTTTAATAAAAAGTAAGCATATAATCAATAGAATGAATTATTTCTTTACTACATCGAAACGAATATGCCATGAGACGTTAGTTTTTCAATTTGTTTTAAGTCTTAAATAAAAAGTGAGAATTAGAATGATCATCCACGATAATAGTGAATGAATATATCAGATATCCAATGGAGTACCCATGGAGAGAATATCAGATGTTCAACTGATGAGAACATACTACACTTTGATCTAGCCACAGGCCAAGAAGCGATACGCTTTAGAGTTTCTCCGGCGTTTAAATAGATTTTTGGTTCGCGCTGCGCTTACAAGAAGCGAGCGTGCGTGCGGTTTCTAGCGGTTACTCCGAGAACTACGGATTTCCTTACACCTATAATTTCGGTGGCGCTCTGCCAAGATTTGGTTGAATTTTTTCAACTAAATGTGCAACAAACAAATTTTATTTTCGCATCATTTTTAACCAATTCAGACATTTGCTTAATATTTTTCAATCAAAATAAAATATTCATATTTGAACGCATAATGTGCTTGAAAATCAATATCGGATATGGTGAAAAAAATTAAATAACATATTTACTCAATAGAAATTTTATCTGAATCAAACGAGCTAAATTCAATATTTTTTGTGTACCCGAATCAACAATGTTCATGTAATGAATTGAAACGCGTTTTTGTTCTTTCCAGAAAATGCATTCAAAACTATATAATTTGTTCGCGATAATTTTTTAGATAGTTTCAATAATATATTGTTTTCGGCTAACAATTTATCTTTTGAATTAAAAAAACTTTTAATTTTATGATGTTTTTGAAGTCAATGGCGCTTTGTTTGCACTGATAAATCCGATTATTTACACCAACAATTTTACAATTGAATCAACGAAATTTCATTCAATAACACCAATGATATTGGATCGCTGATTTTTTTTCTCAGTCTACGAAAAAATTGATTTACATGGGCAGTGCGAGAACAGGTTATCCAGAGTGAGTACTCACCCCCGATATACGTCCTGTGTGTTTTACTTTTCCATAAAATACGTGATCATAATAGCCTTCATTAATTAAGTTGTGTTCTATCTGCACGTCCAATTCTTGCAGCGCAGTATCTGAATACCCATGCGATCTCGTTTTAAATGCCACGAATCTGGCGACCTCGCCATACGGTGGCAGTGCATGTGGCAATGCTATTGCATTGCGCTTAGCGTTCGTTTCGACAGGCGCTACCAACTGCAACGTATTGGGAAAATATTGGTTAAAGGTTCAGGCGGTTAAGTGTAGGTTTATGCGACGACCTTGATTCTAAATCAAGGTCGTCAGAAGGAGTAGCCACCGGACTACATCCGGATCCACATTCGTGATATAAAAAAGCGGTGTTTCGATAAATTAGATATTCTGATGACGTACAGATTCAGGCTCATAAATCGAATGATAGAGTGCGTGGAATAAATATTTTTAGTTCACGTACCGTGATAACAGCTATGTCGTACTCGAATTTCCTCTCTTCGAAATTTTCGTGGATATCGATGTTTCTTATTGTGTGTCCAATATCTGCTATATTTATATGATCCACACCGCTCACCACCGTTGTTTCATTAATAAGGTGTCTCGATCCCTTCACAACACAATGCGCCGTCGTGAGAACGTGCTGTGCGCTTATAAGCGCACCACCACATACATGACGCCCGGCCCGTCTTAACGATACGATATAACGTGCCTGTTGAATTGTTATTTGCGTTCCACCACCCACACGTTTCACTCGGGTACCGGCTGTTTCTACGACAATACCTATGAGAATAATTGGTTGCTATTTATCAACTGTTTATTGACTGGTCGATGTTTTCGAGCAGCAATATTATAAATGCTTTCAAAGTAAATTGCCTGTAGCTGATTTTTGCGGCCACATTAAATTGGAAAATGGTGGATGTGCGTACTAATTATACGGAGTATGTGCCGATACGCCGATTGCGATAACCGCTAACTTTGATTTTTGAGATAAAATGAATATCCTCTTTCGAAAAATCGTTAAGGCGTCTGGCCACCTTGGCCAATCGAAAAATGGGTATATTTAAAAAAATAATAATAAACTCGAAAGTATGGGCCGGAATATTTTTATTTTTTTACACAACGTCAGAAAGAGCTTTAAGAATAAAGTTAATAAATTTCCGTCCAAAAAATTTAAAAATGGCGCCGTTATGCTCATTGCCGCGGAGGCCCTCAGCACGATACGCGCGGTCGTTGTCCCAGCTGTTATCCGGTCATGTCACATCTAAAAAAAAATCAGCTCATTCATGAGTGGTGCCGCTACAATGTAGCGTAGCGGTTTTTTTCGACAATTAAAAAAATTATGGTGAACCGAAGATTCGGTGAAAAATACAAATTTTTTTCTTCGGCTCACCATAATTTTTTTAATGGTCGAAAAAAACTGCTACACTACATTGTAGCGACACTACGCATGAATAAGCTGATTATTTTTTCAGATGTGACATGACCAGGTAACAGCTGGGACTATGCGGCAATGTGCATGACGCGGCAATGTGCAGAACGGCGCTATTTTTTAATATTTTGAACCGAAATTTATTTACGCTATTCTTAAAGCCCTTTCTGACGTTGTATAAAAAAAATAAAACTATTCCGGCCCATACTTGCGAGTTTATTACTTTTTTTAAAAATATACCCATTTTTCGATTGGCCAAGGTGGCCACACGCCTCAAGTGAGATCTTTAGTACAAAGGCATCATACTCGGAAGAAAATTACTTTGACAACCGTTTCACACGAACACGACTGTCTTAACATCCAATAGCGAAAAAAATATGTTTAAATTAGAATGATTGCCGTTAAGATGTTGATTAAAGAATACATCCAATCGCGAAACAACAAAGCTAATATTGAAAACCCTGGAGGGCAAGCAGTTGAGGAAAGCAATGGGATTGTAAACCAGAGTCGTGCTGTAACCAATTATTGACGATTTTTTAGCCGACCTAATATTTGCATTTACAAAAAATTCTGACGTACGTGACCGCTACCGTCAAACGATCAATGCAACGTTTGCGACGGTATTTCCTCTTTTATGGTTACATTACGTTATAAGCATCAATTGTAAGAAATAACCATTTAATAATTGCGAGCCTCTATTATGTTATCAGTAATTAATTTGTTGAAAAAGTTCGGATTTTGAAGCTCCTTTATTGGCTCTACGGATGGTCGTTCATGCAGGAAGTCATAATACTTGTCGAAGAATATTCTTACTCTGACCTCAAGAGACTTATTTTGCTGTACTTACCGCCAAGTGCAATGCACACGAATAGTAAGATTATCTGCATGACGACAAGTCTTCACAAAATGCCGTGGACCCGCAAATGTACACCTAAAAGTATTATTGTCAAAAAATCCCATTGTCAAACTTACGTACCAGAGCGAAAAAAAATCGGAACAAAAAGTACGAAATGGACTTCAAGTGCCTAATAACTGGTCGGTTCAAAGAGTTTATGACTATTCGTTTGAAAACTCCATTTGACAAAAGATCAAATTCACTAGGCTGAATTAATTGGTCATTGAAATTGGGTATATACACTGAGGGAAAACTGTTTGGTGTTTGCAAGAAGCACCCGAGGTAATGATAGACGGAAACATAAATAGTTCGTTGGCAGGGCAGTAAAAGTATAGCTGACATAGAAATACAGGGCTTATCTCAATTACGTCCTTTCCGTTCGTGAGCATATATCTTTCCAAGCAAAACGTTTTTTTTTTTAGTCGTGCGACAAAAATTGACCGAGATATTTATGAGTAAAGTTCGATGCCGAGTAAACAATAGCAACAATTGCCAACGGGCGATTGTTCGCGAAACATATTCATAATCTGCGAACTCGGGGATGAGTCTTTTAATTAATAAATAAACACTACTGAGCGATCTTGTCAGCTTAAGGAGGTTGGAGCGTTAGCCACAATCCAAGGATAAATTTAATTTGAAAAAAATACAAGTTATTGTTTACACTATACTGAGTCTTTACGAATTTTTTGAACTTTTTTCACCACCAAACACCAGAGATAAAAAATAGTTTAATGTATGTAATTTAACGTGCGGTAACATGGGCAAGACTTTCACACTAAAGGTTATGTAATTTTTATTGTTATTTAGCACCAAGGCAAACCATTTCTAACAACGAATTAACGCAAACTGAACCTTTATGAACGTTTAGAAAAAAGAATCCTCATTTTGCCCATCGTAAACCATGGGCTAATAATCTCGTGACGTAAATATGAATAGGCATAATTATGAATTACTCAAAATTTCATAGTGAATTATATAAAAGATTCTTTGTTGCAGTTTTTTCATAATAATCATCGATAATGTTATGCTTTTTCAAGTTGGTAGTAACACAAAAGTTTTTCTACTTTATGTAATAAAAATGTTAAAATGCATAATTTTGCCCTTTAATTATATATTTAAAAAAAATAGCATATATAGAATAAATCTGTACCTCGTAAGCATTTTTTTGACGTTCATTGAAACAAAAAAAAATGAATAAACCGTCATTTGACTCAACTGAATCGCTCCAACCTCCTTAAAGAAAGATTATTCGACTTTCTTATTTAGCACTCAAGAAAAAAGACAAAAACAAAATGACTTGCTTGAACGTGGATTCAAACCCGCACTCGATCAAGCTTGCCCCGAAACTAATGTGCCATTGTTTACTCAGCGTCGAACTTTACTCATGAATATCGGCCGATTTTTGTCACACGACATTTAAAAAAAAAGCGTTTGGCTCGGAAGGAGACATCCTATATGCTCAACGAATTCATCCTATATATGAACGAAAGGATGTAGTTGAGATACATCCTGTATAAATATTGTCTATTGCCAGAAAACTGAGGTTGATATAAGTACAAGTATACTAACATATAACTCAATGTCTTCCAATAGGAACCCTTTCAATTCAAGTTAAAACGATAATCTGGATAATGACACTTTTCAAATTTACATTTGGGAAGATTTACCTTTTTAACACCGGTAAGATCGTATTTTCGATGAACTTGCACTGCTTGGTAGCTACGAACGTTGATGGTACGAGACAGGAAAAGAATATAGGGTGTGAACTTGAAACTCTGCTGAGATTTATATAGGCAAATGTAGTTCTATCCACGTAACTAACTCCGGTAAGATCGTATTTTGGAAGAATTTGCACTGCTTAATGGCTACGAACGGTGATGGTACGAGACGGGAAAACAAAATAGTGTGTGAATTTAAAACTCTGGTCAGATTTATATAGGCAAATGTATATGCGTCACGATACATTGCATATGAATTTTTACCTTTGTGCGAATAATTATGCACTCCTTCATCGCTAGTCTCAGTTCTAACAATGAGCCTAGAATAGGTAAAATGTCACGTAGTTCGGGCGTTTCTTCGAAAGGACGTATCGTAAAAACTACTCATAATAGCCCCTACCTCTATGTGTATTTCACCCAACCACATTATCCCCCCTAACCGGAATATGAGCTAATCCTTCGAAATATGGTTTTCGTATATAATTAAGTAAAAATACATCCCAGTAGACCGGTAACATTTTAGGCCAAGTTACCGAACTTTTAACAAAAAACTATTGCTAAAAATCATCTATTTTAATATCTATCCAATAATATCCAGTAATATTATGTTCTATCCAATAATGTCTACGCTAAATAACTGTAAATGTCCAATATTAACTGATCGCACGTGTAAAAAATTGTAATGATTACGCAACGACAATAAACACAGGAGGTCATCAAAAGTTCGAAAAAGATATTAACGATAAAACTTAGAAAAATGTGACGAACAGAAGGATGTTGGTAACCGCGAATTTTCAGAGAAAATGTAAAAATGTCTAAATCTACTAAATTTATGCGAATTTTTTTTATTCCAGATTATCGTTGGGTACAATTATTGATTGTAACTTATTTTTTATTAAGCGCTATTGTAATTCACCGATGGTTCAGAGCGGCTTTGCTCATGCCCCGACAAAATACGGCCATGCGCGAAAAGAATATCTCTTGGGGTTTGCTTGGGGCCCAAAAAACAGGTCAATTTTCAGTATTTTTTTCTAATTGCAGTCTCGGGAAGACGGGGTCAAGTTTTCACACCCAATTGATACATGGTTTTGCCAAATTTGAGATCTTTTTTAATGGGAAAATAATTACAAATAATCAAATTACTATTATCATTATTTAAACAAAATGCGGCGGTTGCTGCATGCTGAATCGGTGCAAGGTACTGCAAACGTATACACAAAAGTTTTTTCATCAAGAAATTCAACTGTCAAATTTACAGATAAGTGGGTACAAAAATGGCAATAGAAAAAATATGGAGTTTACACCGGGTACTTAATAGCAGCTCTGATAAATGAGTTTATGACAATCCAGTCGAAAACTTTATTTAATAAGAAATAAAATTTTAATCGATCGAGCCTTCGAAATTGGTCGTTTACACTGAGGGAAAACGTTATGGAGCTTACCATAAGTACCCGTGGTAAAAATAGATATGAAGATATTTAGCTTGTAGCAAGGCAATAAAAGTGTAGTTGACACAGCTGCATTAAGATACGCCAGCCAGTAAACTGCGGTGAATATCATCATAAGTATACTTATGTACCAACATGCATTGTTTACATAATAGAGGACTTATATACAATTTTTCTTTAAGTATTTTCACTTATAAGTATTTCCTCCGTGCGCAGCACTAGGGCCCGTGGCTTTCGTATTTTTGTCGGATCTGTCAAAGGCTCTGTGATGGTGGTTATAATATTTTAATAAATTATACAAATTCCAATCACGCCTCAATTGGACTTAATTTGTTCGCATTAATTCAATTTGTCTGGCCAAAGACGGCAAGGGGTCCTTTCAGTAAAGAGAAAAAAAAAGTAACATTTCCTTAAAATGTATATTTTGGTTTACCTGTAATTTTGTTATATGACGAGAAAATGGAGCTATATAATTTATTTTATTAAAATTAAACAAACATATATTGTTGCTGCACTACTGATTAATAATCAAATCTATTTTCATACAGAAATGGGCATAATTTAAAAAACCGGCTTCGAGGATATGACACAATATTAATTTCAAACCTCAAGCGCAATGTAAGAGAAAACTGTTCTAAGGGAAAACTGTATCCGCTAAATACGTCAGGGACGTAGAAGAGTAAAAGACAAAACACGACCCAAGTTGAACAATTCGAGTTCGTGTCTCAAGGCAAACCTCGTTTTTTTCCTTTAACCGCAGTTATCCATTTGTTGCGTTGTTCTTACTTCCAATTTGCCGAAGGAATTCGATAAAATTTGCGTTTACTATACCTTTTGATATTTTTACAATTTAGTACACAGCAACTGTCGTGGTCCATTTTTAATAAAACAATATTTTTAATTATATTGCAAAAATCTCGTACTATACTCATACTAATTCGACATGTTAATAGACGAGTTTATTCGATTTCATTACCACCACCCTATACCGTGAACGGAGCCAATACATATATACGAGTTGTGGTTCTTTTGATGGGCACTCTTTTGACATAGGTCAAAAAGTTAAGGTGGGCAAGTTTATTTTTTAAATTTCACTTCGAAAAGAATGCACCTAATTTTCCTATCGCTGTATCTGTGTAATCAACCCTGGTACTATCGTCTTTCGGTCGAACGGCGCAAAGAAACGAATCGCTCGATGTAAAACTTTGCTACGGCTTGAAAAGGCAAGTATATAAATAACTCACGTTGCAAATTCATTGCATATGAATTTTCACGTTTTTGCAAATAAGCATTCACTTCTTTGTCGCTTGTCCGTATTCTGACAATAAGCAGTGAATTGGTAATACGTCACGTAGTCTGGACGTTTATTCGCGATGCTTTATCATGAAAACGATTGGTAATCGCGCTCGCCTTTACGCATATCGGACCGAAATAAATTGTCGCCTTACAACTGGAATGTAAACGAATTCTTCGAAATATGGATTTTTTTAAATTCGAAAATGGAAGTAATTTCATTTAGAATGTAAACGAAAATAGACATCATTGTTTTTTTTGCTCATTGCTAGTATACTCATGAGACATAGGAATACCGATTGTAAAGATCATGAAAAAAATTCGCTTCGAGATATATTCCCCGATTTATCGAGCAATCATTTTTTTAAATAATTCGACCTACTGATAATAACTCGAATATGATTAGTGTTATTCAGTCAATTGTTTAGTATATTTACGAAAATAGCCTCACCGTTACCATCCATTTTTAATATTCCATATACGATAATAAATTAAACCAATGTACGCGAAAGCATGTTAAGAGCTCTGCATGAGCTTAGGGCTCAGAAAACACGTCATTTTCAATATTTTTTCTGGTCAGAGTATCGGGATGACGAGATCGGATTTTTACACATAATTAATGTATGGTTTTGCCAAATAATACTTCGTATTATTAAAGCAAAGTGCCGCCGTTGTTGCATGGCCAATCGGTGCAAGATACAGTAAACGTGTACCAAAAAGTATTTTCGTCAAGAACTTCTACAGCCAAATTTGAGTATCGGAGGGAACAAAAATAGAAATGAAAAATGTATTATGTGTGCGTTGGGTAGTTAATAACAGCTCCTATCGATGAGTTTACGACAATCCGCTCAAAGACTTAATTCAACAAAATATAAAGTTTACTAAGCTGAATCAATTTTTGAAATTAGTCATTTAAACTCAGGGAAAACTTTATGCAGTTTGTAATCAGCACCCGTGGTAAAAACAGACATAAAGATTAGCAAGGCAAAAAACATATAGCCTACACAGCTACATTAAGATGGTCTAGCCAGTAAACTGTGGTTATAGTACCAGCATACTTTGGAGGGGGGACTACTTCAGTCCCCCCTCCAAAGGGGGGACTGAAGTAGTCCCCCCTTCAGAATATACTTTATATCTACAAAGTCGATATAAAGTATTTATTCAATAATTTTTATAAAAACTAATCGACTTTAATCATGTCGAAACCGTATGCTGTATTTACAAAAATGTTGCGGCCGTTTCGCTATGCTGGCATAGCAGCATAGGCATAAGTAATTTAATTTATAATGTAAATCGCAGTAAACAGCATTGTTTTTATCATTTCGTACAAGGGTGCAGCAATAACGTATATAATACAAAGTTCCTGAGATCGAAATATCATTCCGATGGATTTTGCGAGATTGATCAAGAAATTATTTTTGTTTTCGTAAAAATTAAACTACCGACAATAACTACTCTATTATTAGTTTTTTTCGAATCGCCTGTTCAGTACATTTACTATTAGAGCGTCACCGTCATCATTCGAAAGTTATTTAGACGTCATCATCGAAACGTTATGGGACTTTTTTAGATTAAATGGGATTCGATGTACTTAACTTTATGGGTAAATATGATAAGAATGACATTACTAGAGTAAATTATCAAATTCGGCTATTTCCGATGACAAAACGCTCGGGGTGCGCGGTCGAGATGCAGCCACCTTAAACGCATTTTTTCGAAACTATGCTTTTCGAAGCTTGTACATAATCTTGAAGGACCAATAAACGTGTGTATTTTTTTGTTTTCTTTTGTTATTTCAACCAAAAAATAACCTCCAAAACGGCCCTCTAGATAACGATACAGCCTTAATAGAAACTCTTTTGACGTAGGTCAAATAGATAATGGGCACAATTATATCTTGTAAATTCCAATTCGAAATGCGTGTACCCAATTGTTATATCGCTGTATCTGCGTTATCAACCCTGGTGCAATCGTGCTTGGGGGAACGGCGCGCAGATACAAATCGCTCGACGTGAAACTTGGCTACGACTTAAAAAGGCAAATATATATAACTCACAATGCAAATTCACTGCATATGAATTTTCATCTTTCTTTGGGGAATAATTATTCACTTCTTCGTCGCTTGTCGGTGTTCTAACAATGAGCAGTGGATTGGTCAAATGTCACGTAGTCCAGGCGTTTATTTGAAAAGAATAATCGCCGCAGCTCCGATAATCTTATCCATTTCTTTGCATTCTCAACCGAAACACCAACACTTCGATCCAGAGGCGTAGCCAGAACTTGCGTCAGTGGGGGGGGAGGGGCAAAAGCGAAGAAAGTCGATATAAAGGAATTATTATACAATTTTTATAAAAACTGCAATCGACTTAAATCTTTTCGAAAGCGTATGCCGTAATTACAAAAATGTTGCGGCCGCTTCACGCGTCTGCAACCTTTCCCTATCCTGGCATAATAGCAGCTCTGAACTCACTTCGTTGGTCGTTAAAGGTTACACTGTGGCAATCCTACGAAGAAAATAATAAATATTTGGGGACAATCAGTAAAGTGTTAACATTCGAGTTAAATTTTAGCTGGATACAGGATTTGATTGTGGGTAATGTTTTTTTTATAATTTTTTGGTACTCATTTATTTAATTCTATAAGATGCATTTACTCAGATACATGGGTACCACTAACGCCATCTGTTAAATGTTTCATTAAGTACTGTTGTGTTCCTAATAAAACCTCCACAATCCAAGTGCCAAAGTACTGAACTAGACATTACATATCCAAATCTAGCCTATGAAATTAGCATATTCTACTGCCTGATGTATTTGTCGCCTAAAACATTTATGATATTTCGATTGACTAAACCTTGAGCCCGAATTTTGCTGGGCAGACCGGTCGCGCTAAGCACACATCACGTCCATCGGTGCCATTATATACAAATCGGTGCGGTTTCGAAGCAAGTATTCGCTGAGTTTTCATTGTGAATTAGAACCTAGATGTTAAGAAACATGCAGATTTGCATGACATTTTCATAGGACCACATTGCGGTGTTTCCCTTCACGGCAAAGAAAACCCCATTCAAATCGAATCAGCCATCACAGCGTTATCCGTGTTCATACATATAAAAAGTTCAATCACACTACATAGCCGACGAATAGTTTGAAGCCGGTTTAGAATGGTTTTATTTGAAACGCTCGAAAGTAATATACCTACACGTAGTTGTAATACTATTCTGTATTAATTTGGTAGCCATTTTTTAATGTCGATATGGAAATGATGTCATTTTAGTGTCGTATATTTTTCGCTTGCCTAAACGACCCGGCGTGGTGGGGGGGTGCTTCGATCACCTGGTAACCGATGCATACGCGAATTTTCCAATGCATCGGTTTTTGCCCTAACGCTCGGGGTGCGTGGTCGAAATGCAGCAACATTGAACGCGTTTTTCTCGAAACTATGCTTATGAAATCGACAACCACGGTATCTCAATAATCAATTGGCAGATTGAGCTCAAATTTGCCATGCTCCTTCAGTATACTGTTTTTCAAAGTTCGTAGCAGAATTGAGTCGAAATAATGTTTTAAAATTTTTTATATAACTCGGAGGATGGCCGTAAAAAAATAAAAATTGATCATCATAGTGCAGCATGCCGCCATTTTGTAATTTGTGTTTCTTTTTGTTGCCGAATTAGGTACCGTAAAACGGGGTGACTTTGACAGTTTTTGGGGCTGCATTAACAGAACGCCAAAATACGGTTCAAATGTGTGCGCTGCGAGCCCGCGTGACCTTCTGCGGCGGGCGGCGGGTGCGGGGAATTAACGTGAACAACAATTTCTTGTCCAAGTTTATTATAATATTGCTAAAGTTCATTGTATTGTTGCTCAAGTTGATTTTGATCTCAATGATAGTTATAAGACTGATTAAGTGCCTATAATCGTACCCTAGGTACGTGATATTTTTATGTAAAATGTTTCCTTAACGGAGGATACCACTGTAACTGTCCATTTTCAAGGTTTTTGTTTGGAATTTTTTTTAAAGAAAGGAATAAAATACCAGGTCAAACAAACTTTCAGGTTTCATTAGGTACATATTGAAGTACGTAAAAAAATGTATTTGTCAAAGAAATACATTTTACAATAATTTAAAATTAAATAGACGAGTTTGAAAAAAAAATCGTTTTATCATAATTTTTATATCAAAAGTGATATATTTTATACATTTTTCAACTATTCAAAAAAAGCGCTCGTACTTAGCTGTTCAAGCAATCTGAGAAACTACAGTTAAAATTTCGAGTCGATTGGACGAAAATTGTTCGAGTTCCGCGGCATGCCGATTTCAAAAACATGGTTTTGAGAAAACGATTCTTTTATTTTCGTGCAACTTTTTTTTAAATGAAAGTTTACACCCAATAAGTCCAATGTATGCTTAATAAGATACTTTTTTCCAAATCCCAAATAATTAATTCAGTAGACAAAAAAATCGGTAAAAACAACCGTTTTCGGCCCGTCACAGTGGTGTCCTCCCTTAACAAGCTGACAATTCGATTGTAAAAATTCGCTATTTTTCATTTAATTCCATGTATAATGCAAAACATATTATTTTTTTAAATCAAAATAATGCCAAGGAAACCCTTAATCGTTGATATAAGTTGCATTTCATTGCCTTGTTAATGAAACCCCACACTCGAGGTTACTTTGACACTTAAGAAAATATATATAAAATTGTCGGGGCGGTGCTGGGGCTTGACGGTCCTATACACTTGTTAGCCAAAAGACACATTGTTCTACTGGGGCAAAAAGGTATAATTTAGGTTACTGTGAATAATTGACTTGAATGTTACTTTGAATATGCTTGTTCAAACCAATCCACGGTACGGTACAAGACCCAAGGTACGGTACCAATCATACCATAACACACATTTATTAAGAATATATTTGGTTTATTTTTTTGGATTTATACGATGTCCACAATACTCGTAGCCGATTGGGGGCGTTTCCAGCCACCGTTGCAAACAAACGTCCATAAGGACATGAGAATACTTTTGTTTTTGTTCAAGTTCTTGAAGAATCAATAAACATGTGTGTTTGTTATTTCAGTTCTTTATTTGGTTATTCCAGCCTAAAAATCACCTAAAATACAACGCTCTGGACATCAATACTGCCTTACTCGGAAGTCTTTTGATGCAGGCCAAACAGATAATGTGGGTAATTATATTTTATAAATTCCCATTTGAGAAGAATAAACCCAACTTTTACATCGCTGTATCGGTGTTATCAACCCTGGTACAATCGTGTTTCGGACGAACGAAGTAAAGGAACGAATCGCTCGATGTGAAACTTTGCTACGACTTAAAAAGGCAAATATATACAGGGTGGACCATTTGACGTTCAAAATCTTTAACTATGGATCACATATCTGGATAATAAATAATTATATTTAATCAGGTGGTGCTCATGCTATACTGTCTACGTATAAATCTATAAAGGTATGAAAGAGCACCATTTGCACGTTTACCGAATGATATCCGTGATTATTAATATACGCTTCTTCATGGTTTTTGGGAGCGCATATTGCGATATGCGTACAATCTACAGCTCCCATGGCACCTGGAAACGGTTCCTCTGCATTCAATAATACTTCCCTCACAATTGCTCTGGCTTGTGGCGTCATTGGAAACTGTACCCATTGTCGGAATATCAAATCATGAATCAGTAACCTCGTGCAAACACCTACTGAACGATGATTGACTCATTGCAATACGCCATTGCTCACCGACTGGACGTTGAAAGCAGCCAATTGCGTAGAACCTCACTGCTGATAATACCTGTAAGATATAATTTTGCACATTGATAGTACTATCGGATAATAAAACAATATAGTGTTACGGTCCGTGCATGCAGTTTGTAGATCTTTCAGTACCTATTGATCTGCAGACAGTCCTGTGATCCTCGTACGCTTTATTTGTGGTTCTGATATGTCAATGAGATCTGATATGAACCCAGGGCTTAAATGATACCGCTCCTTAAATTCGATATCTGTTAAATCGAATGGATCTTGTATTTCGCGTAATTTGGCTCGATATAGCCTTTGCTCTAGTGTTGAAAGCATGCTTTCATGTTCAGTAAATCTATTGCAAGGTAACCATCAGCCATTCTAGAACATAATTTAAAAAGTATATTTTATTTGAAGGAAATATTCCAAAGGGCTCAATCACATATAAAAGCAGTCTCGGTGAAAAACATTGAGATTAGTTACTTTCAGTTTGGAGTGCATTTGCGTGCGCTATGAATTCAAGCTAACCTTAAAATCACAATACGAACAGATTACAATACATTTTAATGTTTATACATTATAATTTTTTGTTGTCATGTAAAAATGATTAATTCATATGAAACGCATGTGTATCAACAAACGTGACAGCCTTTTCATGCCAACGACTATGATTTACTTGCATGATTTTCAACGTTATTTTGTAGAATATACTCCACGATTGAGAAAGTTGTGAATTCTTGTAAAACCCGTTCACACAAATTCGCTAAATATCTGTCTCACACCATTTTCATTTTCCGCTCACTATATTGTTATCTTTAGATATCATTAAACGATTCGATTCTCTTTTGGGGTGCAACGGTTTTCACGATTGAAATGACAAATTGCGATTTGCACTGGATTTCTCTAGAGGCCACGCAGAAACTCGGGGAGTCAAACCATACACAATCATATTTGATGCATGCGAGTATATATGTGTATGTATGGAATATCGCTAACTGGGCAGCGCACAGTAGGAGAAAAGCCCAAAAACCTGGCCAAAACCTCAAATGACCTTTGACGGGAATGAAAATTGGCTTACAGGGGTTTTCAAGGTCGCTGATTACGAATCTGAAAGCCAAATTATCGTAAACAAAATGGCCGATCCAATATGGCTGACATGAATGTTAAAAAGTTGCCAGATGTCGACAAAAATTGGTATTTACGGGTTTTCAAGGTCGCTGATTACGAATCCGCAAGCCAAATTATCGTAAAAAAAATGGCGGATCCAATATGGCCGACATGAACGTTAAAAAGTTACCAGATGTTGACAAAAATTGGTATATACGGGTTTTCAAGGTCGCTGATTACCAATCCGATATCTATTGTTTATAACTTGCAACAAAGAGCTTACAGCAAATTGTTATAAACAAAATGGCCGAGTATCCTGCTAAATAGATAAATTAATATATTTAAAAAAATCATCATAATAAAATAAACGTGAACAGTGTATTCTACGCAATTATTATTTTTATTTCCAAAATACATACGGAACGTTTCAAAAATAGAAAATTTTATTCTTAATCAAAATCGTAATCGGAGTCGGAGTCGGAGTCAGAATCATTATCCGAGTTTGTATCTATTACAACTCCCGGCACGGCTTCAATCTCGGCGCAAAATTCGTCTGCTGCAGCAGTCACTTTAGGAGCGATCAACATCGCTACAGCTTCCGGCGACAAACTCTTCAGCTTCTTCTGTGGTAGTCTTCTGACACTTGAAATGTACGGATCAGAAGTAACTAAGAGCCGATGAAAAACATCTTCCATAGTTTTAACCCTGGATTCTCGATATCGTTTGATGTCTTTGTTTCGAGCTTCCTGAGCATCTTCGGATAATTGGCCGATTGGTAATAGAGCATGAGTTATTATCACTGGACCATGAATTAATAGTTTGTGCACCGAAGTAGGCATGGAGTACCAAGGGTATAATGCAACGGTCTTTCTTGCCGTTTCAATAGCATACTGTTCAAATCTTTCACAGTTTATCTCGTGGCCACACGATATAACTTGTAGGATTACGTACAAGCGTTTAATAACTTCTTCGTTGACCCCCGTTATCGCAGCGGAAACCGTCGAATTTTCAAAGAATCGCCGAGCTGTGTTGCCATCATTGCTGCTGCCATATCCAGGCTTTGGGCGATCGATATTTAGACCCAATTGCTTCTTGAATCCTTCTTGAATGGCCCTCTTGCGTCCTGGGTAATTTTTTTTTCTTCGGCACTTCGAGCTTGCCATTTTTTAATGCCGAGTTTGTAAGACACGTGTAAGCAATACTCGAAGCACCGTATCCACGCATGCAGCGTCGACAATCCGAACTTCAAATTTGTTTCATTGATTTCCCTTTGCAATACAGTGTCGATGGCATTAAAATCTTTGCTGGTTGCTCCACACAAATAGCACCGTTGAGCAGATTTCGTCAATGATACAGCGTTGCAAACTTTACCATCTATCATGGTGAACAACAACTTGTACATTACGGAGATTTCTTTTCCATCTATTACACTTTCGAATGGACGAAGTGACTTTATTTGTTCTTCAACAATTTGGACTTCATTAAGTGTTGACTCTGTGTCTTCGCGTAGAAACAGTAGTCTAAGCGGTCTACAAAATCGTGGAGACGAGGGTCTGGGGTTCTTCCAAACAACTATTTCTTCCTTCGATTGTTGATCATAACACACGAGTTGTAATGGCACGACTGAAGTGAAGAATACATGCGCATCAGATTTGCTGTCATCACTGAACGTCTGCTTATATTCACTTTGCCCAGAACTTCCATCGCAACCCCACTTGCAAATCAAGTCCATTTTACGAACATTATCTGGAGTCAATCTTTGAATGAGTACATTTTGGACGAGTAAAATACGTTCAACTGTATGATCTAATAGTGCCTGTAGTTGGACTTCTGCACTACTCTCTGTAATCCTGATTGCATCACGTGGTGGATAACAACGCTTTTTTGCTTTCATCACTTTTTCGTAAGACGGATATAGCTTACAGTTATTTTCCTTCCCTAATCTTCTCATTCCCTGGTAACTACTCTTGGAGAATTTATATTCAATCATAGCGGAAAGTGCAGCCTCTTCGGATAAAGTAATTTCATCCGTTGCTGAGTAAGCTTTACGATACTTGGAAGCTCTTAAAGGACTCGTCATTGTTACGTCCTTAATAACTTTTGCGGCGTCGGATTGTCCTGAAGAGCGAAGGCTCATCTGAGTAGCGTATGCTAACTCGACCGAGTTGAACGATGTACGAATATCTTGGGTCTTCCTTCGTTTAGATCTTTCACTGGACATTGTAAACTCAAGGGACGGGCGGCCGCCCGTATTACCCGGGCTTGTTACTACAGTGTCTGTAGGTGCGGCAAAACATACCTGCTTGCTAAGCCATTCACCGTTATTCTTGAAAAATACACAGGATTTTCTGTGAGCTTGTTGCCACCTCGTTCTCATTTGATTGAAGAGTATCGAAAAAGTCTGTTTCGAGTCCTCAGGCACTACAACTGTACGTCCGGTGTCCTTGGAAATTTTTTCTACCATAAATTCGATCAAGGAAGCGAATTTATCGGATAAATGCTCGCTGATTATCAGAAATACTTCTTTCCTTGTCAGCACCAATTCTTTGTAACCGGATCCTGTAATAAAGACATAAAATTGTAGAAAATTGGTGTTAAAGGAAAAGATAAAATTTTCAATTAATACAAAAACTTGAACAATGTACATTATTTTACCAAATAAATAACCGCAATAAGTGAAATAATTTTAAGAAAATTAGACAGAAAATATTGACATGGATTTGGTTAAAAGAAAGCTTTGCTTACTATATAATATATATATATTCAAATATTTTATTTGAATGTTATAACATTTCATTCATATTTAAGAAATTTTTATGTGGTTGATTTTAATATGTATATATATATATATGCATACGTATATATCATAATTAAATCACAGAAAATTTATATATATATATATACACATACATATATATTAAAATAATTTATTTCAAGCGTATAACAGCCGTCTTGTCGTTATGATGCTACTTCACCCATTCTCAGGTAGAGGCGCAGAGGCTGCTCAATAGTGCCGCGTGCACGCTCGGCTACCGCACGATGCGAAAAAAATCATAACGGACAAGACGCACGTTTTCCGCAGGTAACTCTTGTAAATTTCGAAAGCTTATACATTAAACTAAAGGCCGAGACTAGGAGCTTTGCAAAATGTGACAAAATATATAACTTTTCGGACCGTTGAAAATATAAGTTTTCAAAATTATTCAATTTTATTTATGCCGAAGGCTATACTACATTTCAATCATTTATACATAAACTTTAGATTCAACCGATGTAAAAACATGTTCTACATACCTCCAGAAGTCGTATCCATGTTGCAGAATTGAAATTAAACCCGTCACTTTAAAGTTATGGGTTTTTGAAGTCAGCGTTATTTTCGTCTGTTCAGCGCGTGACACGTACACTCTTCACGAACACTAACTGCCAACTGACGCTGCGGCGCAGGTATACACTTAAAGGGCTTTCCCTTCCACAATAGAATGCAGTTACTAGTCCTCTACCTGAATGACTACTCAACTGACCCTATTTCGAAAATTTATTTTTTGGGGTTTTGGCCAGGTTTTTGGGCTTTTCTCCTACTGTGCAGCGAGGCTTCAAAAGGCCGTCGTTAACTTAGCGATAGTTTTCGGAACTTAACGATATGACGTACGCCGACTTGTCGATAACTGCGCTGTACAGAATAACTCTTAACGACACTTGTCGATATGGACAGCTAACGACAGCGAAAATCGTCGCTAAAATGTTAGAGAATCCCGGCACAGCGCTGCTATGCCAGGATAGGGAAAGTTTGCAGACGCGTGAAGCGGCCGCAAAATTTTTGTAATTAAGGTAGTCGGCCCAGTGGCCGTCAGCGTCCTAGTGATCGTCATGTCCGGGCATTAAATAAGTATTTTAAGATAAAAATCAGTCCTTCGTGCAGCTCTGTGGTATATTAGCTTCCAGGAGGTATGTACTATGTTGTATTACATTTTCACACCCGTATGTATACGTATAGAAGAATAATCAAATTGACGTGAACCATGTCACATGTCACATGAAAAACGTGAACCATGTCACATTTTGGGTGTTTTGAAAATGCCTGTGGACTTGCGTGAAGTAAGGTTTCCTTCACGTGATTAACAAGGTTTTTTTTTGCGTTCAGCATAGAAAATTATAGTTTCATGTTAATTTCAACGAATTTTCATATATGACGATTACTGGTTCAGCAACGTAAACACCCTGCCGATTAATCGCCACGGCTGTTGATAACTGCGACAATGTTAGCAAAAAAAGAGTATTACGAATCGAATATTAGTTTATAGAAAATCAGAAAAGAAATATTGGGTCCGTAATTAGCATTGTCTGAAGGATCCACGGACCAGTAATCGTCATACACATATTCGCTATAGTAAAAAGATATACATATAAATAAACGTTGTCGATTACTGGGTCGTGACCATGTCGATAACTGGATATGTCTTGAACACAGGTGAACAGCACTCGATCGAAATAATATTAGAAGTTATTTCATGAAAAAATAGTGGTTTATAATGACTACAAATAAATAAAAATTGTAATTCTGACGTAATAGGAAATAATTTGTTTTATTTTTGAATTTAATCAAGTTCCATGGAAGAGAAATTTATGTTTCAAACTCTTTATCAAATGTTTTAATAAAAATCATAAAGTTTGTGACAGAGAGCGTAAAAATTGTTCTGCCGTTCTATATGCAGACATAATCGAGTCAACATAGTCCTACGAACCTTTACATAATTAGTTAAGGCCTTATAAACCTTTGGATGGTCGGAAAACAAGGCTTTTTAGGATGTTTTAAAACTACTTATAAAGCAATCAAAACGAGGTTTAGAGGGTTTGTTTCACATATCTGTAGGTACCTCCAACGAGCGGACTCGTTCCAGTCGCACATGTGCACTCAGAAGAATTTTCTTTTCCCCGTTATCTACATAAGTTTTGCTATCGAAGTACACACGATTATTGTAAAATATTTATTTTTGTACGTCTAGCCCAATTTTTAAGAAAGTCGCATTTTTGACTGAAACAACGGCCTTTGTTTGTTTCCAATAATCGCAATTGTTAAACGATAGTAAAAATCGTACGTACTTCGCTATAAAATGTATCTAAGAAGTTATAGTTGAAATTTCAAGTCAATCAGTCAAAAAATGCAGGACCTACGAGTCCGCCCGATTTTGAAAAAATTTCTTCATGAAAAACGCGTTTAAAGTTTTAGAACCATTTTTATACATGTCTTAAAAAAATGTCCACCTAAAATAACTTTTGCATATTAAGTATTTTCGACATGTTTATACATAATTGAAATCAATAAAAAAAAACATTTTTTGTTTCAAAGGTATCTAAGGCCTCAAAGCAGTTTAAACGCATGTGACGATTAGTGGGACGTTGCCATGGCGATTACCAGACCAACAGTCATGGTGGCATGACGATGACTCGTACAATAGCATCTTACAACCTTTACGAAATATTTGCTCGAAAACTGTACCAGGCACGGGAATTTCATAACGACCTTCTTCTTCGTAATAAAAAACTGATTAAGAACGACTTAAAATAACTTTTGCTCACTTTCCTAGTTGAGCTATATAAATTCGCAAAGTCAAGCGATCTGCTTAAGGTGACGATTACTAGGCCATTTACCTTACGGCATACGGTTTCGAAAAGATTTAAGTCGATTGCAGTTTGTATAAAAATTGTTTAATAATTCGTTTATATCGACTTTCTGCGCTTTTGCCCCCCCCCCCCCCCGCCTCCTTGACATGACACAAGTCCTGGCTACGCCTTTGGATCGAAGTGTTGGTATTCCGGTTAAGAATCCATAGAAATGGATAAGATTATCGGAGCTGTGGCGATTATTATTTTCAAATAAACGCCCGGACTACGTGACATTTGACCAATCTACTGCTTATTGTTAAAACACGGACAAGCGACGAAGAAGTGAATAATTATTACCCAAGGAAAAATGAAAATTCATATGCAAGGAATTCGCATTGTGAGTTATATATATGTCTTTTTAAGTCGTAGCCAAGTTTCACGTCGAGCGATTTGTATCTTCGCGCCGTTCCCCCGAGCACGATTGCACCAGGTTTGATAACCCAGATACAGCGATATAAAAATTGGGTGCACGCTTTTCGAATTGGAATTTACAAAATATAATGATGCCCATTATCTTTTTGACCTACGTCAAAAGACTTTCTATTAAGGCCGTATCGTTATCTAGAGGGCTGTTTTGGAGGTTATTTTTGGGTTGAAATAACTAAAGAAAACAAGAAAAAAAATACACATGTTTATTGGTCCTTCAAGAATATGTACAATCTTCAAAAAGCATAGTTTCGAAAAAAACGCGTTTAAAATGACTGCATCTCGACCGCGCACCCCGAGCGTTTTGTCATCGGGAATAGCCGAATTCGAGAATTTACTCTAGTAATGTCATTCTTATCATATTTACCCATAAAGTCATCATCGAATCCTATTTAATTTAAAACCGTCCCATAACGTTTTAATAACGAAGTCTAGATAACTTTCGAATGACAACGGTGACGCTCGAATAGTAAATATACTGATCAGGCGATTCGAAAAAACTAATAGTATGAAGTTATTGTCGGTAGATTAATTTTTACGAAAATAAAAATAACTTCTTGATCAATCTCGCAAAATTGTTCGGAATGATATTTTATTCTCAGGAACTTTATATTATATACGCTATTGCTGCACCCTTGTATGAAATGATAAAAACAATGCTGTTTACTGCGATTTACATTATAAATTACATTACATATATTTTTTTAATGGAAAAGGAAAAAGCCGATGCATTGGAGAATTCTCGTATGCTTCGGTTACCAGATGATCGAAGTATGTGCGCAGCGGCGTCGGGGCACCCCCCCCCCCCCCCCCCCCTCGGCTCATATAGTCAAGCTAAAAACATACAAAAATAAAATGACAATTTCAATACTGACATTTCAAAACTGGTACAAAATTAATACAGAATAGTATTACAACTACGTGTAGGTATATTACTTTCGAGCGTTTCAAATAAAACCATTCTAACCCGGCTTCGAACTATTCGTCGGCTATGTATTGTGATGAAACGTTTTATACGTATGAACACGGATTACAGTGTGATGAATGATCCGATTTGAATGGTTGTTTCTTTGCCGTGAAGAGAAACACTGCGATGTGGTCCCATGAAAATTGTATGAAAATCTGCATGTTTCTCAACATTTGAGCCCTAATTCACAACGACAACTCAGCGAATACTTGCTTCGAGACCGCGCCGATTTGTATATAGGTGGCACCGATGGACACGATGTGTGCTTGGTGCGACCGGTCTGCACTGCAGAACTCAGGCCCAAGGTTTAGTCAATCGAAATATCATAAATGTTTTAGGCGACAAATAAGTTAGGCTAGATTTGGATATGTTAAGTCTACTTAAGAGGGAATGACACCTTATCGCGGTCGGTATGGTAGAACAATTATAGATTCCCAAAAATCTCTGAAACGGCTCTTCAGATCCCGTCGAAACATTGCCAAACGACGTCAAATGCATAGACGAATACCTGTCTGCCCTTCAAGTTTTCTGAATTTGAGAGAAAAGAACTAAATTGGCTTATGATAAGCCAATATACATTTTTTTTCTCAAATTCAGAAAATTTGAAGGGTTGACAACTATTCGTCTATGTATTTGACGTCGTTTGGCAAAGTTTCGACGGGATCTGAAGAGCCGTTTCAGAGATTTTTGGGAATCTATAATTGTTCTACCATACCGACCGCGATAAGGTGTCATTCCCTCTTAAGTAGTTAACTGTGGAGATGGTATTAGGAACACGACAGTACTTGATGAACAATTTAACATATGGCGTTAGTCGTACCTATGTATCTGATTGTCATTAAATGAATCTTGTAGAATTGATTCAATGAGAACCTACCCAAAATTTGTAAAAAAAAAACATTACAACAAAATCCAGTTTTCAGCAACATTTTAACCGGAATATTGACATTTTAGTGATTGTCCCCAAAATGTTTTTTTTTTCAATCATAGAATTGCCAAAGTGTAAACTTTAACGGCTAATGAAGTGAGCTCAGAGCTGCTATGCCATCATAGGGAAAGGCTGCAGACGCGCGAAGCGGCCACAACATTTTTGTAATTACGGCATATGATTTTGGCATGATTAAGGTAATTTAGTTTCTATAAAAATTGTTTCATAGGTACTTTATATCGACTTTCTACGCTTTTGCCCCCCACCCCCTCACCACGAAGCAAAGATGCTGGTACTATAACCACAGATTACTGGATAGACCATCTTAATGTAGCTGTGTCGGATATGTGTTTATTGCCTTGCTAATCTTGATGTCTATTTTTACCACGGGTGCTGATAGCAAATTGGATAAAGATTTCCCCCAGTTTGACTAATTTAAAAAATTGATTCAGCTTACTAATCTTTATTTTTTGTTGAATTAAAGTTTTGCGCGGATTGTCGTAAACTCGTCGATCGGAGCTGTTATTAACTACCCAACGCATACATAATACATTTTTTTTATTTCTATTTTTGTTCCCTCCGATACTCAAATTTGACTGTAGAAGTTCTTGACGGAAATAGTTTTGGGTATACGTTTGCGGTACCTTGCACCGATTAGCCATGCAACAACGGCGGCACTTTGCTTTAATAATAAGAAGTACATTGTTTTTCAATGTTTCCCGATTTATAATCTCGAATTTGGCAAAACCATGTATTAATTGTGCGTAAATACCCCTATCTCGTCATTCCGATACTGTCACCAGAAAAAAATATTAAAAATGACCTGTTTTCTGAGCTCTAAGCTCATGTAGAGTTCTTAACATGCTTTCGCGCACATTGGGTTTACTTATTATAGTATATGCAATATAAAAATGGATGGTAACGGTGACGCTATTTTCTTAAATATACTAAACCATCGACTAAATAACACTAATCATATTTAAGTTATTACCAGCAGGTCGAATTATTTTAAAAAATTGATTGCTCGATAAATCGGGAAATATCTCTCGAAGCGAATTTTTTTCATGTTTTTTGCAATTGGTATTCCTATCTGCCATGAGTGTAGTAGCAATGAGTAAAAATACAATAATGTTTATTTTCGTTTATATTCTAAATGAAATTACGTTCGTTTTCGAATTTTAAAAAATCCATATTTCGAAGAATTCGCTTTCATTCCAGTTGTAAGGCGACAATTTATTTCGGTGAGATATGCGTATAGGCTAGCGCGATTACCAATAGTTTTTATGATAAAGTCTCTCGAATAAACGTCCAGACTACGTGACGTTTTACCAAGTCACTGCGTATTGTTAGAATACGGACAAGCGACAGAGAAGTAAATACTTATTTGCAAAAAGGTAAAAATTGATATGCAATGAATTTGCAACGTGCGTTATTTATATGCTTGCCTTTTTCAGCCGTAGCAAAGTTTTACATGGAGCGATTCGTGTCTTTGCGCCGTTTGACTGAACCGCGATAGTACCAGGGTTGATTACACAGATACAGCGATAGGAAAATTAGGTACATTTTCCAAGTGAAATTTAAAAAATAAACGTACACACCATAACTTTTTGATCTATGTGAAAAGAGTGCCTATTAAAAGACCACAATTTGTATATATGTATCGGCTTCGTTCATGGTATAGGGTAGTGGTAATGAAATCGAACACAAGGCTCGCAGTGGACAAAAGTTGCAATAAACTCGTCTTTTTATCTGTCAAATTAGTATGAGCGTTGTACGAGATTTTTTTAATAAAATTAAAAATATTGTTTCATTAAAAATGGACTACGACAGTTGCTGTGTACTAAATTGCAAAAATGCCGGAAGGAATATTAAATGCAAATTTTATCGATTTCCTTCAGCAAATTGGAAGTTAGAACAACGCAACAAATGAATAGCTGCAGTTAGAAGAAAAAAAGAGGTTTGACTTGAGACCCGAGCTCGAATTATTGAACTTGGGTCGTGTTTTGTTCTTAACTCTTCTACGTCCTTGACGTATTCAGCGGATACAGTTTTCCCTTACATTGCGCTTGAAATTTGAAATATATATTGTGTCATATTCTCGAAGCCGGTCTTTAAAATTATCCTCATTTCGGTATGAAAATCGATTTTATGAATTATCAATAGTGCAGCAACAATATACGCTAATGAAAAAAATTAAGGGATCAAAAAAAACTTCCAAATTTTTAGCGATTCTACAACTGGCCTTATCTTTGTTAAAAATGATCGTATCGGAATCGTAAAAAAAGAAATTGGTAGCTTAAAGTCTCTAGTTTTGAGATCTTAAGACGATTTTTTTTCACAGTAATGTGCATCGCGCAATCCTAACGAATACCGTGAAAAAAATTCGAAATCTTTTTGGGTCTTTTTTTGGTCTACAGACTTGGAAGAAAAATGTCCTACTTAACCATCATATGGACCGGATAACTTGTTCATTCAGCTTCAATTTGTTTTTTTTTGTAGACCTTGCTTCGACCACTTCCAATGAGATATCGGACTTTGAATGGCAAAGGATCGTTTTATCTTTGATCATTGAGATCTCAGCAACCAATGATCGCAAAAAAATAATAGGTGTGTATTGAGAACTTGAATAAATTCTCTACAAGGATTGGCCATTGTTTCTTCGAACAATATTTTTTGTCCATTCTGTACACGAATTTGAAAAAGCAAGAAAAAAGGGCCTTTGGTGGTTTTTTTGAAAAACCAAACGCTAAATAAAACATATCGAGGAAACCGCTAATGTTAAGTGTGCCTTTTACAGTTCAATATACCCACAAAGACCCTACAGAGTTTCAATTTAATCCAGCCAGCCGTTTTTTGTTTCATTCGATTGATTTTTTGAAAAAATTAAAGTATCACGTTTTTTGCTCTTAAAAGCTGATAATCTTTAACGAAATGAAAAAAAATCTCAGCTTCGATGTCTTGAGCCTCTTTTTTACAAGCCTTTACCTTATCCTGGCTTCTTTACTCTGCTTCTCAACTTCTATCTCGGCCCTGTTGACGATGCGAGTATTATCCTCCAATCTTGCGTATTTGTGAGCGCTCAGCCCAATGCTGATGTTCATATCCGACAGAAAGGTGAAAAAAGCACCAGCAACTTCATTGAAAGTGCATGCAGCCACGTAGGATGCAAATCCAATGATTTGTTTGCTGCCAGGTAATTTTTTCGATGTAATCCTCCAAACTAGCTGGTCCGGACTTTCGTTGGCATTTTGGGTAATACCTCCAAGACACCTTTCAAGAAGTTCATCCTTGGTCATACCTTCGTAAATCGGTTTGATTGCTTGTAATACATCTTCTGGAAGTGGAGTGTAATGTCGTTTAAAATTTTCCACTCCTATTGTGGCCAGAGCTTTTTGATAAGGACACCACGAGTCCTCACCGCTCAGGCACTGATCGTGTTGAGGGTTATCGTCTGTCGACTGCTGGTTGTAGTACTGCCCAGATGGCATTTTTCATTTTCTCTACCGAATCACAATTATTGTACGGTCGTGCTGTATATTGGAATCGGAAAAAATTGGTAGAAGGCTAGTTTTTTGCCAGGTGATTTTGTAGGTGCCACGGGTGCTAAGACCAACTTTGCCTAAAAATCGGGGGGTAGGGTTTTTTTTAGGAGATGGGGGTGGATTAATGCCAAACTACAACCCCCATGAGTCGGCGCCGGGAGACAAAATGTTCAGAAAAATCCGGGTTTTATTTTTGTCCATAGCGCCGAAGTCGTGGAAGTTCATTTTGGGGGTGAAAAAGTGGGGTGAAATTTTGAAAAATCAGTTTTCATTCGATAACTCTTTAGGACAAATTCATACAATTTTTGTTCAAATGGAAACGTTGTAGCTCTTGAAGAGACGCGTCGATCGAGTATTCGATCAACCCTCTCCAATAATATCTTCACCTCCAAAAGAATTGTTGAATTAAGAAAAAAATGGTTTATTGAATAACTCAAAAACAATCGATTTTTCGGGGATGGATCAAATGTACGAAATGTAGAGAATAATTTTCTCTATATTTTCGTTCCTATGCACAACTTTTGAATTTTGCTTTTTCGAACCCCTCTCAGGGGTTGAAAATTCAAAATGAAATTCTGGGAAAACTATTGACCGAAACTAAAGAGATACGAATTTGGCGCTGTGTACAAAAATGTAGCTGAGGGTTCAAGTTACACATTCTTCCACGGCGGCGAATTCGTGCCGTCAATATTTTTCCCAGAATTTCATTTTGAATGTTCAACCCCCGAGAGGGGTTGGAAAATCAAAATTCAAGGGTGGTCCGTAGCAACGAAAATATGGAGAAAATTATTCTCTACATTTCGTACATTTGAACCATACGCGAAAAACCGATTGTTTTTGAGTTATTCAATAAACTATTTTTTTTTTTTTTTGTTTTTTAACCATTTTTTGGGGGTGGAGATATTATCGGAGAATGATGATCGAATACTCGATCGACGCGTTTTTTCAAGGGGTACAACGTTCCCTTTTGAACAAAAAACGTACGATTTTTTTCTAAAGAGTTATTGAATTAAAGCCGATTTTTCAAAATTTCACCCCACTTTTTCACCCTCAAAATGAACTTCCACGACGTCGGCGCTGTGGACAGAACTAAAGCCCGGATTTTTCTGAACATTTTGTCTCACGGCGCCGACCTCGTAGGGGTTGTAGTTTGGCATTAATCCACCCCCATCTCCTTTCATCCCCTAAAAAAGAACCCTACACCCCGATTTTTAGGCAAACTTGGATTTAGCACCCGCGGCACCTACAAAATCACCTGTCAAAAAACTAGCCTTCTTCTAATTTTCTCCGATACCGGGTTTTTCCAGCGACAGCACGACTGTACTATTATGTCTTATTGCTGCTCCGTAGTATCGACTCAAATTATCGCTGACTTTTCCGGTGAGTTTTCCTTTGCCACCGAGTACTTTACTTCGCCGTTTTTTACCTGATTTTTTTCCTGTTTTCACTACTTTATCTTTAACAGTATTTTTTACCGGATCACGTAGACGTTTTCCCATTCTCTTTTGCACGTAACCTACACAGTCTTTTTGTTTATAGTGAAATTTTCACCGTAAGGTTTCGCTTTCACTCAATTGCCATAAGTTTTGCTATCGCCGTCTCCAACATAGATGCTGATCTGTGCTCCATACTTTTCCTCTGAGCGGTGGAACATCTCGATTACTGCACCTACTTCCATGTTACCTGATGGTCCAGTGTGATTGGCTTGACATTCATTATTGTCAACTTGTTCTTCGTGCCACTCTTTAAATTCAGTTGGATTCAATTTTTTTCCCACAATTTGCAAGACTGACAATTCCAACTATTTACGAAAATATCAATAACTTTTTCAGTCCAATAACCAATCAATGAAGTGACGCCAAACAAGGAGCTAAAGCCTTGCTTCTGCCACGTGCCGTCGCCAGAAACGGTCAAAGCACCAGACTCCGAATTTGCCCTTGTTTTCCCTTTTTCTTCGTCTGCGACGGAAAGGAGAAATTTTTCAGCTGTCGTCTCGACGTAGGAGTAAATCGATTTCATAATATCCAAATAAGACGATGTGGCTAAAAAATTACTTGCAATGTCCATTAGACTGCAAAACTTATGCCAGCCTGCTAAACCCAAACCTAATGTACGTATTAGGAAAACAAATCGAGTGCTGATTTCGTAACGATGACCAGTTTTCTCACTCGACGGTATGTAGCGTAGACGACAATTGGCACATTTTACCTGGATTTAAAAGCCAAGACCTTCTTTTCTACAACTTTTGAACGCAACTGAACCATCACACTGAGCACAATTCACCTAACTTGCAATTTTTGAGAAAACAAGCGAAAAATCGACGATTCTATAGCGATTTTCAACGTCTTCCGGCACGCTTGCACTGGTATTCAACTTTATCTTTTTCGATGATGCACTTTTCGAATTAGCTTCACCCTTTTTTTTACATGGATTAGGCCTTTTTTCGATCTGCACAAATACGTTCTTGTATCCGTTCGGTCACCTCTTGAAACTTTAGACAATCTCGGCATTATTAATCAGAAAATTTCTTGACGAAATTATAAAATCACTGCGAACAAGCGCTCGACCGAACGTACAACCAACTGACGCTCGTTTCTCTTTTGAAAATATTATACACCTATAATATATGTATACGGCTTTTGTTACCGCTCTTTACTCAATAAAACCTTTTCGAAACAAAATAATGGGAAGGACGATCGCCGAGTGAATAAACTGCACACCTGCTCGTCAGCTGCGCGCTGCCTTTCCGACCGCCCGCAGCTATCGGAGCTACATTGTTAGAGGAGCGGGACTAAATAGTCAATAACTTCGAGAGTTTTGCTCTGATGGACTTGAAATTTTGGGATTATGTTCTTGAAATGTTTAACCATAAGAAAAGACAAAAAAATCAATTTTTCACATATGCAAACCCCTACCCTCCCCTCAACGTGACCACCTCAAATATCTCCGTTGCCTTTAGAGTGACGAAAAAAATGTCACGAGGTAATTTGATTGATTTCAAAGGGCTGATACAGTGGTGAAAAGTTCATTTTTCTCGTGTTCATAGTTTTTGCGTTTTCAAGGTCATCCATGATTTTTCAAATAGGAACATGTTTTTTTTTATTAAGACTTTGTAGCAGATGTTTAGAGGTATCCAACGACCTACGATAGCTTGACCTTGAAATTATTTTTCACCAAAATACACGTGTAAAAACGGAAAATCGTGATGGTGTTGACAATAAGAATATTCGAATGTTGTAATTGAATTTTTTGTGCAGGAAATGTATTGTAATAAATGTTCGAAGTGATCGCCATTAACCTCGAAACATTTGTGCGACAACGTTGTGCATAAAGTTCCTGCGCTTACACAGAGTTTCTGCCGGTCTCACCATAAATCAGAATCATTTCCACGTTTTCTGCATGACTGTACAATACCATTTTCGATACGGTTATTACATGTTACTTTGGATGGATGCACTTGTCTACTGATTCTAATATTAGTAGATGGTAAAGATTCTTCACTAATACTATAGTTCTACTACGTTACAACGCCAGTATTTACAAACATCAGAAACATCTCCGACTATTAACATCATTGTATCCGTTGGATAACCTGCGCCGCTATCATATCAGAAACTATTCGAAAGTCAAGAGGGTCATTCATCCGTCGTCTTAAAAAATGTGTCGAGATTAATGGGGATCACTTCGAACATTTGTTACAATAAATTTTGTGCACAAACATTCAGTTCCATTATTCGGAAATTCTTATTGTCAATGCCATCACGATTTCCCGTTTTTACACGTGTATTTTGGTGAAAAATTATTTCAAGATCACGATATCATAGATTGTTGGATTCGTCTAAATATCAGCTACAACTTCTTAATAATAAAAAAAACACATATTCCCATTTGAAAAACCATGGATGACCTTGAGAACGCAAAAACTATGACTTTAACAAAAATTAATTTTCACCTCTGCATCAGCCCTTCGAAATCAATCAAATTACCCCCTGACGCTTTTTTCGTCACTCTAAAAGCAACGGAGATATTTGGGGTGGCCACGTTAAGGAGCCAGTCCACTTTGAAAAATTGAAAAAAATCGAAAGCAAGCAAGACTTGAAGAAATCGACGATGATGAGCAATCAGAAGGGATTTTGTACGGTGCAGGAATTGCCGATTCCCAAGGGGACAGTACGGCAGTCGGATTTTTGTAATTCTTCGTACTCATGGTACGCGAAGTTCAGAGCTCGAATATTAATATCCCAAAGCAGTTCGACGCCATATTCAGAAATTTTCGAGAAAATTGACTTTGAAGTTTTCGAGCGCACTCTTATCCCACAAAGATGCAACGATATTCGAACCGGGCTCGTGGCATACCCGGTAGCGCTCGAGTCTAGTAATCGCGGGGTCGTTGGTTCGAGTCTCACTTCGAAATTTTTTTTTTTTTTTTTTTTTTTTTTTTCATTTTTTTAAATGAAAAAACCCAAGTCATATTTTTAATTTTCTCTTGATTATAAACATACATTTTCAAGTATCAATATTTATAACCAACAACATTTTTTGGATGAAAATGAAAAACGTTGGGTAAGGAATTGAATACTTTATTATTCGGTCTGTATTCGTTTGTTTTATACATCGGGTGTAATGTTACACGAGCCAGAGTGATAACCATCGTAAAAACAAGGAAAACAGTAATTTTCACGGCATCTCGCACACCGTACAAACGCTGCATTGTTACATTCGCAATTTTTTTTTCAATACATCGATCGGAAAACAAACTTCATTCACGTTCATGAAGATTTCTCTTTGATCGCAAAGTTTCGAAGCAAACCACGCATATCTGATCATGTTATTGAAGACCGGAGAAGACAACTGATGATGAACAATAGAATGAATTTTTATGCAATCTTCTCTATCATTAATTTCACGTCCTTGTTCAATCAGATAGGCGCAGTTCTGCAGACGCTTTATGAAATTTTTTACTTGGCGGTAAAAATACACGTCACAAGGTTGCACTAATGGATTGCATTTTGGTGGAATTACCTGCACCGTGCAAGTAGGCAGACGCCTGTCATTTCGAAACACCTCATTGTACATCACGGTATCGGTTTCGCCTCGCCAGGAATCGATAATTAAGAAAAACTTTTCTTTTTTGACGTGACAACGTCTTATAATTCGATGGAGCCGGCTGCACGCACGAAAAAACATGACTCATGCGGCGTTACCTCGCTCTGAGGCGTTCCATTTAAGGCTTGAAGTGCAAGCGAGAGCGCGGAACGAGCGACAAAGAGGCACAATCGGCCTCCGCGTTCGGCAGCGTTCGACATCTGTCTCTCTCCTACTTGAGTGATGGCCTCTGCACACTGCGAGCGACGAGCGACGAGCGATGAGCGATATCCAATGGCAACGTCACTCTCATAGAGCATTTCCGTCATACTCGAGCTCTCATTGGATATCGCTCATCGCTTGTCGCCCATCGCGCGCAGTGTGCAGAGGCCATGAGCGATGCGTCCGCGTGGACAGCTGCTATACAATAATACATTTACATGTTTTCGTCAAGTATGAAGTGCAGTGAAAAGTGAATGTGGTGTCAATTGTTTATAGCAGCGATAATTGCGGCGATAAAGGTAATGATTCTTTCGATATTAAATATATGTTCAGTGATATATTGTCGAATATTCGTGCTTTCATCATTAAGATAAATAGCATCGGTCCGCTAGTGCAGCGATTGTAGGTTATGCTATAATTGACGAAACTATAACAATAAGTTAACAGAACTATTTCACGATGAGTAAAAAATCAATTGCTGTACTATTCGATCGAAATAATTATCGAGCGTAGCTATGATTTCAAAAAATTAAAACATAAATGTTAAATCTTCCACATATCATAACAACGTGTCTGAAATGACAGGTTGGACCAGCCAGCCGTCAAAGGGAACAATTTTCTCCTGTATCAAACACATTGAGGCGGGCTTTTTAAAAGCTAGAGTTACAAAAATTTTTATGATGTTTCCAGATTTTAAATTTTAAATTTAAGATTTATGAACAATAATTTAATCACAGTTTATTCTTATAATAAATTATTCAAAATTATTACTTTTTTACAACAAATTACAATTAAATTTGCAAAAATAATTAAGTAACTAATTGAACGACAACTTTTATTCAGTTTACTTGCTTAAAGAAATAATGTCAATACAAAATTTATTATTATAAAATAATAAAATCAAAAATTAAATTTTAACAGTCGAGTAGAAATTGAAACAATAAATTTTATTCAAGTATTTTGTAAATTTAAAATGATTTTGCTGAACGAAGAATTTTATGAAAAAATAAAAGTTGTAAAACAATTGCTCAAAGCACATTCATACTTGTAAAAACTATGTACATTGTAAAAAAAAATAAACAAAAATTGACATAATTGTATTTATGCGTACAAATAAATGTAACTTGATCAATTCAATTGTGATTTCCATTTACCTCCTTCTCTATATCCATACAAAATATCTATCAAACAAATAAAATTAAAATTTTCTTTTGAAAAATGAAACCATTCCATCAGTATTTTCTTATGACGTTGTCACGTTCAACTATCGTCAGTAAACCGACTTTTTTACGCAGGGTTTCAAAACGTTGATTAAAAAATCTTTGTATAACTTTGTAGTAAATTTTCCCGATTTCGATGACGTGATTACGACGTTTTTGTATTTTTTTAGGTACTCGTCGACCGATTTTTGAACTCTGGGACCAAATGAACCTGTTGTTTCTTGTAGGCATACGAACACCAGGGGCAAAAATTTTCCTGATAGGGTGACAGAGTACTGCGCAGTATAGGAATGGGTGACTTTATTCATATTCTGCCGCTTTACCAGCACTACTTTTGATCCTTTGGTCGCCAGAGTTCTGTCGAACGTCGACTGGTATTGGCATCCTGAAAAAAATAGAAAAGGAGTAAATTAAAAATACTATGTACGAAAGTCTACATTAATTTATTATGGAAAATGAGAACAAATTTTGAATACCTGTTTGGTCTGTATTTAATGACGAAATCGGGACCAAAGTTTGGTATGACATCACGAGCCTGGATACGAAAATCTTCTGCAGCAGCCAGGATTTCATCCAGCGTTGCGGTTTCTCTTTCCGTTACAAAATTCGTGATTTTTCTTTGGCGAATTCGATGTCTCCGTTTACATTTCACAACCCACCTATCGGAAGCTTTGAAATCAAAATTTTCAAATTGACTCGCAGCCGATAAAGCCCACTGCTGCAAGGTCCGGGTTGTAACTTGTTGGTTGTTCTGTCGCGCTTCCTCAAAGCGATCGTAAGTCCACGAATCGATGGTCGCGCATTTGTCTGTCATGGTTCCTCCGATTTTTACATGTTTTTCCCATTTTGGCAATTCCTCCATCCGCTTTAAGTGGCTGCACCCGTTTTTTTGCAGAACTTTTAGGCTCCATGTCGGATGTGCTCGAACTATATTGATAACTTTCCTTTTATAATCCAGCGGAATATTGTTCGTGTACGATTTCGCCCTTTTCTCCTCTGGCTCATAATTTTCAGAAGAATCTTCGTTGTCAGATGCAGGTTCGTCAAAAGCGTATTCTTCGTCCAATTCATCAAGCATAATTAGTTCTTCATCCGTTACAAACTTTTTTTCGTGTAAAGTTTGTACTGTATAATGGAACAAGTCTTCTGCTAGTAACATTCCCTCTTCAGTAATTACCTCCGATGGTGTTGGTGCCACAAGATTATTTTGTGTGAGAATTTGCTCGTAATATACGAGGGCATCCTTCAATCGTAATTTTGAAACTTCACTGCACAAAGAATATTCAATATCATCTTGTGCCGTCGAAGGCCCAGGCACCTCGGCGTCTCCCACGCCCGACATTTTGATCTTTTTTTATCGAATATTCTACAAAATCGTGCACCACGCCGAAAAACAGTACTTGCTGCTCCGAAAACCAACGGTCGAATGCTACTTCAAACAGGCATTCCTTGCGGAAGACGCCGTATCCCTTCCACCCGTTCTGGAATTCCCAGCTATCTTTTATGCACAAGCAGCTGTGCCCGCTTCGCAGGTAGTTGATCAGGACAAAGGCAAACGATGTACGCAGAACTGTTATTCACAATATCGACGGTTGCCAAAGCAAGCGTTATATTCACATATTTCAACATTTATTCTTCTATTTATATTCCTATTAATCTACAAGGGAGTTTATGTAAATATTATTACTGGATATTTTTACGTCGCCTATTCGCAATTTCAAGCAAGAGATAATCGAAAATAAGACTTGCATTTATCATTGACAATTATAATTACATATATGTGACTTAGCATAGATTTTATGATTTTTATCCCGGGATTATTTATTTATTTTTTTATAAATAATCACCTATTGTTATATATAAATAATATATGATCATATATGAGAAAATATATAATTCTGTATAACTAGAATGAATTTTGTACATAAATAACGATATATGGATTTTGTCCATATATAAACATATATAGATATATTATATTAATTATATATAATAATATGTGATTATATACAACAAAAATTTATCGGGATATTTAAATGACGGAGGTATGCGAATTAAAAAAAAAATGAAAAAAAAAAAAATTTCGAAGTGAGACTCGAACGAGCGACCCCGCGATTACTAGACTCGAGCGCTACCGGGTACGCCACGAGCCTGGTTCGAATATCGTTGCATCTTTGTGGGATAGGAGTGCGCTGGAAAACTTCAAAGTCAATTTTCTCGAAAATTTCTGAATATGGCGTCGAACTGCTTTGGGATATTAATATTCGAGCTCGGAACTTCACGTACCATGAGTACGAAAAATTACAAAAATTCGACTGCCGTACTGTCCCCTTGTCAGATAACCCGTTGCCGAGTTGTGATGGAGCTACCTAGCCTAGTTTTTGTACTTGAAAATGAACAAAAATGGATTAAAATTTTTTAAATGTATTTCAAGACTTTATTTATCAAGCCCAACAACTTTTATATTCACATCATTTATAAAATCCTCAAAGAAAAATCGCGAAAGTGGCCTTTTTTCGTGGCTCCAAAGTGGACTTGCCCCTTAAATGGTCCACCCTGTATAACTCACGATGCGAATTCCGTGCATATGAATTTTCATCTTTCAGCGAATATCATAAACTTCTTCGTCGCTTGTCGGTGCTCTAACACCAAGCAGTGAATGGGTTGAAATGTCACGTAGTGCGGGCGTTTATTTGATGAAAAGAATAAGCGCCACAGCTACTGATAATCGCCCCTACTTCCATGCACACTTGACCCAAACAAACATCTCGATCACCTCGTGACCAAAATATACATGGATTCTCCAGAGCCCAGTTTTTAAATATTTTTTATTTTAAAAAAATATGTAATTTCATTTATAACTCAAATGAAAATAAACATCATTGTTTTTTTTCATTTAGTACAAAGGTGGAACAGTAGCGTATATATTACAAAGTTCCTAAGAATAAAATATCATCCCGAACAATTTTGCGGGATTGATCAAGAAATTATTTTTATTTTCGAATAAATTGACCCGCCGGCAATAACTTCTGCATATTTAGGGTATTTAAATCGTTTGTTCAGTATACCTACTAATCTAATATCACCATTATCATTCGATGGTTATCAAACATTATCGGCATCAGAGAGGTATAGGACTTTTACAAATTGATTGGGTTTCGCTGCACTTAAGAGGTTAGGCTACTACGACGACCCGATCATCAGGGTTATTTGAAAAAATTAATTTTGAAGGAATAAGATGATTGAAAAGTTGCTTGGACATTTATTTCTCCGTACGGTAACAAAGTTGTGTACCAAATTTCATAAAAAATATTAATTATTGAAGAATTTATAAACTATCTTGTGGTGGGCATTTGGACGTGAGGGGCTCAATGGGGAACTTGATTTTGGCCACCCGGTTAAACTGAAACAATAAAAACGGTTTGCTTTGTTATATAGATAATATTGGCTGAGACATGACCGAGATTTTTTTGTTAAAGAGTTTAAATCGTGAAAAACAAATTTTTGTTTTTTTCGATTATTAGAGGAAAAATGTCATTGTTATTGTTAATAACTAATGAAAAATTGCTAAGAAGAAAAACGTCGTTCAAGACTAATCTACTACAATATTACACGGAATAAGTGTAACATATTTCAAGTCAATTCTTTCATGAGTTAACGAGAAATCGTGTACGCCGTTTTGAAAAACATATCCATCATATATATGGCGGCGTAGTTTGTTAGCGAAACACACGCGCGCGCGCATACACACACACACACACACACACACACACACACACACACACATACACACACACACACACACACACACACACACACACACACACACACACACACACACTATCCGCCAATACACATGTTTTTATTATCATACCAGAATTCTTAAGATTATTTTGATGCCAACCACGGTCTTAAATACAGGCTTTGAAACGATCCTACATTTCGGCGGTGGGGGAAGGCACCCATAATGCTCGTGTTCTTAGGCCCTACTGTAGCTACTATGTGGCGCCTGTAATAAAGGAATAGAAAGATATAGACTATATTGACACTGTATTTAGAGCACAGTCTTACATACAGGTCTTGAAACTCGCTCAAAATTTCAGTGGTGGGGTATGGCCCCTTATCGCTTTCTTACATACAGGTCTGGAAACTCTGCCAGAATTCGCATGGTGGGGGTAGGCCGCTTACGGACGAAAATATTCTTTGAGAATTGACATTACGTGGCGCTGCAATCTTGCCGCCAGTTGAACATAACTACCAAAAATAATTTCTCTAAACAAAAGCGACTCATTAGTAGATTTCCTGTGCTATTGACTTATCGAAAGTGAAAAAATGCCGAGAATCTGTGTTGTGCCGGAGTGCAAAACTGGAAGCAGAATTGAATTATCGAAGCACCCCGGGAAAAAAAGATCATATCTGAACATATCTGAATCATATCTGTAGAATCAGATATGATCAGACAAGAGATTTGGTCATATCTGTTCATATAGTGTCATGACAGATCATGTATGCTTATATCTGAGCATATCTGTAGAATCAGATATGATCAGACAAGAGAATTGGCTATATCTGTTCATATAGTGTCATGACAGATCATGTATGCTTATATCTGAGCATGTATGATCATCCCGAGAAAAAATTATCAGACCAAATCACATCTGATTATATCTGGATTATATATGATCCAGATATGATTGATCATATCTGGATCTTGTCTAATCATGCATAAGAAAAATGGCCATATCAGAGCATACATGATTAGATTTGACGATATCAGAGCATGTATGATTAGATTTGACGATATCAGACCACCCGGGAAAAAAAGTTCATGCCTGAGTGGATATGTTCATATATGTTTCAGATATTGTCATATATGTTTCAGATATCGTCATATATGATTCAGATATTGTCATATATGTATCAGATATATTTATATCTGACATTTTACAGTATCATATATGATTAGGTCTGATCATATTCCACATCACATATGCTTAAAGAAGATCATATCTCATCACATATCCCGGGGAAAATGGTCATATCTGAGCAGATATGCTCATGTAGGTGTTTATCTGCAACATAAATGAATCTGATCTGATCATGCATGGTCAAAGATGAACATACATGTATTTTTATGCGCTCAGGGGTAGCTCTATATCTGGTCAGATATGATCGCGCATAAGTAAATATGTGCAGATATGAATTTATAGCTGGATATGTCTGCCCATATGTGGTCATGTCTAACCAGATATAGTACAATTCACGACTACATTCGAGCTCACACATGAATAGACTTGAATATGTGCGCGCATGCATGAACATATCCAACCAGGTATGGATGAATACGTTCAAATATGAATCAATTGATGAAATATGAATCAATTGATTCATATTTGATTAGATCTGATCACACGTGGGCAAGCATGTTCAGCGATGATCATATAGATCCAATTGGATGAATTCGAGTATAATTCCATATCTGGGCAGATACAATCGTACATGGGCAAATATTTTCAGACCTGATCATGCACGAGTTGGGTTCGGTTGCGTATTCATCCATACCTGGTTGGATATGTTCATGCATGCGCGCACATATTCAAGTCTATTCATGTGTGAGCTCGAATGTAGTCGTGAATTGTACTATATCTGGTTAGACATGACCACATATGAGCAGACATGTTCAGCTACAAATTCATATCTGCACATATTTGCTTATGCGCGATCATATCTAACCAGATATAGAGCTACCCCTGAGCGCATAAAAATACATGTATGTTCATCTTTGACCATGCATGATCAGATCGGATTCATTTATGTTGCAGATAAACACCTACATGAGCATATCTGCTCACATATGACCATTTTCCCCGGGATATGTGATCAGATATGATCTTCTTTAAGCATATGTGATGTGGAATATGATCAGACCTAATCATATATGATACTGTAAAATGTCAGATATAAATATATCTGATACATATATGACAATATCTGAATCATATATGACGATATCTGAAACATATATGACAATATCTGAAACATATATGAACATATCCACTCAGGCATGAACTTTTTTTCCCGGGACTCGTTATTTCGCGTGCCAAAAGATACAGTGCGGTGGAAACAGTGGGAAAACGCGTTCCCGTGTATGTCAAAATTAAGTTCGTTGGATGTCATTTGTGACAAACATTTCAAGGCTAAAGACATTTCTCATGAATGAAAAAAAGAGGCTGAGAATGGTCAAATAATCGCACGAGTAAGTATATTAAAAACAATGTATATAACAATGGATACATTTTTTTCAAATTTTGTATTTTGTCTTTGAAGGTTCAATACAAGCGGCCAAGACTGACTGATACCGCTGTGCCCACAAAATTTAACGAATCAACAGGTAAAATGAGTATTGAATGAGCGGATTTGGATAATCTCTCGCCAAACATTGTCAACGATATTGTCATTTTGCTTCCCGCCACAACGTCTGACATCGAAGGTATGTCTACTGTTGTTATCATTTATTGCGGTCTGTAGTTTCGTGTTGGGACCTGACAATTATTTTACATTTGTTATACTTTATATAATTCGAATTTTCAGAAGCAAACATGGAATTGCCTGCAACCGCTGGGCCATCGTCAGACTATGATGAGCCGTTGCCAATCTGCGAGCCCGCTGTCACAGTATCGTCACTCGTAAGCAGCAAAGGTGAGGATAAATATTTTATTTAAAAATGTTACTCGAAACTGGACGATTTTTTAATATTTATTTTACTTTATATAATTCGTATTTCCAGAAACAAACATGGAATTGCGTGCAACCGCTGGGCCATCGTCAGATTATGATGAGCTGTTGCCAATCTGCGAGCCCGCTGGCACAGGATCGTCGCTCGTTAGCAGTAAGGGTGAGGATAAATACTTTATTTGAAGATGCTCGAAAAGAACTCATATCGAAAATATCAAGCCTACAAATATTGTTTACAGGGGGGGGGGGGGTTAAGGCTAATTTGCTCTAAAAAAAGCATATTTTCGATAATTTTTTTTGACGACACAGTTAATATACATTTATTTATGTAAGAAGTATAAAATAAAAGGATATTTAAAGAATATTCTGTACAATGTTCATTAACAATTATGCAGAAATGAGTCATTGACAACAAATTATCGCAGACGCCTCAAAAAAATTGCGGTGAACCGCATAACTCATCACTGGATCATCTGAGATAGAAAAAACCAAAAAGATCCCTGTCGAGTTTTTAAAATATTTTTTATCATTTTAATTCATTTTACCATAATAAAGTTTTCGATTTTTTAAATGAAAAATCGGTATTTCGACTTCTAAGTGGGACCGAAAATTGAAAAATCAAAAAAAAAAAACTTGACAGCGTTACCTCAAGAAACTTATTAACTAATAGAATATTTTTCTTTTTTTTTTGATGATCCGGTGATGAGGTATGCGTTCACCGCAATGTGATTCTTTTGTGGTGTCTGAGAAGATTTGCTGTCACTGGTTCATTTGTGCATAATGACTAATGAAAATTTCACAGAATGGTCTTCAAATGTCCTTTTATTTTATACTAATTATATAAATAAATGTATATAAAGTGTGTCGTCAAAAAAAAAATTATCGAAAATATGCTTTTTTGCTTCCCCATAGAGGAATAAAAATCTGAAAAAATTCAACAACATTTGGCATGACATGAACAAAGATAATCAATAATATTATTCCCCAAAAGTGACCTCTGTTTTTTCTTGTACGAACCGAAAGTGTGCATATTTCTGCATGTTCATGAATTTTTTTAAGAATTTTCTCATCGTTTTAAAACTCCCGTTTTGAAATTTTTGGAATAGCTGTTTTAATGTCATTTTTTGTTTAATATCTCTGAAACTTTTCAAAACTGATTATTGAACTATCTACAAATACATATATAAAATTTACATTTTTTGTTTACATTTCATAATGTTTTAAAAAAATTCAAGATTATGAAAAAATTCTCAAAAAATTTATGAACATTCCGAAAAATGCACACTTTCGATTCGCACAAACAAGAACAGAGGTCACCGGAAAGCTATTGCAAAATTATTTATTTAAGCAATTAGTTAATAACTTTTGTACAATATTATTCTTGCTAATTGTTGTTTACAACATACCAAATATTGCTGAATTTTTTTCAGATTTTTATTGAGTCACGAAGTACGAAAAGTCTCATCGAATACAATTTTTGTTTGGGATTTTATCTCCACTTTTTCCTTCAAATGTCGTAAAACATCGAAAACTCATATTCAGAAAAAATGTCTGGATGTGTATAAGTGTGTATGTGTGTGTATGTATGCATGTGCGTGTGTGTATGATCTGGCACTGCAAAATTGAAACGTCTATAACTGGAAAACGGTGTGAGCTACAGCATTTCCGTTTTGCACAGATGTTAATCTATACATCCTCTTCGTTTTCTGTAAATTTTGTAAAAATTCTTCAATATTTACAAATTTTACATCATTTTGAAATTTACAAAAGAACACTGTGATTGATCTAACTGCCGCAAATTTTAAGATTCGTGACTGATTTTTTTTAATAAATAGAGTATCATAATAGGAAGGTTGGTATAGAATTTGGGAAATATCAGTCGAACGGTTCAAATTGTATCATTTTTCGAATTTTCCGAAAATTCAATTTTTTTTTAAATCGTCGAATAACTTCAATTTTTGTCAATTATATTAGATATTGTGTATTAATATGTACAATCACTTCATTCTCTGAAAATTTTGTAAAATATACGAATTTTACGGCATTTTGAAATTTTCTAAAAAGTCTGTGGTTGTTCTCACTTCCGCAAATTTTAAGATGTATGCCTAAATTATGGTTACAAATTATGGCTAAAAAAATGCTGCAAATTGAAATTTGGAAATTACTTCCTCGAGATTTTTAGCACGATGCTCAAAGCTTCCTCTGTGAGGAAGCCAAAATTAAAAATATAGTTCCTCGAGGAAGCAATTTGCAAATTCCAATTTGCACCGTATTATCATAGCGAATTAACCTTGACCCCCCCCCCCCCCTTAAGGAAGGCGTAAGGTTAATTCGCTACAAAAAAAGCATATTTGCGATAATTGTGTCGTTAAACAAAATTATCGTAAAAATGCTTTTCTATTGCGAATTAACCTTACTCTCCCCCCCCCCCCCTGAACACAGAAACTTGACAATTCTCCTACATCTGCCTAACTTTGTAAAATTTGAATTTTTAGAAACAGATATAGACGCGAGCAACGACATATCCAGGTTGGTTCAGGACCCATGGAGCTGTCGCCAAGTACTTGTTGAAGGTAAATACCGCACGGTATTCTCATAGACGACAATAATCCCCAGTGATAAAATTCGACATTATCCAGTGACGCAAAAACATGTGACACTGGGTATAGACGGAGCGCTGCAGTATTTCGCATATGGGATCCCTGACAATTCAGACAGACTCGACAAAATCTTGTGGAAAAACGAAGCGCTTCCAGATATACTGCGAAAATTCAAGAACATGAATATCTGTAACGGGCTAGGTGATCTCAATAAGCAACTCATACTAGCTTGTGGGGGATATTCGGATAGCAGCTTGAAACGGCGAAGTAAAGACTGCCCTGTGATCTCCATAAAAAAAAGATGCGACTCCCATATGACATGGAGAATCCTCCCAGCATTAAGAGAATGAAAGGAGCTTTGAGCGCCGTCGATCAACGGAAGATATTGGCGATGCAATTAAAAGCGAAGCGTGAAAAACGTCAGAAAATTCGAGCTCAGAATCGACTCAAAATGATGGAGACGCATAAAAGAGCAAAAAGCACGAATAGCGAGCATAAAAAGTTGAACAGAAAACTGGCTCATACTGTGCATGCTCATGAATATCCGATCGCCAACATATTACGAATTTTTACGTTGAAACAACATTCTGCCCCTTCCGTGCACGAGGACTATACGGAGTTACTTTTCGTTGATCAACGCGAAGTGTGGCCTTGACGAAAACTTCGCCAAACCGCTGAAGCAACATTTTGCCTCGAAAAGTCCACTTCAGTGTCATGGAGTATTGTTACTGGACGAAATAAATCTCTGCAAGTCTGTAGGAGATTGCTCCAAGAATTTAACCTACACAGGATTAACGGATTTCGGGGATGATGGAGAATAGGCCACAGAGTTGACTGAGCAGGCTACACATGGCCCTGTGCTCATGTTTCAACCCCTCGCTGACTTATATACTCAGCCGATTGCTGTATATGTATCGAAAAATTCCGTGAAAGGAGAAAAACTTGCCAAAATCGTCGTCAAAGCTATTTCGTTCATAGAACAAACTAGGACTAAAATACATGGAGTTGTATCGGATGGTGCGGCTACAAATTCAAGGATGCTGTCTATTTTGGGCATTGATGGTTCGATGCAAGAAACCAAAACTTGGTTTCCTCATCTCTTGGATTCAGAGCGAAAAGTGTTCGTTTTTTCTGACATTTGCCATGTCATGAAAAATCCGGAATCGACTATACAACAGGAAGGAGCTAAGCGTGAGATATGTTGTACATTTTTTCCGATAAGATATCTCTTACAATTTCATAACACTAGATCATTATCAAATATTGACATGATTTCTTACTTGATATTGAAAATGAAAATCTGACCCGCATCTCACAAGAAAATTTCGACACAATTAAGAAATATAAAAAAATAAATATTGTTCTTATCTTCTAGTTAAACTCGTCGGTCGATTACGTCAGGTGGAAGTACTTCGAAGCCTTATTCAATATCGATAAAAATCATCGAGCAAATGCTCGTGTTTACCCAAAAATTACGAGCAGACATATTGTATTGGACAATACATCGAAAATGCGCGTCAAGCTGGCAACTCAGGTGCGTTTGTGAATACCAGAAATGAAAAAATATTTACGTGCATTATTGATCTCAAATATCTTATGACGTTGCAGATATTCAGCAACTCCGTGACTCAAGGATTGGAGTTTTATCTGAGGCACAAGTGCGAAGAGCTTAGAGGATGCAAGCAAACAATAGCATTTAGCAAGCAATACAACGCATGTTTGACGCACTTAACCGTAAAAGCCCGAACAAAGGTCTTGTACGAATACGACGAGAATCGTTGGGAGGGTTAGGGCGCATTCCAACAATGAGGCGGCGGTGGAGGACAAAACAAAAAACTCTTTTACAAAAAGAAAACGATATTTATTTTTATCTTAACAAGGTAAGGAGAAGAACAAAAAATAAAGTTATTTTAACGAAATTATAAAAAACAAATTATATATGTATTGGTAGGTGCGAAAATAAACCGATTATATGGCTACGAGCTAACTGCGTTCAAGGGGAAGAGAGGGGGGTAAGAAAATCTGCCAAATTTCAGGGGAGAAAGGTACCACCTTTCGGCGGTAGGGTGAATACCACCTTTCGGCGGTAGGGTGAATACCACCTTTCGGCGATAGGGAGGGATACCACCTTTCGGCGACAGGGAGGGGGGGATACCACCTTTCGGCGGTAGGGAGGAAACCACCTTTCAGCCGTAGGGAGGGATACCACCTTTCGGCGGTAGGGAGAGATACTACCTTTCGCAGTAAGGAGGGATACCACCTTTTGGCGGCAGGGAGGGATACCACCTTTCGGCGGTAGGAGGCAGCTCGGGAAGAACTGCTCTCGAGGCGAGCCGCGCTTTCCGTCTCATAGGCCAGCGTACCATGAGGAGAGTCAGGCGCCTCGAGCGCGTCGGCGAGAGTCCGAAGCTTCAAAAAGTCGAAGCGGAACTCTAGGCATACTGTGGTGTGTAGGTTTCCCACCGCGGCGCTGGAGTCGCCCGTCCCTTTGGACAAACTCACAACTCGCGGCGCACCCTCGTCATCTCGAAGTTTTATAAAGTGTTTAATTATGGTTTAAATTAACTATTATCGCGAAGGTTTAGGGTTTCTTTGTTTAGATTAAGAAAGTGCAGGGACGAAGACGACGGCTAAAAATTTGGGCGTACGCCGAAGTGGCGTACAACAGTCTCAAGCCGTGCTCTGCTGATTTCAAGGTACAAAAAGACTTTATGGAACACAAAACTACATATACATGTTTTATAAAGTAAGAGGTAAGTCTTTTTATCTATTAATTACAGATTATCTTACTTACCTATTAATTACATATTATTTACCCATTTCCTTACTTACCTATTACTTACCTATTACCAGATCTGATTATTATTAATATTTTATTTACACTTTGAATATCTATACATAATTACATTTTCTTTTTTCTCTCCTCTTTCCCTCCTTTCCCCTCCTCCTTCCGCTATTCTCTCTTCTTTCTCCGTCCGGCGCCTTTACCCTTCGTATTCGCGTTCTTCATCCTTCTCGCCTTTTTTCCATCTTCATCCTCTATTCTCCCTCTCGTTATTCTCCTCCATCCCTCGCTGCGTCCTCTTGCTACCCCTTCTCTTTTTTCTTCTCTTGACTCTCTTCTTCCTCTTCCTTCTCTCTCTCAATCTTCTTCCACTTCTCTCCTTTCGTTTCCGCGCCATACTATTCCTTGGACTAACATTTCCTTACCATCTTTTTTCTCCTTCGTATGACTTCCTTTTTCCGCATTTTTGCCTTTGTATCCCTTTCGCCCCGCTGTCTCGGTAAATTTTTCTATGTCCCGTCTTTCACACATGCTCCCCCTTCGTTTTTTTTAAGTACCCTCCATTCACCATCTCACTTAATTGTAAACTTTTCTATACTATATTTTCTACACTATTATTCAATTTTTACGGTGCCTAGAAGATTCTTTGCAGTGGCTCAATGATTGGGAATCGGCTCTTGTGAAAGGGGTAATCACGGCCGGGGAATTTCTCACCTCACAAACATCGAGAGGATTACGAATCACACTTACATCTAGGATTTATATGTGCCGATATCTCATCGAAAAATTCGATTTTGAGTACCTGTTGACCGGAAAAATAAACCAGGATAACTTGGAGGCAATTCATACTAGTTCTAAAATCTGGTAATTTGAGTAGCGAAAATATTTAATGTATATTAATCTCTTTTATATTACTTTTCTATTTAGCAATTTTTTGGCACTATACGACAGTGTGCTGGGTCCAATGACCATCCAAATTGTCCGACGTTTCTACAACTGTACAAACTTCTATCCGTATATAGCATAATCAAGCCGCCAAAATACGGGAACTGTACCGCGGCCCCTACCTCAAAGTCCCCAACTTTAATAACCATAAGCAAGTTAAAAGCTATATACGGTGATAAGAAACAGGGAGAGATGGTCGAATACGTCGAAAAAATTCGTAAAAAGCTAGATAGCCTTTTGCAGGACGACGATTGGGAAGAGAATTACGTAATTGAACCAATTACGACGATGGTGCTCATACACAATTATGCTCTCTCATTTGTTTTAGATTGCATAATCTATTACGTGACATGTTTTATTTCCACTCATTACTATAAGCAGAATTTACTAACAAAATCCTTATTTCGTAGGCCTCTAACCCCCATATGTTGCTTTCTGTTGCTCATTTGCTTTTCTCACACTTACGGTGAAACTTCGATACAATGCTTGTGACTATACAGCTGCAGTGATATTCTGGTTTCTTCATAGTTCACCTTTAAAAGCATTTTAACGAATGTTTGCCGCGCTTTCTGCTCTGGGATAAAGGGTTCACGTTTAATTACCCATATTTAACATTCCTTGCATGTTTACACTTTTTTGGATACCCATACAATCAGGTGCTTAAGAAGTACAAGTCATGTATCAGTTGTGAAGAAGCCGTGCGAATGAAAACCAGCTGTCCATCCTCGGTTTCTCAATTGGTACAAATGAAATCACGGGGTGATCCATGCTAATCTCCATTTTTTCAATCTCATTCGTCACGTTAAAGCTCCATTTGCGAAGAACTGTTCCCGTATCGATGCTTTCGATCAGACTCTTGATGAAGTGTTGAACACATACACCTGTTCTTTCCCTTGTAAAGAACACGCGTCTGAAATACTGTCTTATGCTATTGTATATTACATAAGACGAAGAATGAGACAAATCGCTTATCAAGAAAATCGGAAGCTGAAAAAAGACTTCGTTGTAAAAAAATTGTCAAAATTGACGAATGCCTAATTTTTCTAAACATTGTAAAAATAAAATGCGACGTGGTATAAATGATTTCATCACTTTGTTATTTACCCATAGTCCGAAACCTTTGCCATCGACCAAAAAACCGATACAAAAATAAAAACATTTATTTAAAAATTAATTAGAATTTTTATCTGAGAGAAATAAAATAATGACATACAAAAACAATACAATGTGTATAAATAATTAATACACAACCAGAAACTTATGCAAATGCAAAAAAAAAGCCCACTCTTCGGGGATCGAACTCGGCTCCTTCAAAAGGATAGCTCAGCACCCTAACCGTGCGACCACGATTATCATTGTATGAATAAGACAGTTTTCTAACATTTAACTTATAGCAAACAACAGATATTACATGGAACTCCACGGCCCGTGTTAATATTTGGCAGAAAAAATGCAGTTAGTATTTCCGCCGGTAGGCTGCGCGGCGATGTATCGGTGTGCTACACACAATGATAGAGGTTCAAGGCACGCCTCTCGCGGTTGTCTCTCTCTCTCTCTCTCTTTCTCTCTCTCTCGCGTATGCCTATCGGGCTATCGTGCTCTCCTGCGTGTATTAAGAGGGAATGATACCTCATCGCGGTCGGTATGGTAGAACAAAAGTTTCGACGGGATCTGAAGAACCGTTTTCGAGATTTTTGGGAATCTATAATTGTTCTACCATACCGACCGCGATGAGGTATCATTCCCTCTTAAAGGTCGACTGACCGACCAAGCGTTGGGCGGTTCGGTAGGAGACAGCGCATCATTTAAAATCACGTTGAGATATTTCTGTCGCGGACGGCCGTATTTTGAGGGGGCACAAGGGGGGCCCTTCTGAATCAGTGATAAATTATAGTGGCGCTTAGTAAAAAATAAGTCACAATCAATTATTATACCCAACAATAAACTGGAATAAAAAGATTTGCGCAATATTCGTCCGAAATTTTGCACAGATGTTCCATTTCATATATAAAGACATCTCCTGAAGGGATTTTTGGCGCGTTCCAATAGAAATCGAGTTTTAAAGTTTATTTTTTTAGCCCGCACGAGTATATCTATATCCCTCGCCATGGCCGATCGATACCCCACCCCTCCAATATAACCTCTATATAATCTATATCTATATAACCTAAACCAATGCAACCAAACCCAAACACACAAACCCAGCTGGTGAGACGTGGTGTCCGGAGGCCCCTAAAAAACGGTGGACACCATTTCTCAAAAACTATCGCATCGATCTTATTGAAATTTTGCACACTTCTTCAAAATAGCATTGACTAGTGATTGTATGAAGGATTTAAAAAAAAAATTGGATTTTCGGCAGAGTTTTATGCAAAATGGTTCAATTTTTGGTACAATTTACGCTACGCATAGTCATGTAAAATTAGTTGTAATCGAAGAAAAACCTTCGCTATATTACTAGTCAAGGCTATTTTGATGAAGAGTGCAAAATTTCAATAAGATTGGTGCATTAGTTTTCGAGAAATCGTGTCCACCGTTTTTTCGAGGGGTCACCGGAAGCCAGGTCCCACCGGCTGAATATCCCAAATTTTTTAATGACATTTTAAAAAAATATTATTGTAACGTTGCTCTTTTATGTGCTCATCATTTGGAATAATATCATTTATGAATTATATTTTCTTTAATAAAGAAAATGTGCTTTTTGGCTTTAAATCTCACGTACCCCCTTAAAAATTATTTTCGTCTAAACTTTTACGTGTCGTCGTTGTTAGGAAAACGATGGAAGGTCAGCTTGGGACTCGTCATGCGAACATTTTTGCATCCATTATAGGCACATCTGCTACACGATGGCATCGTTAATCATGTTGCATCTTACAAACAATTTTAAACAGCCAACTTTCCGTGGGCAAAGAGTCTAACAGAAAAGCATGACATACACGAATACACGATTAATTAACTAGTTAGATTGATATTCAGTATTAATAATCACGAATACGGCCGAGTCCTGTCAAATTTCTGACAGATGTAAGCAAAGTAGCAACAGATTTTTATACCACGTAGCACGTTCCTTGGAAGAAATCGCTGAGTCCATGTTAAAAAGAGATGGAACGGTTGAGATGGAAAGGAGCAAGAGAGTAGGAGCAAAAACAGATCGATTTATAGCCGGGGCTCCCCGGCAGAACGAGCACGTGCCTTAGACCGCTCGACCGTTACTGCTGTTAACACTGGAATTTGCAAGAGAGCGAGCGAGACGCGAAATCACCTCACCGTAGTTGGCTCGAGCGTAGGAAGAGGTGGACCTGGGTGGAGCCAAGCGCACCTGCCGATGTGTGTGTGCACACTGACACACTCAGCGCTTTAGGTGGTTGGAGGAGTAACTACGACACTCCCCCAAGAAATCTTGCCAAATCGTCCCATAAGCCGTGTTGTTCCATGTAATATCTGTTCTTTGGTTATAGCCACGCTTGGGGTTTAATTACATTTGGCGGCTTGTTGGGTTGGTTCACCGCTTAATTTTATTCATTATGATTAGCTATATTGGTAGACATACCACCAATATATTATATATATACTGCAGAACCAATAATTGAAATGAGGTGTTACGGAGACAAGCAGATGCAGAGTATTGCAGTGATTAGCTCTGTCTTTTTTCAATACCTCCGTCTGCCCCCGTACCACACTTCGCCACCAACCCTTTTAAGATAGCAGCCCCTAGTGGCCAGTGTATTAAAAAAATTTCGTCAGTAAGCGACCCCCTCATCCGACGGAGTTTCCAGACCTGTATATAAGACCGTGCCCCTTATTGAATCACCGAATGTTTCAACTCGTGACCACGAGGATCGCTGCTATAGAGTGATCCAGGTCATCCAGGTGTGTGAGAGATCCGGAAATAGATTTCAAAAGTGAACAAAACGCAAACAGAACCGCTGATTCACGCGACCACACGCGACGTGCTCTGCTTGTTTATCCTCATGGTGTAGCTTTGTTTAAATAAAAAAACGGTGATATTGAAAAATGGCTAAGTGGTGTATTGTGCCAACGTGCAAAACAGGCTCTCGGAATGATATATCGAAACGCTCAGTGTTTCGGGTGCCGAGCACAAGTAAGTTTATTAAACAAATTGTGTGTACAGATTAAACAATTGCAGCAGGACAAATTTCCCTCTTTTAAGGTCGCGTACAAGCACCTGCAGCTCGATAAACTTGCTGTGAGCAGTGGGAAAAATGCTCCGAGCCAAGATCCTGTGAACGGTGTCTTAAATCCGAGCCTAAACCCTCCGAGCCAAGATTCTCCGAGCCGAGATCCTCCGAGCCAAGATTCTCCGAGCCAGGATTCTCCGAGCCAAGATCTTCCAAGCCAAGATCCTGTGAACTGTGAATCTTCATCGCTTGAGACGAATGAAGATGAATGTAATGGCTTTGGACACTTACAGCTCATGGAAATTTCAACTCAGAGCATTAGTGCTCATGAGCAGGAGTCTACTAAAATGAAAAGTATATATTTTAATATGTATAAGAAATGCAATCGTACATGATTTCTATTGTTTTATTCGGGTATATTACAAATGTCTCGAGTGTACCTTTTATACTGGAAAAACAGGTTGGTGTTCCACTCATGGACGTTGCATCAGAGATTAGTAGAGAGATGTACAACGCTCCCCTTTTTGGCGTGCCTCGCAAATGGCGCTAAATCGCGGCGGCGAGTTCGGGAATATGATTTTGTGTGCATCGCCTCTGTCGAGATTGCAGATTCCCTTGTAGCCGCGTGAGTCGTGAGCACCGCTCAAGTCGATATCGCAGTCAGCGTGCAGACGAATGGGCAGCTCGGTGGGGGAAAAGTCTCTGCCCCTCGCTCGCTCGACAGGCGAACAGAGCGAGGTTTTCCGTCCGATCGAGCTCGACATATGTGTGGCCGTACTGCGGATTGGAATATGCATTAAATGAATTTCAAAGAGAAAAACATGTATCGAGAAAATTGTTTTCTCTCGGTTGGCCGTTTATGCCGAGAATGCAGGTTAAAAAAAATTAACGACGAACCGCATTGAAAAATGAAACGCCGAAACGACCGTGGAAGGTTCAAAAAGAAATCTTGAGCCTTTGCCGCGGTCGTTACGGCGTTTTTTTTTCAACAGTAAACATTATAAAAAAGCGTGTATCATTAATGTTTTTCTATCCTCAATGAGAGTCGTGGCTGAGTTGGCAGCGTGGCGGATTGACGATGCTTGCGGTCCGGGTTCGATCCCTGGTTGATCGACTTTTCTTAATCTATTTTTTTTTCTTCATTTTATATTCAAAAAATTTCGAACTTACTCTCGCTTTAGCTATTCTCACCTGTCCAGGCATTATTTATGACATTTAATTCATATATGTCTAATTTTTAAAAAGACATTGGCTACCGGGAATCGAACCCGCGTCGTGTGTACTCAGAGCCCACACGCTAATATATCAACCGCGAGGTTCTTGTGACTGCAAACCTGCCTTACCTATACACACTTATCCAACCTAAAAAAAAATCGCTGCGTACCAATTGCATATTGTTTTTATGACCCCAAAGTATTATTGAAGATAAATGAAAACGATTTTTCCAAATTCTTAGAGTGGTGTTATCCCTTAAAGAAAAGAAATTGATTTTTTGATTGTTGTAAATGTATATCCTCTCTTAAAGACTTTAAGGCGTCTGGCCACCTTGGCCGATCGAAAATGGGTATTTCAAAAAAAAAATAATAAACTCGAAAGTATGGGCCGGAATATTTTTATTTTTTACACAACGTCAGAAAGGGCTTTAAGAATAACGTTAATAAATTTCCATTCAAAATATTAAAAAATGGCGCCGTTATGCACACTGCCGCGGAGGCCCTCCACACGATACGCGCGGTCGTTGTCCCAGCTGTTACCCGGTCATGTCACATCTGAAAAAAAAATCAGCTCATTCGTGCGTAGTATCGCTACAATGTAACGTAGCGATTTTTTTTCGACCATCAAAAAAATTATAGTGAGCCATAATTTCGGTGAAAAATAATTTTTTTTTTCGGTTCATCATAATTTTTTTAATGGTCGAAAAAAACCGCATCCTGTTTAACAGATGCTTGCGGTCCGGGTTGGATCCCTGGTTTATCGACTTTTTTAATCTATTTTTTTTCTTCATTTTCTATTCAACAAATTTCGAACTTACTCTCGCTTCAGCTATTCTCGCCTGTCCAGGCAGTATTTATGACATTTCATTCATATATGTTTAATTTAAAAAAAGACATTGGCTACCGGGGATCGAACCCGCGTCGTCTGCACTCAGAGCCCGCACGCTGATATATTAAGCTCGTTCTCATCAATATATAATCATATCAATTCATCCTCCGCGCCGAAAATCTGGAAAGTTAGCGTCTCCCAAGAACATTTTAAGCCCGCGAGTGAATCAGTGCTATTACGGTACTAACATCACGCCTGCTTAGAATAGTGTAATAGTGTCCGTGAGTCACACGGTGACCGAAGCGAAATCTACGATACTGAAGTCCGAAGAATCGGAGCCACGCGGCAGGTCCAGATCCACTGGGACCGTCTTGTCAGAGAAGATTCCAAAATTCGACGTGACCAGCGCTTGATCGAAGGAAGTACGCGGAATGATCATCAACGTCACTTCTCTACTCCTTCTGTTCTCCTTACTGTACGTCCGAATAATATCTCAGTATATTTTTCACTATCGTAATTCGAGAACATAAGCGTGAAACGCCGTCTGCGTTGAGATGAAGACTAAGTCGCGTGACGATATATATATATATATATAAAGTGAAAATATAAAGTCAAGATGAACGCAAACGAAATCGCAAAATATATCGAGCGATATGTCCAACTAAGAGCAGAAATTCGGAGCCTAGACGCCGAATTACTGAGGGAACACACACCTGTCGAGAGACAAACTTTAGAAGAAACAGTCAAGAGACTGTTAGTAGAAGGGTCCGCGATCCGGAGCATGTTAGAAGGCCTACCGGGTGCACAACATGCCCTTTTAGAGCTAGAAATCGACCCCGAGGACATTAGCGATTAGGTAGCCGTCGATATCCGACGGCAAAGAGCTCGTGAGCAGACGGAGCAGCTCCGGGTCGACGAGCTTGCTCGAGCGCGACAACTCGAGCAAGATCGAGCTGTGGCAAAACAAATGAACGAAGAGAAGGAAAGAATGTTCGCAGGAAAGAATGTTCGTAGGAAAGACTATTCGCGGTCGCGACGCGGCAAATGGAACCACAAACCGTGGCCCCGGATGACCAGGTCCCACCCATCTCGGCATCGACAACGGGTCAAACCGACCTGCCCGTCGCCGACCCAAATCCGCGCCAAGTGCGAGCCCCACCCTCCTACCTCGAATCACACCGTCTAGCTTACTTGGGAATGACGGAAGAAGAAGTAATCGCCAGAGTTGAACTAAGCAACCTCCAGGCGACCCAAACATTTACGCATGCCCAGGAGCAACTTTCCACCTACCGGGAAATAGTCGGCAAGACCATTGCTGAGGCAGAAGCTCGAGGGAAACGGCTTCAGGAGATCCAGCGAGAACGCGAACGCCTCGTGAGTATTGTATAAACGGCAGACCAAGAAAAGGAATGCCTGGCCAACCAGCCCCGCGCCCTCGAGGAAAGGGACGCTGAAACTGAGGCGCTCCGAAGGAAGCTCCGCGAAGCCGAAATAAAACAAGAAGGGATGTTAAAGGAAATGCATCGCCTGAGGAATCACCACGTATCGACCCACGGGGCGGGGCTATCGGTCGTTCTCCTGGATCCATCCCCCGGGAAAATGAAGAATTGGGAGATCGACACACCGGGGTTTGATGTAACTCAGGACGATTACGATCGAGTGGTCAAACTGTCCATAAGGGAAGTCCAGAGAGAAGAAAAGCTTCGTGAGGAGATCCGGCGGCTCGACTTGATTTCAAGACAATCGGCCCGGGAGCTGGAGGAGCAAAGGCTGTTACTCGAGGAGGCTCATCGAAATCAACGCAGCAAGATGTCGTTGAAATCCGTCAAGGAAATACGGAAGGAAGAGAAAAATCCCTCACCGAACCCGCTTGCGACCCGGTGCGAGCGTGTCCACCGGAGGTAGGAGCAATCAGAGGAGGCAGCATCGCGGCCAGGCCGAGAAGCAGGACCACCTCACGCAATCAGCTGCCTAGAAGAACAACTTCTGATCAGCCGAGCTAAGCAATGGGCGGACGAAAATCACCAGCTGAAGACCAGCATGGGGATAACCAGCAACGCCCCGAGCGAATGGAGATCAGAAGGCCCAGCTGGTTCAGAAGACGCAGAACGACCAGGTGGACCAACAAGCCCACCAAGGCCTGGTCCCACTGGAAGAATCTCCAAGACGATAGGGGAAAACCCTTTCGTTAACCGGGGGAACGGCGACTCATTCGGTGGACCACCAAATCCGCCGGACGATCCCTACGATCCACTGCTCGAGAGTAACCGAACCGAACACCCCTCGGAGGGGGGGGGGGGCAATGAAGGCTACCAAGTGCCTCCTGTTGGTCCCCAAACTGGAAAGATCGACGCCAATACTAGATTGGATCAAGCAATTTAAATTCGCTTGCCGTTTCATGTGGATTTCCCAAAAGGCAGCGTTTGTCTCGATGGTCTTCGTCCAGAAAATATCGCACGACATCTCGTGGCTCGCGACCGGGCTCATCGAAACCGAGTCTGGTCTCGTCGAGTTCGTTAAGACTCACTTTGGCTACCTACCTGGGTTCCAAATCTGCATGGATAAACTTCGTCAAGTGAGGTAGACCGGAATCATGCTCGAGTACATCGCGAACTTCAACCACGCCCTGCACGCCGTGAAGGAAGCTGATCAGAGAGAGCAAGCTAAGGGCTCCCTGGACCACATGCCGTTGGTCTACGATCAGGCCATCTCGATGCTCATCCATGGATGCAGAAAGGACGTTTCCGATTGAAGGTCTACATCAACACGTATTCGAACCTCGCAGCAGCACAGCAAGCTGCTCAGGCGATCGAAGAAGCCAACATTGCCGACCGCGAAGCAAGCGCTGAAAGGGTGAAATTGCCAGCCTACTCGGCCCAGCAGCAGCTGAAGCACAGTCAGCCTCCATGGAGACAATACGGTGCACTGAACGCACCCAAAGGCAATCGGCCAACACCGATTACCGTGAACGCCGCCGTAGCCGACGCCGAGTCCATCTGTTACAATTGTGGGGGCAAGGGACACTTCGCGAAGGATTGCCCAAGACCTAGAAGAAGTTCCCAATCACGCCCGGCCGAAGGTAACCCAAGACCCCAGGGGGGAAATTTTTACCGAACAAGGCCATTGCCCAAACCACCGCAAGTATACAACATCAGCGAACGAGAGACTCAGGAGAATCAGGAGACAAGCGTCAACGGGGACGATCACCAATACGAGGAATGCCAAGGGTATCAAACGTCGGAATTGGACGACTGGAATGCGTCAGAATTCTTCCAAGAGGATTCGCCCGAGACATCGAATTATTAGTGGACACGGGTAGTTCTCTCAACCTAGTAAAAAAAGGGTGTATACCACAGGGGTTCCCGATACAAAAGGCAAAGAGAAGTTTCACCATGGGGACCAGCCGATTCGTGTCTATCGAAAAGATCAGATTAAGATATCTCGGAGGCATTAGCATCTTCTACGTGCTACCCGATGTTTCATTCATACCCGAGGACGGGTTCATGGGGTTGGAATTTATGAACCAAAGGGACTATAATCTGTCAAACAAACACCTTGTCCTGAAACAAAAATTCATACCCTGATCACCACCGGAATTACGGTACCACCTCATACGGCCGTGATAATGACACTAGCAGTCGACGGCCCAGACCGCGAGTGCTTAATTACCACGGGCGTCTATGACAGAACAGTCCAAAACGGGGAGGAACACACATTCGAAGTTTCGTAAGTGAACGAGATCAAAAACGGCCGTACAGAAGTTATGTTTGAAAACCCGACGGACAAGGTCATGATCTTCGACGAAAACGAGATCAGGGTTATGAATGTAAAGATGGAAGGGAGAAAAACGGATAATGCCTGTCTTAGCCTGGAACAAAAACACAAATTTTTGCTAGAATCCTCGAAACTCTACCATCTCGAACCAGAGCAAAAGGAAATTATCAGCGGTATTATCTTGAGCTACCAAGACATCTTTACATCTCCAGGCCAAGACTTACCCGCCGCACCACACGTGAAGCATAAGATCATACCAATTAATCATACACCGATCAACATTGGCAACTTCAAGACAGCTCACGCCCACCGCGAAGAAATAAAGACTCAGGTAGCCGACATGCTGAAAAAGGGTATCATCCGTGAGTCCGATTCGCCATTCAACTCACCCGTCTGGGTCGTCCCAAAGAAACCTGGGCCGGACGGAGAAAAGAAGTGGCGCATCGTCATCGACTTCCGGAAACTAAATAAAAATACGCTATTAGACGCCGATCCTATGCCCCGGATAGAGAATATCTTCGACTCACTCGGGAATGTCAAATTCTTCAGCGCCTTCGACGTAAAGGCTGGATTCCATCAAATCATGTTGGACGAGGACTCGAAAAAGTATACAGGATTTTCAACCTTGGAAGGACACTTTGAATATGAACGAATGCCATTCGGTCTGAAAGACGCGCCAGCTACGTTCCAGAGGATGATGGATCAGTGCCTAGTCGGACTGAATCACAAAATCTGTTGGGTCTACATGGACGACATCATCATTTTCGGGGAAACCATCGAAGAACATAATCGGAATCTGGTTACCGTCTTCGAGAGACTTCGAAAATGTGGACTGACACTGGAGCCGAAGAAGTGCAAGTATCTCCTACCGGAGGTCGAATATCTAGGGCACATAATCACAGCAGACGGAGTCCAACCAAACCCCGCGAAAATCGAAGCCGTCAGAGATTTCCCGGTACCAACCAACCCAACAGAGGTCAAATCATTCGTGGGACTCGCAGGGTACTACCGACGGTTCATGAGGGACTTCGCGCACATCGCTCGACCTATGTTCGACCTCACGAAGAAGGACGCTCGATTCAACTGGACCAACAAATGCCAGAAAGCATTTGAAGAACTGAAGTCGCACCTAATTAAATCACCGACGCTTCGACGCCCGGACTTCACGAAAATGTTCACGCTCACAACCGACGCCTCGGATCAGTGGTTAGGGGCGGTCCTTTCACAGGAAGGACACCCAGTATACTAAATCTCTCGTGCTCTAAACCCCGTGGAGAAGAACTACGGAACCTCCGAAAAGAGATGCTGGCGATAGTCTGGTCAGTACAACGACTACGCTAATACCTCCTAGGGTACAAGCTCCTGCTCCAGACCGATCACCGAGCTCTCGTCTGTATGGCCGACATAAAGGATCCGTCTTTACGAATCCTCAGATGGAGACTCCGCCTAGAAGAGTTCGACTTCGACATCCGATATAAAAAGGGATGTGAGAATCAAACGGCTGACGCGCTATAGCGAATACCGCGTGAGCCAGGGGTCAATCGCGTATCGTGCTCAAAAGAAGAGGGAGGACCGGCGATACGCCAAATCCTTCGGCGCGTCGGAATTCTGAGGAAACCGGCCCCGAAACAAAATAAATGAAGACGAGGCCCGCGCGTTAAACTCGACGACCTAGAAGATATCACGCAGCGAATTGACAATCTAGCCTTGCACCAAGGGAGGGCAAACGAGCTGACTATACGACCAAACTATCCCAAGAACAAATCCCGATGGATTGTTCTCACTAAGCAAGAGCCTGAAGCACCAACACGGGACAAACGCGTGACGAAAAAAAAGGAGACAAAGGCACGGAACACTTTTTCAATATCAGGAGGACGCGTGGAAGCGGGGGCTATACCAGCTAATCCAAGGCCATATTCAACAAGGAAGGAAACATTATAAATTTCTTGTCTCCCCGAAGCAGTTCTCAATGACGCAGCTTGATGCTATCGAGAGGGAAATCCGCAAACTTGCTGCCGAATTCACGGACGTGGACTTCCAGCTCTGTCGGTCGGGAATTCCCGAGCCAGAGCCCGAGGAGTACGATAAACGAATACGAGAAGTACACAATGACCAAGTGGGACACCTCGGAGTGACGAAAACTCTCGAAAAATTGCAACGCAGAAGCGATTGGACCAATATGGAAGAATCGGTGCGGGAATTCGTAGCTAATTGCCCCATCTGTCAACAGTATAAGACTGACAGGAACCCACCAGTCCCCTCAGCAGTCCTGATCGATACAGCCAGCGAACCGAATGAGAAAACAGCTATTGATATTGTCGGACCCTTAACAACGACAAGGAGGGGAAACGAGTACATCCTCTCTATCCAATGCACGCTGACGAAATTCGTGAGACTCATTCCGGTCCCAAACAAAAAGGCGTTGACAATCCTCACTGCCTTATTCAACGAATGGATTTGCATTTTTGGAGCACCGAAGGTAGTCCTTAGCGATAATGGAAAGGAGTTTAATAACAAGCTAATGACATACTTCGACGAGGTTATGGGGATCAAAGAAATACGAACGACGGTTTACCACCCTTGGTAAACCGTCGGTGGATCGATTCGTAACGGATCGATCGAAAGAATGCACGGGGTCCTGAAGGATTTAATCCGAACGATGTGCACGAACAACATCACGACCTGGGATACGAAGATGAAAGCAATTACGTATAACGATAGTTTCCATACCTCGATACAAGATACCCCATTCAAAATCATGTTCATTCACTCATCCAATTACCCGAGCGCAATCGAAAAACTGAACACATCAAATCTCCCGCAGAGGTTCGACGAACTGAATCAGAAGCACTGGAATCCACTGTACCAAGCTAGGCACCGCCTGATGGTCGCACGAGAAAAGAATCGAAAATACGTGGATAGTGCGAGGCGCAACCCGATGCCCCTATACGAGGAAAAAGTTTGGATCCTTGTCCTGAACAAAGCACCGTCATACGGACTATCGGCGAAGTGGCTCGGACCGTACCAGGTCATCAGCGTGAACCACGAAAAAAATCACGTGGTCTATCGGTACCCCACCAAGTCCGGGTCGCGAGTAAAGTTGGCACACACCGGGAATACGAAACCATTCCAAAGACATTTTCAGGGTGATACTGCGAGCGACGAAAGGCCGCGGCTTATAAAAACAATCGACTTGTCCGGAAAACATCCTCGAGTTGTTCAAGGGTAGGCCCAGCCCAAAACGTAACCTCAATATAGTATCACGGAACCATCTCTCCTGCGAACGATTGACAGCTGGGAAATACTGCCGACCTATTGGCGGGTCATTCTGCTTACGGAATTGAGGTACACAGTCACCACTGAAATCACCTTCAACATCTCGGGGTTCAATCTAAGCTTCCTAGAGGGATTGCCGATCGTAACCTTCAACCGGCAAATAAAGTTGGGCTCCTTAAACGAATACAGCACAAGCTTCAAGGAAATGAGAGGAATCTTGGAAGATCACCGGATCAAGATGTTGGTGAACAATTCCTGGGCTAGGATACAGGGAATAGCCCTTCCATCCCTCCAAGAGATTGCGTCACTGTGTCTCATCGGAGGACTGTTGACCGCTGTGTGGAAATTCGAATTGGTAAAATGGTTGTATCAAGTTTGTTGTAGGAAAACAGCTATGCAGCAGGTCAAGGCCGAAAGACGTTTGGCCAAGCTCCAGAGGACCAATCAGAAGTTGCTCTGCCGCACCCTGAAATCGAGGAACGAGGACGTACCGCAGTCTACTGGCGGGGGTGTTAGCTAGGACGCGGGTCCCTCGGTCGTGCTGGTAGACGTCGCCGCATCGCGAGGCGTGGGTCGAGGGGTCTCGGCATCCTCTTCTCACGAGACATGCCGCTCCGAAAAAATCTAGCGCAAATAGCGCTAAGCCACGAATCGCGTATCCTGATAGAGGCCCGGGATCTCCGCTGCTCCTTATCCGCTCTATGTATTTTGCCCATGGCCGAAACGATAAACTGAGCCGCGGCCCGGTTTGTCAGTATGGCTAATGGAAAAAATACAGGATATCGCTTTACCGCCTTCCCGATCGAAGTGGTGGAAAACTACCGCGCGATAATCGGAGAAACACCCACGTGGAAGGGGGTCCAAGGGGAGGCGAGGAACACCTTGGTGAGAAGAAATGAGCCAGTCAGGAGAGGACGCCGAAGACGGAAGGTTTTGGGACCGAGACACGCGTGTGTAACTCTACGGCTTGCGAACTGCTGTTAATAGTAGAGTAGGAGCGCGTACCGTTAGCGTAGAGTTTACTCCCCTTCAAATGTAAACCAAGTTCTATTCTCCAAATTATACCGACATATTTCTGTAATGAGCCAATTCCCCTTGTGTAATAAACGAGTATTTCTCAATTCAGCATACGCTTTTGACTATTCATTTAAAGTAGTCTGGCGATCCACGACCCCTCCATTTGTCCCACGGAACACATCGTCAATCCACCACGCTGCCAACTCTGCCACGACGCTCATTGAGGATAAAAAAAACGTTTATGATGCACGCTTATTCATAATGTTTACTGTTGAAAAAAAACCGTAACGACCGCGGCAAAGAATCAAGATTTCTTTTTGAACCTTCCACGGTCGTTTCGGCGTTTTATTTTTAAACGCGTTTCGTCGTTAATTTTTTTAACCCGCATTCTAGGCATAAACGGCCAACCAAGAGAAAACAATTTTATCGATACATTTTTTTCTCTTTGAAATTCATTTAATGCATATTCCAATCCGCAGTACGGTCACACATATGTCGAGCTCGATCGGACGGAAAACCTCGCTTCTTTCGCCTGTCGAGCGAGCGAGGGGTAGAGACTTTTCTCCCACCGAGCTACCCATTCGTGTGCACGGTGACTGCGATATCGACTTGAGCTGTGCTCACGACTCGCGCGGCTACAAGGGAATTTGCAACCTCGACAGAGGCAATACACACAAAATCGTATTCGCGAACTCGCCGCCGCGATTTAGCGCCATTTCCGCGGCACGCCGAGAAGGGGAACGTTGTACATCTCCCTACTAATCGGCCGAAAAGGGACGCGTTGTGCATCTCTCTACTCATCTCTGCTCCCTACTAATCTCTGTTTTCGGCGTGCCTCGGAAATGGCGCTAAATCGCGGCGGCGAGTTCGGGAATATAATTTTGTGATCATCGCCTCTGTCGAGGTTGCAGATTTCCTTGTAGCCGCGCAAGTCGTGATCACGGCTCATGTCGGAATCGCAGTCAGCGTGAACAGGACTACGTAGCTCGGTGGGGGGAAAGTCTCTTTCCCTCGCAAATCGTGCTCACTCGACAGGCGAACGGAGCGAGGTTTTCCGTCCGATCGAGCTCGATATACTACTGTGTCCAAAAAGTAAGGTGACATGTGAATTTAAACTGCGCGCGTCGAAGGATGTGGAGAATTTTTTTTTTTTAGATTGGTGGTACTGTCAGTGACATCTATGTCAAATTGACATGTCAAAATATTCATTAGTGTTTGAGATACGCGTCGTTTTGTGAGCTGCTAAAAGTGAGTTGAATTGTGGAAAGACAATTCTTGATTTTTACACCACGATAATGCACCATCCCATACTGCACTCGTAATTCGTGATCATTTCGCCAAAAACTCAACCCATATCGTTCCGCAACCACCGTATTCACCTGATCTGGCGCCGTGCGACTTCTGGCTGTTCAGCAAGCTCAAAAGATCGCTCCGGGGACACCGTTTTGATACGATAGAGGAGATTCAAGCCGCAGCGAAGACGGAACTGAAGGCCATCCCGGAAAGTGACTACAATCAGTGTCTCGACGATTGGAAAATCCATTGGTATACGTGCACTGCATCGGGAGGGGATTACTTTGAATGGGATGAAATTGATTTGGAAAAATAAATAAATAATTTTCGAAATAAATACAATATCACCTTATTTTTTGGCCACAGAGTATATGTGTGGCCGTACTGCGGATTGGAATATGCATTAAATGAATTTCAAAGACAAAAACTTGTATCGAGATCATTGTTTCTGTTCTATCGGTTGCCTGTTTATGCCGAGAATGCGGGTTAAAAACATCAAAGACGAAAGGCGTTGAAAAATAAGACGCCGAAACGACCGTGGAACGTTCAAGAAGAAATTTTGAGCCTTTGCCGCGGTCGTTTCGGCGTTTTTTTTACCAGTAAACATTATGGATAAGCGTGTATCATAAATGTTTCTTCATCCTCAATGAGCGTCGTGGCTGAGTTGGCAGCATGACGGATTAACGATGTTTGCAGTCCGGATTCGATCCCCTGCTGAATCGATTTCATATCCATTTTTTTTCTTCATTTTATATTTACAAAATTTCGAACTTCCTCTCGCTGTAGCTACTTTCGTCTGCCCAGGCATTATTTTCTATATTTAACTGATAGAAGTTTAATATAAAAAAAAGACATTGCTACCGGGGATCGAACCCGCGTCGTCTACACTCAGAGCCCGTACGCTGAGATCTCAACCGCGACGGTCTTGTGACTGCAAACCTGCCTTACGTATACACACTTATCGAACCTTTAAGGTAGTTCTGTAGTTTTGGTCAAATCTTATGAATTGGCTGAAATATAAGTATGGTGTAGATATGACCTTCATGGAATAATGCCCAAAAATTCAATTCGATTCACTGTTCATGAGATAATTGCAATTGAATCTGGGTACTTTTGTACGCGATCCCTATACCTAACACGTGAACCGATAGCAGTTTGCTCGCATTTCTCGATCTAAGTTCTAAACGGATCTTGGGATTTCAAAATAAAACCATACGTGTACGCACTACTATTGTGGGATTGATTTTAAAAAAATGGCAAACTATGACCTTTTAGTTTCGGAGATATCGACTTATGAAAAGTGGTAATTTTATTCCACGCCAACTCGGGCAACAGTGTACGCTGCAGCCAGCTCATCGGCGTGCGGTCTGTGAACTCGAAACGTGTTTTTTTCCCCCGAGTTCTAGTAATTCTGAGACGGAGGTGAAATCAATTTATTCTGCAAACAAATTTAATTGGGTCAATTTATGCATGTATTTGTCTTTGTTACAGCGAATACAATGTAAACTGTCGTCAAGTTGGTGTAAATCCGCGATCCGACGTCCTTCGACAGCGAATTTTTGTTGCTGATCGTTGAGGTTATGGTTATTCTCATCGCGTTTAGGGGGCGTACACAAATTACGCAACGCAAAATTTCCCAATGTTTGACCTCCCCCCTCCCCCCACGTAACGGGACCGTAATGCTTGGCTAGAACCCCCCTCCCCCTATTCCGTTACGTAACGAGTACTTTGTCGTCAATAATTGCGATTTTTTTTATAGACATAACTATGAAAAGATCCGGTTTATACTCATTTTAGGAAGTATATATTCATCTAGTTTAATACCAATTTTTATGACAAAATCTTGAAAATTAAGGGTTGAGATGCAGTCAGAATTTTCAAAAACGGATGTTTTTACATTTTCTTGACGTATGATGTTTCGAAAATATTCCCTGAAAATTTAAAGTCAATTCGATGAATAGTTTCCGGGATATCTCACAATTAGTGAAGGGGCGTCGGGTCCCCATGGCAGGTAGCGGCTGACAAACGCGAAAACGATAATACTCGGGAAGGCAGAATGCTTCAAAGACAACAACAAACATAATCAAACAAATTGTACACGCAATTTGTCTAATAAACTTACCTGTGCTATTGTGTGGCCGGTCGAGCCACGTTTCACCCATTCTCGATAAATATATTTCGGTTCGAAATGATTTTCGCACACAACGTGTCTCAGCTCTAATTTCGCAATGCCCGGTATTGCGGGCTCCGCGATCGCACATGGGTAGGGGCGATTTGGAGTGGCCGGCCCGCTCTCTCGATTTGGCCTCTTGTGATATTTTTCTATGGGGTTTTTTGAAATCCCGTGTTTATGTGAACCGTCCAAGGACCCTACATGAGCTGAAGACCAACATCCGGGAAGAAATTGCTAACATAACACCTGCTATGCTGGCAAGAGTCATGACAAACAGCAGAAATCGGTTTACTCAATGTATGGAGAATGGGGGACGTCACCTACATCATTTGATCTTCAAAATTATCTAAAACAAAACTTTAGGCATGCGCCTACATTATAAAAAACAAATAAAAATGTTCTGATTCATACAATGGGTTTTATTAAGTTTTGAAAAAAGGAAGTTATGCTGCCGCACCCTGTAGTTATACTCGATCGACAACGCTAGGGACAGAAAGTGACCACTTCCTTACCATGGGAAAGGTCTGCAGTGTCAGGGGCATGGGTAGGACGCGTGAGGCCGACGGGTTAAAGCGCAAAGTTTGAATTGATTTAAATTGCGCAGTAAGTCTTTGCTTCTGCGAGAGTTCCGAACACAGTTCAATAACAATTTGGATTTAAATGAGTTTGAGATGCGTGATTCTGATTTGTGAGAGTTAGTCTCGCCTGATTGATAGTTAATCGATCGAATGAATGTTGAGACGCGTAGATTTGGTCTTAAATTACACGATTAACTTTATTAAGCTTTCACTCTTTCAAACTTGTGATTCGATACGAACTTAGATACGCGTACAGTTGTTGAAGTATCGTTAGACGAAAACGTAGGCAAAGTGTTTAATTAAGTAAGTCGACTATTAAATTCGGAGTTCGGTAACAGAGTGACGCTCCTTCTTATTACAAAAACGAAGAGAGTTCGGTTTTGTGAAGGGCAGGAGGTTTTGGGGAAAGTGGATTTCCCATGATGCATTTTTAGGTATTGGGTAATCGGTCGCAAAAGTTACGTTAATTTTCGTGATTGGTTGGCAGAGTAGGGAAGAATGATTCTATATTTCTTATTGGGTTGCGGCTGAGACAGGCGCAATCGCTGCTATATGTCCGACAATCGGCTTTAGCGTACACGTTCTCGTAAATCTCGCTGAGGGCCAGTTTTACGACCGCGTGAAGTCAAGAGTGGGTTTTCTTTGCAGATCTGTTTTGAATCTTAGGATAAGGGATTATCTTCGCTTGGGTCGTACGTTTTTTTTTTCTATTCGAGTGTTCCGTGAGTGGAGTTTCTCTTTCGGGACTGCAAGTATGTTCGCTCGTAAACTTTATTTACTGTTGACTATATTTACGCGTGGGAACGTACGCGCGACGCATTCCCATTTGAGTATTATGGTTTATTTCGACTGTCGCATGCATAAGTTTTACAAAATATAAAGTTCTATCGATAAATGAAGGTGCCGGTATCGTGCATGTTTGTATCGATAGTTTCATTGGAAAGGAAGAAACAAAGGGCAAGGCCGGGCCGCAACAGACGACGTTCCGGCGCCCATGGAATTGCCGGTGGACATTCCAATTTCTGAGTTTAACAAAGTGCCCTCTCCTATGGATTTTTTAATGAATTTCATAAATTTTACGACGTTTACGAAGTAGCTGTCATGACTGCTTTTTACACGCATGTTCGAAACTAGTCCTACGATCCTCTCTCCATAAACCAGTGGTGAACCGTGGTCGATCTGCAACGAGAGGCGAGTAAAGCGCGAATAAAGTACGTACATATCAATGGGTGATTTAGTACCCGTAGATGTCACCATAAGACTTTTGGGGTGTGAAATCCAAGCAATTATATTGACATTATAAAGATGATATAAGTATCCATTGCAACAAAAGCGAAATCTAAACCTCATACTGTAGAAGCAATGGCGTGAAAGAATGCCTTTTTCTTAATCCAAAATATCATGTAGAACAAATTGTGTTCCGTAATAGATCTACTTTTTGTGACGTTCGAAATGATGCTGTTGTTTCAGAAAGACAGAAATCCGCTTTCTTCAATTACTCTCTACAGCCTCGATTATTATTGTTCTTAAGATACTTGATCTTGATCATCCACAGATACAACAATGAGTTAATCTCATCTGCTTGTGGTCAAACACCCCCCGGTAACTTTTTTCATTCTCGTTGGTAGTAATTCTTTGAAGCTACGTGTGTTGTAGTGCAAAGTGGTACTGACGCTGATACGTGATTCCGAAGCGTTAGTGCATTCAAGCGTTTAATGGAAATATGCCACACTGAGAAAAAAAACCAATTGAATCAAGAAAATATATTGGTGGATTCAAATAAATGTCTGATCGCGGAGTGCCACCGATATATAAGATTGTTACAATACTATAGAATATTGGAAAATGTGATTGATTTAAATAACATGTTATTTTATTTGAAAATCTCTTCTGTTCTCTGAATATCTACATTATCCTTCAAATAAAATGATATTCTTTTGAAATCATTCTATATACAATCCGTAGATGTATGGATGAAATAATTAAGCGGTTGCTACAACATTTTTTATTTCTTACAAAAATATAATCAATAGAATGAATTATTTCTTTACTACATCGAAACGAATATGCCATGAGACGTAAGTTTTTCAATTTGTTTTAAGTCTTAAATAAAAAATGAGCATTAGAATGATCATCCACGATAATAGTGGATGAATATATCAGATATCCAATGGAATATCCATGGAGAAAATATCAGATGTTCAACTGATAAGAACAGATAATACACTTTGATCTAGCCACAGACCAAGAAGCGATACTCTTTGGAGTTCCTCCGGCGTTTAAGTAGATTTTTGGTTCGTGATACGCTTACGAGAAACGAGCGCGCGTGCGGCTTCTAGCGGTTACTCCGAGAACTACAGGTTTCCTTACACCTATAATTTCGGTGGCGCTCGGCCATGATTTGGTTGAATTTTTTCAACTAAATGCGCAAGAAACAAATTTTATTTTCGGATCATTTTTTTACCAATTCAGACATCCACTTAATATTTTTCAATCAAAATAAAATATTCATTTTTGAACGAATAATGTACTTGAAAATCAATATCGGATATGGTGAAAAAAATAAAATAACACATTTACTCAATAGAAATTTTATCGGAATCAAACGAGCCAAATTCAATTTTTCTTGTGTACCCGAATCAACAATATTTATGTAATGAATTGAAACGCGTTTTTGTTCGTTCCAGAAAATGCATTCAAAACTATATAATTTGTTCGCGATAATTTTTTACATAGTTTCAATAATATATTGTTCTCGGCTAACAATATATCCTTTGGATAAAAAAAACTTTTAATTTTATCATGTTGTTAAAGTCAATAGCGTTTTGATTGGACTGATAAATCCGATTATTTACACCAACAATTTTACAATTGAATCAACGAAATTTCGTTCAATAACACCAATGATATTGGATCGCTGATTATTTTTTCTCAGTGGACGAAAAAATTAATTTACGTGGGCAGTGCGAGAACAGGTTATCCAGAATCAGTACTCACGTCCGATATACGTGCGTGATGTTGTGCTTTTCCATAAAATACGTGATCATGATAGCCTTCATTATCGAAGTTGCGCTGTACTTTCACCCCCAATTCTTGCAGCGCAATATTCGAATACCCATGCGTTTTCGTTTTAAATGCCACTAATCTGGCGACCTCGCCATACGGTGGCTGTGCATGTGGCAATGCTATTTCATTCTGCTTAGCGTTCCTTTCGACAGGCACCACCAACTGCAACGTATGGGAAAATATTGGTTAAAGGTTCAGGCGGTTAAGTGTAGGTTTATGCGACGACCTTGATTTAGAATCCTACTCGTCAGAAGGAGTAGCCACCGGACTACATCCGGATCCACATTCGTGATTTAAAAAATCGGTGTTTCGATAAATTAATAGATATTCCGATGACGTGCAGATGCAAGCTCATAAATCGAATGATAGAGTGCGTGGAATGAATATTTTTTCGTTCACGTACCATGATAACAGCTATGTCGTACCCGAATTTCCTCTCTTCGAAATTTTCGTGGATTTCGAAGTTTCTTATTGTGTGTCCAATATCTGCTTCATTTATGCTATCCATACCGCTCACCACCGTTGTTTCATTAATAAAGTGTCTCGATATCTTTAAAACACAATGCGCCGTCGTAAGAATATGCTGTGTGCTTATAAGGACACCACCGCATACATGACGCCCGGCCCGTCTTATCGATACTACATAACGTGCCTGTTGAATTGTTATTTGCGTTCCACCATGCGCACGTTTCACTCGGGTACCTGCTGTTTCTACGACAATACCTATGAGAATAATTGGTTGCTATTTATCAACTGTTTATTGACTAGTCGATGTTTTCGAGCGGCAATATTATAAATGCTTTCAAAGTAAATTGACTGTAACTGATTTGTGTGGCCACATTGATTCGGAAAATGGTGGATGTACGTACTGATTATACGGAGTATGTGCCTATATGCCAATTGCGATAACCACTGACTTTTATTTTTGAAATAAAATGAATATCGTCTTTCGAAAAATCGTTAAGTGAGATCTTTCGTACAAAGGCATCAAACTCGGAAGAAAATTACTTTGACAACCGTTTCACACGAACACGACTGTCTTAACATCCAATAGCGAAAAAAATATATTTAAATTAGAATGACTGCCGTGAAGATGTTGATTGGAGAATACATGCATTCGGCGAAACAACAAAGCTAATATTGAAAACCCTGCAGGGCAAGCAGTTGAGGAAAGCAATGGGATTCTAAACCAGAGTCGTGCTGTAACCAATTATTGACGATTTTTTAGCCGTCCTAATATTTGCATTTACAAAAAATTCTGACGAACGTGGCCGCTACCGTCAAACGATCAATGTAACGTTTGCGACGGTATTTCCTCTTTTATGGTTACATCACGTTATAAGCATCAATTGTAAGAAATAACCATTTAATAATTCCGAGCCTCTATTATGTTATCAGTAATTAATTTGTTGAAAAAGTTCCGATTTTGAAGCTCCTTTATTGGCTTTACGAATGGTCGTTCATGCAGGAAGTCATAATACTTGTCGAAGAATATTCTTACTCTGACCTCAAGAGACTTATTTTGCTGTACTTACCGCCAAGTGCAAGGCATACGAATAGTAAGATCATCTGCATGACGACAAGTCTTCACAAAATGCAGTGGGCCTGCAAAGGTACACGTAAAAGTATTGTTGTCAAAAAATCCGATTGTCAAACTTACGTACCAGAGCGAAAAAAAATCGCAATAAAAAGTACGAAATGGACTTCAAGTACCTAATAACTGGTCGGTTCAAAGAGTTTATGACTATTCGTTTGAAAACTCCATTTGACGAAAGATTAAATTCACTAGGCTGAATTAATTCGTCACTGAAATTGGCTATATACACTGAGGGAAAACTGTATGGTGTTTGCAAGAAGCACCCGAGGTAATGATAGACGGAAACATAAATAGTTCGTTGGCAGGGCAGTAAAAGTATAGCTGACATAGAAATACAGGGCGTATCTCAATTACGTCCTTTCCGTTCGTGAGCATATATCTTTCCAAGCAAAACGTTTTTTTTTTAGTCGTGCGACAAAAACTGACCGAGATATTTATGAGTAAAGTTCAATGCCGAGTAAACAATAGCAACAATTGCCAACGGGCGATTATTCGCGAAACATATTCATAATCTGCGAACTCGGGGATGAGTCTTTTAATTAATAAATAAACACTACTGAGCGATCTTGTCAGCTTAAGGAGGTTGGAGCGTTAGCCACAATCCAAGGATAAATTTAATTAAAAAAAATACATGTTATTATTTACACTATACTGAGTCTTCAGGAATTTTTTGAACTTTTTTCACCACCAAACACCAGAGATAAAAAATAGTTTAATGTATGTAATTTACGTGCGGTTAGATGGGCAAGACTTTCACACTAAAGGTTATGTAATTTTTATTGTTATTTAGCACCAAGATAAACCATTTCTAACAACGGATTAACGCAAACTGAACCTTTGTGAACATTTAGAACAAAAAATTGTCATCTTGCCCATCGTAAACCATGGGCCAATAATCTCGTGACGTAAATATGAATAGACATAATTATGAATTACTCAAAATTTCATTGTGAATTATATAAAAGATTCTTTGTCGTAGTTTTTTCATAATAATCATCGATAATGTTACGCTTTTTCAAGTTGGTAGTAAAACAAAAGTTTTTCTACTTTACGTAATAAAAATGTTAAAATGCATAATTATGCCCTTTAATTATATATTTTAAAAAATTATCATATATAGAATAAATCTGTACCTCGTAAGCATTTTTTTGACGTTCATTGAAACAAAAAAATGAATAAACCGTCATTTCACTCAACTGAATCGCTCCAACCTCCTTAATGAACGATTATTCGCCTTTCTTATTTAGCACTCAAGAAAAAAGAGAAAACCAAAATGACTTGCTTGAACGTGGATTCAAACCCGCACTCGATCAAGCTTGCCCCGAGACTAATGTGCCATTGTTTACTCAGCGTCGAACTTTACTCATGAATATCGGCCGATTTGTGTCACACGACATTTAAAAAAACAGCGTTTGGTTCGGAAAGAGACACCCTGTATGCTCACGAACGAAAGGTTGTAGTTGAGATACATCCTGTATAGTCCAGTCAAATTACGCCTCAGAATGAAAAAAAAAACATAAAATACCGCATTTTTGGGATTATGATGGATCGATAGGGGGGTGTATTCTGAGCTTAAATTCCAATTTGTGGGTTCTACTGAGGTCAGCTCAAGGTCATTTCGATGAAAACGCGTTTAATTCGATATCTCGAGAACGGTTAGGTTAGGCCAAAAAATGTAGAGACCTTTTCTCTTCTATATTAAATTTCCTAACTTTTTTATCTGAAACTTTTTTTTTTATCATCAATACTTTTCAATTTATTACTTCCGAAAGGCAAAAATTTTACTTTTTTTCCTCCCTATTTTTAATTTTTCGTCATTTTCTCCCCAACCGTTCAATTTTATGAAATTTTACCATTCATCAAAGTTGTAGATCCTTTAATTATGAACAACTTTTTCCTATAACTTTTTTTTCTAATACCAATATCTTCGGAGTTATATTTTACTTAACCGAGCGAAATCCGCGCCATTGGCACCAAATCTGCCGAACGGCTGCGCCGATCCCAGCTGAAACCATGTGCGGATATCATTTTCACCGACAATATGACCGTCACCACAACTCAAGATAAATTTTTAGGCAACGAGAACAATAAGACCAGATTTATCTCACTACTGAAAATTGTTCTCATCAAATCAGACATAGAGGTGGAGCAAGCCGTAGAGGATGCGGATGGTCTAATTATTGTTTTGCTGAATGAGTTTTGCTGACTGCGACAGCCGGCGCGTGCAACAACATGTACTTGAGAAAACCTCGCCGAGGCAAATCGACGGACGCTACATATAGCCCATACTCCCTCAAACCGATATATGGGCCGAATGCCGCAAAAAACCTGTTATTTTTGCACGCGATTAGTGGTTGCGACACAACTTCGGCACCATTCAACGTAGGCAAGATCAAACCAATGACCGCATTGAAAAATACTCCGGATTTGGTTTCTCTAACTAAAGTTTTTCTACAAGATAAAGCAGATAAAACAACTCTCGCTTCAAACGGCGAACAATTCATTTTGAATTTGTATGACAAGGCTTCAGGTGACACGAATTGTACGAATCTCAACGAGCTCCGTTATAAGGGATACAAAAAAATGGCAGGCAGTGGGAGGGTTAAATTAGAATCCCATCCTCCTACCTCTGATGCCGCATTTTTTCACTCGTTGAGGTGTTACTACCAAGCGCAATACTGGCTCGAAAATTATCTGGAACCCGAGGAGTGGGACTGGCGTCGCACCTCCCGTGGATTGGAGCCGATACCAATGTCACTGAAGCCAGCTTCGGAAGATTTACTCAGATCGATTGCGTGCAAATGCAAAACCAACTGCGGCAAAGCGTGCGGATGTAGAAAGGCCGTCCAGTTTTGCTCAGTAATTTGCACTAATTGCCAAGAGAACTATTGTTCTAATATCACCAATATTGTCGACGATAATATTTTTGACGCAATGGACGAGGACGACGTATGCCCCGATACCGTCAGGGCCTTTAATATTAACGAATCACTTCCATCGACCTCGGGTGCTTAATTTTACGAATTTTATGATCTATTTTTTATCAATAAATGTGTGAAACAGTTTCAATTATTCATTTACTTCTTTTTGTAATCCTTATTCACATTATATATCCCATTGAATGGAATAAAAAATACCCAAATTGAAGAAGTACAATATTTAAATGATATTTGAATGATTACAATATTTAATATTTAAATGAAGTACAATTTTTAAATATTTTAATCGATTCACCTTTTGATACAGGTAAGTTGGCTAATAAATTATCATGGAATACTTTAATATTTCTTTCAAGTACTGAATACCCACTGATGTCGATGATATTGCGACATTGGCGCGGATTGCGCTCGGTAAAGTAATATATAACTCCGAAGATATTGGTATTAGAAAAAAAAGTTATAGGAAAAAGTTGTTCATAATTAAAGGATCTACAACTTTGATGAACGGTAAAATTTCATAAAATTGAACGGTTGGGGAGAAAATGGCGAAAAATGAAAAATAGGGAGAAAAAAAAGTAAAATTTTTGCCTTCCGGAAGTAATAAATCGAAAAATATTGATGATAAAAAAAAAGTTTCAGATAAAAAAGTTAGGAAATTTAATTTAGAAGAGAAACGGTCTCTACAATTTTTGGCCTAACACTAACCGTTCTCGAGATATCGAATTAAACGCGTTTTCATCGAAATGACCTTGAGCTGACCTCAGTAGAACCCCACAGATTGGAATTTAAGCTCAGAATACACCCCCCTATCGATCCATCATAATCCCAAAAATGCGGTATTTTATGTTTTTTTGTTTCAGTAATTTGACTGGACTAGTATAAATATTGTCTATAGCCAGAAAACTGAGGTCGATATAAGTACAAGTATACTAACATATAACTCACTGTCTTCCAATAGGAACCCCGTTCAATTCAAGTTAAAACGATAATCTGGATAATGACACTTTTCAAATTTACATTTGGGAAGATTTACCTTTTTAACACCGGTAAGATCGTATTTTGGATGAACTTGCACTGCTTGGTAGCTACGAACGTTGATGGTACAAGACAAGAAAAGAATATAGGGTGTGAACTTGACACTCTGCTCAGATTTATATAGGCAAATGTAGTTCTATCCACGTAACTAACTCCGGTAAGATCGTATTTTGGATGAACTTTGGCTGCTTGGTAGCTACGAACGTTAATGGAACGAGACGGGAAAACAAAACAGTGTGTGAATTTAAAACTCTGGTCAGATTGATATAGCCAAATGTATATGCGTCACGATGCATTGCATATGAATTTTTACCTTTGTGCGAATAATTATGCACTCCTTCATCGCTAGTCTCGGTTCTAACAATGAGCCGTGAATAGGTAAAATGTCACGTAGTTCAGGCGTTTCTTCGGAAGGACGTATCGTAAAAACTACTCATAATAGCCCCTACCTCTATGTGTATTTCACCCAACCACATTGTCCCCCCTAACCGGAATATGAGGTAATCCTTCGAAATATGGTTTTCGTATATAATTAATTAAAAATACATCCCAGTAGACCGGTAACGTTTCAGGCCAAGTTACCGAACTTTTAACAAAAAACTATTGCTAAAAATCGTCTATTTTAATATATATCCAATAATATCCATTAATATTATATTCATCCAATAATGTCTACGCTAAATAACTGTAAATGTCGAATATTAACTGCCCAAGCAGAAATCTAATCAGGCTGCCTGAGGATCCATCAGGCCCGGATCAGGGATCAATAAGGCGCCCTGATCAAGCCCGCCTGATTTGAGCCCGACAGGGGCCTGAGCAGGGATCAATAAGGCGCCCTGATCAGGCACGCCTGATTTGCGCCAGACACGGGCCTAAGTAGGGATCAATAAGGCGCCCTGATCAGGCACGCCTGATTTGCGCCGGATAGAGGCCTTATCTCGCTTGAAGCTCGTCACTCCGTAACTTCTCCTCTCTAGGACTAGACAGCGCCTCTGTCGGTGAAGCCTCACGAAATATTTTGACAGCTGCACACGCAGGCACGCGAAATATATGAAAACAATGATTATCAACCGAAAGTGCGTATTGTCAAAATTTATTTCAAAATCTTTTTTATCATAAATAAATATTTATGTTATTTTTTTTGTATTATTGTTATATGGAATCAAAACTTTTGTATATAATACTGGTAGCCAGTCCCGTATTATATATGTAGAAGAAAGCGCAACAGCCACGCCGTAGCTACATCGACACATCTCGTTCGGATCATCAATTTCTCCCGAAGAAAGGCAAGCCCTTCAATAAAGTGCAGTGCATACAAAATCTCAAGTAAAGTATGTTTGCGATTATACTGTGGATTATCTACACATGAACAGCGATAATATATAAACCACGACTTGATGGGCGAAGACTATGCGGTGTAGCTTAACCTTACTATGTCACTTTCGCAACATTTGTATATCTAGTGTAATATATTTCTATCAAGAAAAAATGTTCAACAGTACAAACATACGTATATGCACATAAATGTACTCATACATACGTGCAAGGACCAGATGACGAGAAATAATTGCACAAATTGCATTTTGTACCGTCGAACATTTTTTTCTCAATAATATATATATACAACACTATATATATATACAAATGATGCGAGAACGACAAAAAGAGATTGAGCTACGCCACTACGAGGTACACCATTTTTAAATAATTATTAATTATTTAATTATCTCAAGAGGATATATCTGTCGGAGCCTATATCGCTTACTTTTCCCTGGCCGAATATATCTATACTTATGATAAATATAGATATACTCGACGGGGGAGCGGTGGCGCTCCCTAGGTCCCACTGATATATGCTCTTAATGTAAAGGTGTGATTTTTCTATGTATATTCACTAATTTTTCTACGTATTCAAAATATTTCAGATGCAATCTTGACAGAGTATGATGGTACTCCCCACGCAGGTTCTATCAAAGAGAAACAAATTTCGGATGGGCTAGCGGCGGTCATGAACAGTGCGAAAGATTGGGACGTTCATAGCCAAAACCGGACCAAAAACTAAACGATCAAGTTAAGTAAAATAAAAACTTAAACTTTAAAAAAATGTTTTCATATTTTTAATAACGTTAGTGAACTTGATAACGTGTAACTGCGATAATAATTTAATAAATTTTGATCTATTTTGAAACAAAAAATTAATCAAATGTTTGAGCCAGATGACACGCATGTCTTAGGCTGGATGAGGCACCTGATCCGAGCCCGATAAGTTGATTGATCCGAGCCAGATATAGTGCCTAATCCGAGCCTGGTAAGGTGCCTGATCCGGGCCAGATAGAGTGCCCGATCCGAGCCGGATACGGAGCCTGACCCGGGTCTGATAAGATGCCTGATCCGGGCCAGATAAGTTGCTTGATCCGGGCATGATAAAGCGCCTGATCAGAGCCTGATAAGGTGCCTGATCCGGACCTGAATATGCAAAAGCGTTACATCCCTGATCAGGGCCGGACTAAATTTGCCTGACCCAGCCCGGATTTGCTATTATGGCAGCCTGAGCCGGTCCGGATTTCACCCTGAACAAATTCCTGCTCGGGTGATCGCACGTGTAAAGAATTGTAACGATTCCGCAACGACAATAAACACAGGAGGTCATCAAATGTTTGAAGAAGATACTAACGATGAAACTTAGAAAAATATGACGAACAGAAGAATGTTGGTAACCGCGAATTTTCAGAAAAAATGTAAAAATGTCTAAATCTACTAAATTTATGCGAATTTTTTTATTCCAGATTATTGTTGGGTACAATTATTTATTGTAACTTATTTTTTATTAAGCGCTATTGTAATTTACCGATGGTTCAGAGGAGCTTTGCTCATGCCCCCACAACATACGGCCATGCGCGAAAAGAATATGTCATGGGGTTTGCTAGGGGCCCAAAAAACAGGTCAATTTTGAGAATTTTTTTCTAATTGCAGTCTCGGGAAGACGAGGTCAAGTTTTCACACCCAATTGATACATGGTTTTGCCAAATTTGAGATTTTTTTAATGGGAAAATATTTACAAACACTTAAATTATTATTATCATTATTTTAAAAAAGTGCGGCCGTTGCTGCATGCTCAATCGGTGCAAGGTACCGCAAACGTATACACAAAAGTTGTTTCATCAAGAAATTCTACTGTCAAATTTACATATGAGAGGGAACAAAAATGGCAATAGAAAAAATATGGAATTTACACCGGGTACTTAATAGCAGCTCTGCCCGAGCAGAAATTTGTTCAGGGTGAAATCCGGACCGGATCAGGCTACCACAATAGCAAATCCGGGCCGGGTCAAGCAAATTTAGTCCGGCCCTGATCAGGGATGTAACGCTTTTGCATATTCAGGTCCGGATCAGGCACCTTATCAGGCTCTGATCAGGCCCGGATCAAGCAACTTATCCGGCCCGGATCAGGCTTCTTATCAGACCCGGGTCAGCATCCGTATCCGGCTCGGATCAAGCACTATATCTGACCCGGATCAGGCACCTTACCAGACTCGGATTAGGCACTATATCTGGCTCGGATCAAGCAACTTATCTGGCTCGCATCAGGTGCCTCATCCAGCCTGCTGAGACATGCGTGTCATTTGGCTCAATCATTTGATTAATTTTTTGTTTAACAATAGATCAACATTTATTAAATTATTATCGCAGTTACACGTTATCAAGTTTACTAACGTTATTAAAAATATGAAAACATTTTTTTAAAGTTTAAGTTTTTATTTTATTTGACTTGATCGTTTAGTTTTTGTTCCGGTTTTGGCGATGACCGTTCCAATCTTTCGCACTGTTTATGACCGCCGCTAGCCCATCCGAAATTTGTTTCTCTTTGATAGAACCTGCGTGGGGAGTACCATCATACTTTGTCAAGATTGCATCTGAAATATTTTGAATACATAGAAAAATTAGTAAATATACATAGAAAAATCACATCTTTACATTAAGAGCATATATCAGTCGGACCTAGGGAGCGCCACCGCTCCCCCGTCGGGTATATCTATATTTATCATAAGTATAGATATATTCGACCAGGGAAAAGTGAGCGATATAGGCTCCAACTGATATATCCTCTTGAGATAATTAAATAATTAATAATTATTTAAAAATGGTGCACCTCGTAGTGGCGTAGCTCAATCTCTTTTCGTCGTTCTCGCATCATTTGTATATATATAGTGTTGTATATATATTATTGAGAAAAAAATGTTCGACGGTACAAAATGCAATTTGCGCAATTATTTCTCGTCATCTGGTCCTTGCACGTATGTATGAGTACATTTATGTACATATACGTATGTTTGTACTGTTGAACATTTTTTCTTGATACGAAATATATCACACTATATATATACAAATGGTGCGAAAGTGACAAAGTGAGGTTAAGCTACGCCGCATAGTCTTCGCCCATCAAGTCGTATTTTATATATTATCACTGTTCATGTGTAGATAATCCACAGTATAATCGCAAATATACTTTACCTGAGAGTTTTGTATGCACTGCACTTTATTGAAGGGCTTGCCTTTCTTCGGGAGAAATTGATGAACCGAACGAGATGTGTCGATGTAGCTACGGCGTGGCTGTTGCGCTTTTTTTCTACGTATATAATACGGGACTGGCTGCCCGTATTATATACAAAAGTTTTGATTCCCTATAACAATAATACAAAAAAATTAACATAAATATTTATTTATGATAAAAAAGATTTTGAAACAAATTTTGACGACACGCACTTTCGGTTGATAACCATTGTTTTCATATATTTCGCGTGCCTGCGTGTGCAGCTGTCAAAATATTTCATGAGGCTTCGCCGACAGAGGCGCTGTCTAGTCCTAGAGAGGAGAGGTTACGGAGTGACGAGCTTCATGCGAGATAAGGCTTCTATCCAGCGCAAATCAGGCGTGCCTGACTAGGGTACCTTATCGATGCCTGATAAGGCTCCTATCCGGCGCAAATCATGCGTGCCTGATCAGGGCGCCTTATTGATGCCTGATAAGGCTCCTATCCGGCGCGAATCAGGCGTACCTGATCAGGGCGCCTTATTAATGCCTGATCAGGCTCCTATCCGGCGCAAATCAGGCGTGCCTGATCAGGGCGTCTTATTGATCCCTGCTCAGGCCCCTGTCTGGCTCAAATCAGGCGTGCCCGATCAGGGCTCCTTATTGATCCCTGATCCGGGCCTGATGGATCCTCAGGCAGCCTGATTAGATTTCTGCTCGGGTGATAAATGAGTTTATGACAATCCGGTCGAAAACTTTATTTAACTTTATTTAACAAGAAATAAAATTTTAATCGATCGAGCCTTCGAAGTTGGTCGTTTACACTGAGGGAAAACGTTATGGAGCTTACCATAAGCACCCGTGGTAAAAATAGATATGAAGATATTTAGCTTCTAGGCAAGGCAATAAAAGTGTAGTTGACACAGCTACCTTAAGATAGGCCCTCCAGTAAACTGTAGTGAATATCATGATAAGTATACTTATGTACCAACATACAATGTGTACATAATGGAGGACATATGTACAATTGTTCTTTCTTCCTCCGTGCGCAACACTAGGGTCCGGATAGTTCGTATTTTTGTCGGCTCTGTCAAAGGCTCTGTGATGGTGGTTATAATATTTTAATAAATTATACAAATTTCAATCACGCCTCAATTGGATTTAATTTGTTCGCATTAATTCAATTTGTCTGGCCAAAGATGGCAAGGGGTCCTTTCAGTAAAGAGAAAAAAAAAGTAACATTTCCTTAAAATGTATATTTTGGTTTACCTGTAATTTTGTTATATGACGAGAAAATGGAGCTATATAATTTATTTTATTAACATTAAACAAACATATATTGTTGCTGCACTACTGATTATGAATCAAATCTATTTTCATACAGAAATGGGCATAATTTTAAAAACCGGCTTCGAGGATATAACACAATATTAATTTCAAACCTCAAGCGCAATGTAAAGGAAAACTGTTCTAAGGGAAAACTGTATCCGCTAAATACGTCAGGGACGTAGAAGAGTGACAGATAAAATACGACCCAAGTTCAACAATTCGAGCTCGTGTCTCAAGGCAAACCTCGTTTTTTCCTTTAACCGCAGCTATCCATTTGTTGCGTTATTCTTACTTCCAATTTGCCGAAGGAATTCGATAAAATTTGCGTTTACTATACCTTTTGATATTTTTACAATTTAGTACACAGCAACTGTCGTGGTCCATTTTTAATAAAACAATATTTTTAATTATATTGCAAAAATCTCGTACTACACTCATACTAATTCGACATGTTAATAGACGAGTTTATTCGATTTCATTACCACCACCCTATACCGTGAACCAATACATATATACGAGTTGTGGTTCTTTTGATAGGCACTCTTTTGACATAGGTCAAAAAGTTAAGGAGGGCAAGTTTATTTTTTAAATTTCACTTCGAAAAGAATGCACCTAATTTTCCTATCGCTGTATCTGTGTAATCAACCCTGGTACTATCGTCTTTCGATCGAACGGCGCAAAGAAACGAATCGCTCGATGTAAAACTTTGCTACGGCTTGAAAAGGCAAGTATATAAATAACTCACGTTGCAAATTCATTGCATATGAATTTTCACGTTTTTGCAAATAAGTATTCACTTCTTTGTCGTTTGTCCGTATTCTAACAATAAGCAGTGAATTGGTAATAGGGTAAATATGATAAGAATGACATTACTAGAGTCAATTTTCGAATTCGGCTATTCCCGATGACAAAACGCTCGGGCTGCGTGGTCGAGATGCAGCCACCTTAAACGCATTTTTGCGAAACTATGCTTGTCGAAGCTTGTACATATTCTTGAACGACCAATAAACGTGTGTATTTTTTGTTTTCTTTAGTTATTTCAACCAAAAAATAACCTCCAAAACAGCCCTCTAGATAACGATACAGCCTTAATAGAAAGTCTTTTGACGTAGGTCAAATAGATAATGGGCATAATTATATTTTGTTAATTCCAATTCGAAAAGCGTGTACCCAATTGTTATATCGCTGTATCTGCGTTATCAACCCTGGTGCAATCGTGCTTGGGGGAACGGCGCGAAGATACAAATCGCTCGACGTGAAACTTGGCTACGACTTAAAAAGGCTTATATATATAACTCACAATGTAAATTCCTTGCATATGAATTTTCATCTTTCTTTGGGGAATAATTATTCACTTCTTCTTCGCTTGTCGGTGTTCTAACAATGAGCAGTGGATTGGTCAAATGTCACGTAGTCCAGGCGTTTATTTGAAAAGAATAATCGCCGCAGCTCCGATAATCTTATCCATTTCTATGTATTCTCAACCGAAATACCAACACTTCGATCCAAAGGCGTAGCCAGAACTTGCGTCAGGGGGGGGGGAGGGGCAAAAGCGAAGAAAGTCGATATAAAGGAATTATTAAACAATTGTTATAAAAACTGCAATCGAATTAAATATTTCGAAACCGTATGCCGTAATTACAAAAATGTTGCGGCCGCTTCACGCGTCTGCAACCTTTCCCTATCCTGGCATAGCAGCTCTGAGCTCACTTCGTTGGTCGTTAAAGTTTACACTGTGGCAATCCTACGAATAAAATAATAAATATTTGGGGACAATCAGTAAAGTGTTAACATTCGGGTTAATTTTTTGCTGGATACAAGATTTGATTGTGGGTAATGTTTTTTTAAATAATTTTTGGGTACTCATCTATTTAATTCTACAAGATTCATTTACTCAGATACATGGGTACCACTAACGCCATCTGTTAAATGGTTCATCAAGTACTGTCGTGTTCCTAATAAAATCTCCACAATTAAAGTGCCGAAGTACTGAACTAGACATTACAAATCCAAATCTAGCCTATGAAATTAGTATATTCTACTGCCTGACTTATTTGTCGCTTAAAACATTTATGATATTACGATTGACTAAACCTTGGGCATAAATTCTGCAGGGCAGATCGGTCGCGCTAAGCACACATCACGTCCATCGGTGCCACCTATATACAAATCGGCGCCGTCTCGAAGCAAGTATTCGCTGAGTTGTCGTTGTGAATTAGAACCTAGACGTTAAGAAACATGCAGATTTGCATGACATTTTCATGGGACCACATTGCGGTGTTTCCCTTCACGTCAAAGAAAAACCCATTCAAATCGAATCAGCCATCACGGCATAATCCGTGTTCATACATATAAAAAGTTCAATCACACTACATAGCCGACGAATAGTTTGAAGCCGGTTTAGAATGGTTTCATTTGAAACGCTCGAAAGTAATATACCTACACGTAGTTGTAATACTATTTTGTATTAATTTTGTAGCCATTTTTTAACGGCGGGGTAAAGTTAATTCGGCGAAAAAAGGCATGTTTTTAAGATTTTTTTTGGCGTAACGAATAGTGTTCGTTTATTGAAAAATTTACATATAATAAAGTAACATTTGAACAACATTCTCCTAAATTTGCATTGCAAAATATTCAAAATTGAGCGAGTGAAAATTAAACCCCGGAGGCGCCTCGAAAAAAATTGGTTTGCGGTGTGCACCATACTCGCATCAGAATCATTTGAAACAAACAAATCAAAATGCATTTGTTAAAGGAGATGTGTTCTCGAGGTAATGACGGGAGGATTTTTTTTTCTATTTTTCGTTGCACTTGGGAGCCAAAAACCCGATTTTCGCTGAAAAAAATCGGCTAATTTGTTGTTGAAAAATTATTAATTATTATAAAAAAAACAAAAAAGCTCTCGACAATACCTGGTGAATTATGTGAAAAAGTACTGTGCAAAATTTCAAAGCGATTGGTCCAGTAGATTTTGAGTTATCGTGCACACGGACTTCAAATATGACAAGTCTCAGAAAAACGGTTTGAAAAACGCAGAAGAGAAGAGAACGGCATGGAGCAATAGACGCTCAAATACTCATAACTTCGTCAATTTTACTCCGATCGACTTGAAATTTTAACACAATATTCTTGATATATTATGCATTCATTTAAAAAATGAAAAAAAAAATTAATACTTTACCCCGCCCTTAATGTCAATATGGAAATGATGTCATTTTATTTTCGTATATTTTTCGCTCAACTAAACGACCCGGCGGGGTGGGGGGGTGCTTCGATCACCTGGTAACCGATGCATTCGCGAATTTTCCAATGCATCGGTTTTTGCCCTAACGCTCGGGGTGCGTGGTCGAAATGCAGCAACATTGAACGCGTTTTTCTCGAAACTATGCTTATGAAATCGACAACCACGGTATCTCAATAATCAATTGGCAGATTGAGCTCAGATTTGCCATGCTCCTTCAGTATACTGTTTTTCAAAGTTCATAGCAGAATTGAGTCGAAATAATTTTAAAATTTTTTTTATATAACTCGGAAGATGGCCGTAAAAAAATAAAAATTGATCATCAAAGTGCAGCATGCCGCCATTTTGTAATTTGTGTTTCTTTTTGTTGCCGAATTAGGTACCGTAAAACGGGGTTACTTTGACAGTTTTTGGGGCTGTATTGACAGAGCGCCAAAATACGGTTCAAATGTGTGCGCAGCGAGCTCGCGTGACCTTCTGCGGCGGGCGGCGGGTGCGGGGAATTAACGTGAACAACAATTTCTTGTCCAAGTTTATTATAATATTGCTAAAGTTAATTGTATTGTTGCTCAAGTTGATTTTGATCTCAATGATAGTTATAAGACTGATTAAGTGCCTATAATCGTACCCTAGGTACGTGATATTTTTATGTAAAATGTTTCCTTAAGGGAGGATACCACTGTAACTGTCCATTTTCAAGGTTTTTGTTTGGAATTTTTTTTAAAGAAAGGAATAAAATACCAGGTCAAACAAACTTTCAGGTTTCATTAGGTACATATTGAAGTACGTAAAAAAATGTATTTGTCAAAGAAATACATTTTACAATAATTTAAAATTAAATAGACGAGTTTGAAAAAAAATCGTTTTTTGCCATAATCTTCATATCAAAAGTGATATATTTTTTACATTTTTCAACTATTCAAAAAAAAAGCACTCGTACTTGCTGTTCAAGCAATCTGAGAAACTACAGTTAAAATTTCAAGTCGATTGGACGAAAATTGTTCGAGTTCCGCGGCTTGCCGATTTCAAAAACATGGTTTTGAGAAAACGATTCTTTTATTTTCGTGCAACTTTTTTTTAAATGAAAGTTTACACGAAATAAGTCCAATGTATGCTTAATAACATACTTTTTTCCAAATCCCAAATAATTAATTCAATGAACAAAAAAATCGGTAAAAACAACCGTTTTCGGCCCGTCACAGTGATGTCCTCCCTTAAAAAGCTGACAATTCGATTGTAAAAATTCGTTATTTTTCATTTAATTCCATGTATAATGCAAAACATATTATTTTTTTAAATAAAAATGATGTCAAGGAAACCCTTAATCGTTGATATAAGTTGCATTTCATTGCCTTGTTAATGAAACCCCACACTTGAGGTTACTTTGACACTTACAAAAATATATATAAAATTGTCGGGGCGGTGCTGGGGCTTGACGTTCCTATACATTCGTTAGCCAAAAGACACATAGTTCTACTGGGGCAAAAAAGGTAGAATTTAGCTTACTTAGAATAATTGACTTGAATGTTACTTTCAACATGCTTGTTCAAACCAATCCACGGTACGGTACAAAACCAAGGTACGGTACCAATCATATCATAACACACATTTATTAAGAATATGTTTGGTTTATTTTTTTTTTTTTATTTCTACAATGTCCACAATACTCGTAGCCGATTGGGGGTGTTTCCGGCACACCGTTGTAATCAAACGTCCATAAGGACATGAGAATACTCTTTTTTTGTTCAAGTTCTTGAAGAATCAATAAACATGTGTATTTGTTTTCTTAGTTCTTTATTTGGTTATTCCAGCTTAAAAATCACCGAAAAAAACAACGCTCTGGACATCAATACTGCCTTACTTGGAAGTCTTTTGATGCAGGCCAAAAAGATAATGTGGGTAATTATATTTTATAAATTCCCATTTGAGAAGAATGAACCCAACTTTTACATCGCAGTATCGGTGTTATCAACCCTGGTACAATCGTGTTTCGGACGAACGAAGTGAAGGAACGAATCGCTCGATGTGAAACTTTGATACGACTTAAAAAGGAAAATATATACAGAGTGGACCATTTAACGTTCAAAATCTTCAACTATGGATCACATATCTGGATAATAAATAATTATATTTAATCAGGTGGTGCTCATGCTATACTGTCTACGTATAAATCTATAAAGGTATGAAAGAGCATCATTTGCACGTTCACCGAATGATATCCGTGATTATTAATATACGCTTCTTTATGGTTTTTGGGAGCGCATATTGCGATATGCGTACAATCTACAGCTCCCATGGCACCTGGAAACGGTTCCACTGCATTCAATAATAGGTTTGTTCGCGCTAACTGCACTCTACACTCGGCAGTGTAAACGGAACTAGGACAGTGTCTAGGGAGTGCAGTTTATTCCCTCCCGGGTAAGCAACTCTAGCGCGAACGCGATAGTGTACAGGAAACATAGCGGCGACCTAGTGGACCACACTTTAACCTCAAACAACACATGAGATTACGGAGTCTCATCTAACCGTTAAAGAGATATATCGTGTAACCTCAAGCTTGTTGATCTCGTAAACTGATTACAATGGACGGTGTTATCGAAATTATTAACTTGTACTTGTTATTACGCTCGGAATGGATGTATTGATACCAGTTTTACATAGAATGGAGTATTAGCGATAAGATTGTAGAAATCTAAAACCTTTACAAATGCACAACAAGTTGTTGTCAGCATCAACGACTGAGCCGCCTTCTGATTCTCGGAACAGCACTGCTGACTTAATTTTTTGTTCCTGTTCCATTTTAGCTTCTGTTCGTTATATAATGTCAATTTTTGTATCACCTTGATGAATACATATTGATAATTACAATATTTTGTTATTTTGAACCTTTATTATTGATTGTTTTTTATTATAAATGAGAATTTGTGATTGCCTTATACATTTTAGGTTCTGTCAATTTTTTAATCGCCTTGATCGATAGAGATTGATAATTACAATAGTTTGTTATTTTGAACCTTTATTATTGATTGTTTTTCGTAATAAATGAGAATTTGTTTGTGATTACCTTATATATTTTAGGTTATGTCGTACTCACCTCTGTATACGCTCGCTAACAGTTTCGCTGGTTATGGGGTTATTCTAGTAATATTACTGTTACACTTTTCGTGTACTTTTACACCTCGTCAAGATCGAGCGTAGAAAGTCTAGGGTTAGTGGCACGAAAGTGTAGCAACACTCGTAACACGAACAGCGGCGCGTGACATCATTTCCGTTAAAACGAACGCGAAAGTGTTCACTCCCTAAAAAAGTGTAGAAAGTGTAGCTAGCGCGAACAAACCTAATACTTCCCTCAAAATTTCTCTGGCTTGTGGCGTCATTGGAAACTGTACCCATTGTCAGAATATCAAATCATGAATCAGTAACCTCGTGCAAACACCTACTGACCGATGATTGACTCATTGCAATACGCCATTGCTCGCCGACTGGACGTTGAAAGCAGCCAATTGCGTAGAACCTCACTGGTGATAATACCTATAAGATATAATTTTGCACATTGATAGTACTATCGGATAATAAAACAATATAGTGTCGCGGCCCGTGCATACAGTTTGTAGATCTTTCAGTACCTATTGATCTGCAGACAGTCCTGTGATCCTTGTACACTTTATTTGTGATTCTAATATATCAATGAGATCTGATATGAACGCAGGGCTTAAGTAATACCGCTCCTTAAATTCGATATCTGTTAAATCGAATGGATCTTGTATTTCGCGTAATTTGGCTCGATATAACCATCGCTGTAGTCGTTGAAAGCATGCTTTCATGTTCAGTAAATCTATTGCACGGTGACCATCAGCCATTCTAGAACATAATTTAAAAAGTATACTTTATTTGAAGGAAATATTCCAAAGGGCTCAATCACATATAAAAGCAGTCTCGGTGAAAAACATTGAGATTAGTTACTTTCAGTTTGGAGTGCATTTGCGTGCGCTATGAATTCAAGCTAACCTTAAAATCACAACACGAACAGATTACAATACATTTTAATGTTTATACATTATAATTTTTTGTTGGGATGTAAAAATGATAAATTCATATAAAACGCATGTGTATCAAGAAACGTGACAGCCTTTTCATGCCAACGAGTATGATTTACTTGCATGATTTTCAACGTTATTTTGTAGAATATACTCCAAGATTGAGAAAGTTGTGAATTCTTGTAAAACCCGTTCACACAAATTCGCTAAATATCTGTCTCACACCATTTTCATTTTCCGCTCACTATATTGTTATCTTTAGATATCATTAAACGATTCGATTCTCTTTTGGGGTGCAACGGTTTTCACGATTGAAACGACAAATTGCAATTTGCACTGGATTTCTCTCGAGGCCACGCAGAAACTCGGGGAGTCAAACCATACACAATCATATTTGATGCATGCGAGTATATATGTGTATGTATGGAATATCGCTAACTGGGTAGCGAGGCTTCAAAAGGCCGTCGTTAACTTAGCGATAGTTTTCGGAATTTAAAGATATGACGTACGCCGACTTGTCGATAACTGCGCTGTACAGAATAACTCTTAACAACACTTGTCGATATGGACAGCTAACGACAGCGAAAATCGTCGCTAAAATGTTAGAGAATCCCGGTACAGAGCTGCTATGCCAGGATAGGGAAAGTTTGCAGACGCGTGAAGCGGCCGTAGAATTTTTGTAATTAAGGTAGTCGGCCCAGTGGCCGTCAGCATCCTAGTGATTGTCATATCCGCGCATTAAATAAGTATTTTAAGATAAAAATCAGTCCTTCGTGCAGATCTGTGGTATATTAGCTTCCAGGAGGTATGTACTATGTTGTATTACATTTTCACACCCGTATGTATACGTATAGAAGAATAATCAAATTAAATATATTCCGCTACGACGTCTAGCTGTCATTTCGGCCGAATTCTTCATTGGGAGGTTAACATGAACCATGTCACATTTCGGGTGATTTGAAAATGCCTGTGGACTTGCATGAAGTAAGGTTTCCTTCACGTGATTAACAAGGATTTTTGTTTTGCCTTCAGCATAGAAAATTATAGTTTCATGTTAATTTCAACGAATTTTCATGTATGACGATTAGTGGTTCAGCAACATAAACACTCTGACGATTAATCGCCACGGCTGTTGATAACTGGGACAATGTTAGCAAAAAAAGAGTCTTACGAATCGAATATTAGTTTATAGAAAATCAGAAAAGAAATATTGGGTCCGTAATTAGCATTGTCTGAAGGATCCACGGACCAGTAATCGTCATACACATATTCGTTATAGTAAAAAGATATACATATAAATAAATGTTGTCGATTACTGGGTCGTGACCATGTCGATAACTGGATATGTCTTGAACACAGGTGAACAGCACTCGATCGAAATAATATTAAAAGTTATTTCATGAAAAAATAGTTGTTTATAATGACTACAAATAAATGAAAATTGTAATTCTGACGTAATAGGAAATAATTTGATTTATTTTTGAAATTAATAAAGTTCCATGGAAGAGAAATTTATGTTTCAAACTCTTTGTCAAATGTTTTAATAAAAATCATAAAGTTTGTGACAGAGTGCGTAAAAATTATTCTGCCGTTCTATATGCAGACATAATCGAGTCAACATAGTCCTACGAACCTTTACATAATTAGTTAAGGCCTTATATACCTTTGGATGGTCGGAAAACAAGGCTTTTTAGGATGTTTTAAAACTACTTATAAAGCAATCAAAACGAGGTTTAGAGGGTTTGTTTCACATATCTGTAGGTACCTCCAACGAGCGGACTCGTTCCAGTCGCACATGTGCACTCAGAAGAATTTTCTTTTCCCCGTAATCTACATAAGTTTTGCTACCGAAGTACACACGATTATTGTAAAATATTTATTTTTGTACATCTAGCCCAATTTTTAAGAAAGGCGCATTTTTTACCGAAACAACGGCCTTTGTTTGTTTCCAAAAATCGAAGTTGTTAAACGATAGTAAAAATCGTGCGTACTTCGCTATAAAATGTATCTAAGAAGTTATAGTTGAAATTTCAAGTCAATCAGTAAAAAAATGCAGGACATACGAGTCCGCCCGATTTTAAAAACATTTCTTCATGAAAAACGCGTTTAAAGTTTTAAAACCATTTTTATACATGTCTTAAAAAAAATGGCCACCTAAAATAACTTTTGCATATTAAGTATTTTCGACATGTTTATAGATAATTGAAGTCAGTTTAAAAAAAAAACATTTTTTGTTTCAAAGGTATCTAAGGCCTCAAAGCAGTTGAAACGCATGTGACGATTAGTGGGACGTTGCCATGGCGACTACCAGACCAACTGTCATGGTGGCATGACGATGACTCGTACAATAGCATCTTATAACCTTTACGAAATATTTTCTCGAAAACTGTACCAGGCACGGGAATTTCATAACGACCTTCTTCTTCGTAATAAAAAACTGATTAAGAACGACTTAAAATAACTTTTGCTCACTTTCCTATTTGAGCTATATAAATTCGCAAAGTCAAGCGATCTGCTTAAGGTGACGATTACTAGGCCATTTACCTTACGGCATACGGTTTCGAAAAGATTTAAGTCGATTGCAGTTTTTATAAAAATTGTTTAATAATTCTTTTATATCGACTTTCTGCGCTTTTGCCCCCCCCCCCCCCCAACCCGCCTCCTTGACATGACACAAGTCCTGGCTACGCTTTTGGATCGAAGTGTTGGTATTCCGGTTAAGAATCCATAGAAATGGATAAGATTATCGGAGCTGTGGCGATTATTCTTTTCAAATAAACGCCCGGACTACGTGACATTTGACCAATCCACTGCTCATTGTTAATACACGGACAAGCGACGAAGAAGTGAATAATTATTACCCAAGGAAAAATGAAAATTCATATGCAAGGAATTCGCATTGTGAGTTATATATATGTCGTTTTAAGTCGTAACCAAGTTTCACGTCGAGCGATTTGTATCTTCGCGCCGTTCCCCTGAGCACGATTGCACCAGGTTTGATAACACAGATACAGCGATATAAAAATTGGGTGCACGCTTTTCGAATTGGAATTTACAAAATATAATTATGCCCATTATCTTTTTGACCTACGTCAAAAGACTTTCTATTAAGGCCGTATCGTTATCTAGAGGGCTGTTTTGGAGGTTATTTTTGGGTTGAAATAACTAAAGAAAACAAGAAAAAAAATACACATGTTTATTGGTCCTTCAAGAATATGTACAATCTTCAAAACGCAGAGTTTCGAAAAAAACGCGTTTAAAGTTACTGCATCTCGACCGCGCACCCCGAGCGTTTTGTCATCGGGAATAGCCGAATTCGAGAATTTACTCTAGTAATGTCATTCTTATCATATTTACCCATAAAGTCATCATCAAATCCCATTTAATTTAAAAACGTCCCATAACGTTTTAATAACGAAGTCTAGATAACTTTCGAATGACAACGGTGACGCTCTAATAGTAAATATACTGATCAGGCGATTCGAAAAAACTAATAGTATAGAAGTTATTGTCGGTAGATTAACTTTTACGAAAATAAAAATAACTTCTTGATCAATCTCGCAAAATTGTTCGGAATGATATTTTATTAGCAGGAACTTTGTATTATATACGCTATTGCTGCACCCTTGTATGAAATGATAAAAATAATGCTGTTTACTGCGATTTACATTATAAATTAAATTACATATATTTTTTTTATTGGAAAAAGAAAAAGCCGATGCATTGGAGAATTCTCTTATGCTTCGGTTACCAGGTGATCGAAGCATGTGCGCAGCCGCATCGGGGCAACCCCCCCCCCCCCCCCCCCCGCCCCGGCTCATATAGTCAAGCTAAAAACATACAAAAATAAAATGACAATTTCAATACTGACATTTCAAAATTGGTACAAAATTAATACAGAATAGTATTACAACTACGTGTAAGTATATTACTTTCGAGCGTTTCAAATAAAACCATTTTAAACCGGCTTCAAACTATTTGTCGGCTATGTATTGTGATGAAACGTTTTATACGTATGAACACGGATTACGGTGTGATGGCTGATCCGATTTGAATGGTTGTTTCTTTGCCGTAAAGGGAAACACCGCGATGTGGTCCCATGAAAACGGTATGAAAATCTGTATGTTTCTCAACATCTGAGCCCTAATTCACAACGACAACTCAGCGAATACTTGCTTCGAGACCGCGCCGATTTGTATGAAGGTGGCACCGATGGACACGATGTGTCCTTGCTGCGACCGGTCTGCACTGCAGAACTCAGGCCCAAGGTTTAGTCAATCGAAATATCATAAATGTTTTCGGTGACAAATAAGTTAGGCTAGATTTGGATATGTTAACTCTACTTAAGTAGTTAACTGTGGAGGTGGTATTAGGAATACGACAGTACTTTATGAGCAATTTAACATATGGCGTTAGTCGTACCTGTGTATCTGTTTGTCATTAAATGAATCTTGTAGAATTGATTCAATGAGAACCTACCCAAAATTTGTAAAAAAAAAAAACACCACAACCAAATCCAGTTTTCAGCAACATTTTAACCGGAATATTGACATTTTAGTGATTGTCCCCAAAATGTTTTTTTTTTCAATCGTAGAATTGCCAAAGTGTAAACTTTAACGGCTAATGAAGTGAGCTCAAAGCTGCTATGCCATCATAGGGAAAGGCTGCAGACGCGCAAAGCGGCCGCAACATTTTTATAATTACGGCATATGGTTTTGACATGATTAAAGTAATTTAGTTTGACAAGTCAAAAATTGTTGAATAGGTACTTTATATTGACTTTCTTCGCTTTTGCCCCCCCCCCCTCTCCACAAAGCAAGAATGCCGGTACTATAACCACAGATTACTGGATAGACCATCTTAAATGTAGCTGTGTCGGCTATGTGTTTATTGCCTTGCTAATCTTTATGTCTATTTTTACCACGGGTGCTGATAGCAAACTGGATGAAGATTTCCCCCAGTTTGACTAATTAAAATAATTGATTCAGCTTAGTAAACTTTATTTTTTTGTTGAATTAAGGTTTTGAGCGGAGTGTTGTAAACTCTTCGATCGGAGCTGTTATTAACTACCCAACGCATACATAATACATTTTTTTATTTCTATTTTTGTCCCTTCGATACTCAAATTTGACTGTAGAAGGTCTTGAAGAAAATACTTTTGGGTACACGTTTGCGGTACCTTGCACCGATTAGCCATGCAACAACGGCGGCACTTTGCTTTAATAATAAGAAGTACATTGTTTTTCAATGTTTCCCGATTTATAATCTCGAATTTGGCAAAACCACACTGAAAAAAAAATTCAGTTGGTTTAACAAAATGTATCTTTAAATACGTTCAACTTGATTTTTGATTGGCATAACAAACATTTTGTTAATCTAACGATAGTTTTAGTGGTGTGAACTGTAGCTTATTTAGCTTAGTTCACACCACTAAAACTATCGTTAGATTAACAAAATGTTTGTTATGCCAATCAAAAATCAAGTTGAACGTATTTAAAGATACATTTTGTTAAACCAACTGAATTTTTTTTTCAGTGCATGTATTAATTGTGCGTAAATACCCCTATCTCGTCATTCCGATACTGTTACCAGAAAAAATATGGAAAACGAATTGTTTTCTGAGCTCTAAGCTCATGTAGAGTTCTTATCATCCTTTCGCGCACATTGGTTTTACTTATTATAGTATATGGAATATAAAAATGGATGGTAACGGTGATGCTATTTTCGTAAATATACTAAACAATCGACTAAATAACACTAATCATATTCAAGTTATTACCAGCAGGTCGAATTATTTTAAAAAATTGATTGCTCGATAAATCGGGAAATATCTCTCAAAGCGATTTTTTTTCATGTTTTTTGCAATCGGTATTCCTACGTGCCATGAGTGTACTAGCAATGAGTAAAAAAAACAATGTCTATTTTCGTTTACATTCTAAATGAAATTACGTTTGTTTTCGAATTTTTAAAAATCCATGTTTCGAAGAATTCCCTTACGTTCCAGTTGTAAGGCGACAATTTATTTCGGTGAGATATGCGTATAGGCTAGCGCGATTACCAATAGTTTTTATGATAAAGCCTCTCGAATAAACGTCCAGACTATGTGACGTTTTACCATGTCACTGCTTATTGTTAGAATACGGACAAGCGACGGAGAAGTGAATACTTATTTGCAAAAAGGAAAAAATTGATATGCAATGAATTTGCAACGTGCGTTATTTATATGCTTGCCTTTTTCAGCCATAGCAAAGTTTTACATCGAACGGTTCGTTTCTTTGCGCCGTTCGACCGAACCACGATAGTACCAGGGTTGATTACACAGATACAGCGATAGGAAAATTAGGTACATTTTCCAAGTGAAATTTAAAAAATAAACGTGCCCACCTTAACGTTTTGACCTATGTGAAAAGAGTGCCTATTAAAAGACTACAATTCGTGGGTATATTCCATACGTATATGTATGGAACGATATGTATCGGCTCCGTTCACGGCACAGGGTGGTGGTAATGATATCCAACACAGCGCTCGCAGTGGACAAAAGTTGCAATAAACTCGTCTATGTATCTGTCAAATTAGTATGAGCGTTGTAGGACATTTTTGCAGTAAAATTAAAAATATTGTTTTATTAAAAATGGACCACGACAGTTACTGTGTACTAAATTGTAAAAATACCGGAAGGCATAATAAATGCAAATTTTATCAATTTCCTTCGGAAAATTGGAAGTTAGACGAGGTTTGCCTTAAGACACGAGCTCGAATTATTGAACTTGGGTCGTGTTTTGTCCTTAACTCTTCTACGTCCTTGACGTATTCAGCGGATACAGTTTTCCCTTACATTGCGCATGAAATTTGAAATATATATTGTGTCATATTCTCGAAGCCGCTCTTTAAAATTATGCTCATTTCGGTATGAAAATAGATTTTCTGAATTATCAATGGTGCAGCAACAATATACACTAATGGAAAAAATTAAGGGATCAAAAAAAAATTCCAAATTTTTAGCGTTTTTTCAAATGGCCATATCTTTGTTAAAAATGATCGGATCGGAGTCGTAAAAAAAAGAAATTTGAAGCTTAAAGTCTCTAGTTTTGAGATCTTAAGACCATTTTTTTTTCACAGTAATGTGCATCGCGCAATCCTAATGAATACCATTAAAAAAATTTCGAAATCTTTTTGGATCTTTTTTTGGTCTACGGACTTGGAAGAAAAATTTCCTACTTAACCATCATATGAACGGGATGACTTGTTCATTCAGCTTCAATTTGTTTTTTGTAGACCTTGATTCGACCACTTCTCACGGAGATATCGGACTTTGAATGGAAGAGGATCGTTTTATCTTTGATCATTGATATCTCAGCAACCAATGATCGCGGAGAAAATTATAGGCGGATATTGAGAACTTGAATAAATTCTCTACAAGGATTGGCCATTGTTTCTTCGAACAAAATTTTTTGTCCATTCTTTACATGAATTTGAAAAAGCAAGAAAAAAGGGCTTTTGGTGATTTTTTGAAAAACCAAACGCTAAATAAAAAATATCGAGGAAACCACTAAAGTTAAGTGTGCCTTTTACAGTTCAATATACCCACAAAGACCCTACAGAGTTTCAATTTAATCCAACCAGCCGTTTTTTGTTTCATTCGATTGATTTTTTTCAAAAAATTAAAGTATTACGTTTTTTGCTCTTAAAAGCTGATAATCTTTAACAAAATGAAAAAAAATCTCAGCTTCGATGTCTTGAGCCTCTTTTTACAAGCCTTTACCTTATCCTGGCTTCTTTGCTCTGCTTCTCAACTTATATCTCGGCCCTGTTGACGATGCGAGTGTTATCCTCCAATCTTGCGTATTTGTGAGCGCTCAACCCAACGCTGATGTTCATATCCGACAGAAAGGTGAGAAAAGCACCAGCAACTTCATTGAAAGTGCATGCAGCCACGTAGGATGCAAATCCAACGATTTGTTTGCTGCCCCGTAATTTTTTCAATGTAATCCTCCAAACTAGCTGGTCCGAACTTTCGTTGGCATTTTGGGTAATACCTCCAAAACACCTTTCAAGAAGTTCATCCTTGCTCATATCTTCGTAAATCGGTTTGATTGCTTGTAATACATCTTCTGGAAGTGGAGTGTAATTGTGTTAAAAATTTTCCACTCCTGTTGTGGCCAGAGCTTTTTGATAAGGACACCACGAGTCTTCGTCGCTCAGGCACTTATCGTGTTGAGGGTTATCGTCTGTCGACTGCTGGTGGTAGTACGATGCCCAGATGGCATTTTTCATTTTCTCTATCGCATCACAATTATGTCTTATTGCTGCTCCGTAGTATCGACTCAAATTATCGCTGACTTTTCCGGTGAGTTTTCCTTTGCCACCGAGTACTTTACTTCGCCGTTTATTACCTGAATTTTTTTCTGTTTTCACGATTTTATCTTTAACGGTATTTTTTACCGGATCACGTAGACGTTTTCCCATTCTCTTTTGCACGTAACCTACACATACTTTTTTATTTATAGTTAAATTTTCACCGTAAGGTTTCGCTTTCACTAAATTGCCATAAGTTTTGCTATCGCCGTCTCCGACATAGTTGCTGATCTTTGCTCCGTACTTTTCCTCTGACCGGCGGAAAATCTCGATTACTGCGCCTACTTCCATGTGACCTGATGGTCCAGTGTGATTGGCTTGACATTCATTATTGTCAACTTGTTCTTCGTGTCACTCTTTAAAATCACTTGTATTCAATTTTTTTCCCGCAATTTGCAAGACTGACAATACACACTACTTACGAAAATATCAATAACTTTTTCAGTCCAATAACCAATCAATGAAGTGACGCCAAACAAGGAGCTAAAGCCTTGCTTCTGCCACGTACCGTCGCCAGAAACGGTCAAAGTATCAGACTCCGAATTTGCCCTTGTTTTCTCTTTTTCTTCGTCTGCAACGGAAAGGAGAAATTTTTCAGCAGTCGTCTCTACGTAGGAGCAAATCGATTTCATAATATCCAAATAAGATGATGGGCCTAAAAGGTACTTGCAATGTCCATTAGACCGCAAGACTTATTGCAGCCTGCTAAATCCAAACCTAATGTACGTATTACGAAAACAAATCGAGTGTTGATTTCGTAGCGATGACAAGTTTTCTCATTTGACGGTATGTAGCGTAGACGACAATTGGCACATTTTACCTGGATTTAAAAGCCAAGACCTTCTTTTCTACAACTTTTGAACGCAACTGAACCATCACACTGAGCACATTTCACCAAACACTTGCAATTGTTGAGAAAACAAGCAAAAAATCGACGATTCTATAATGATTTTCAACGTCTTCCGGCACGCTCGCACTGGTATTCAACATTATCTTTTTCGATGATGCACTTTTCGAATTAGCGTCACCCTTATTTTTTTTACATGGATTAGGCCCTTTTTCGATCTGCACAAATACGTTCTTGTATCCGTTCGGTCACCTCTTGAAACTTTAGACAATCTCGGCATTTTTAATCAAAAAATTTCTTGACGAAATTATAAAATCACTACGAACAAGCGCTCGACCGAACGTACAACCAACTGACGCTCGTTTCTCTTTTGAAAATATTATACACCTATCATATATGTATACGGCTTCTGTTACCGCTCTTTACTCAATAAAACCTTTTCGAAACAAAACAATGGGAAGGACGATCGCCGAGTGAATAAACTGCATACCTGCTCGTCAGCTGCGCGCTGCCTTTCCGACCGCCCGCAGCTATCCGAGCTACATTGTTAGAGGAGCGGGACTAAATAGTCAATAACTTCGAGAGTTTTGCTCTGATTGACTTGAAATTTTGGGATTATGTTCTTGAAATGTTGAACCATAAGAAAAGACAAAAAAATCAATTTTTCACAAATGCAAATCCCTACCCTCCCCTCAACGTGACCACCCCAAATATCTCCGTTGCCTTTAGAGTGACGAAAAAAATGTAACAAAGTAATTTGATTGATTTCGAAGGGCTGATACAGTGGTGAAAAGTTCATTTTTCTCATGTTCATAGTTTTTGCGTTTTCAAGGTCATCCATGATTTTTCAAAACGGAACATGTTTTTTTTTTATTAAGAATTTGTAGCAGATATTTAGAGGTATCCAACGACCTACGATAGCTTGACATTGAAATTATTTTTCACTAAAATACACGTGTAAAAACGGAAAATCGTGATGGTATTGACAATAAGAATATTCGAATGTTGTAATTGAATTTTTTGTGCAGAAAATGTATTGTAATAAATGTTTGAAGTGATAGCCATTAACCTTGAAACATTTGTGCGACAACGTTGTGCACGAAGTTCCTGCGCTTGCACAGAGTTTCTGCCGGTCTCACCATAAATCAGAATCATTTCCACGTTTTCTGCTTAACTGTACAATACCATTTTCGAGACGGTTATTACATGTTACTTTGGATGGATGCACTTGTCTACTGATTCTAATATTAGTAGATGGTAAACATTCTTCACTGATACTATAGTTCTACTACGTTACAACGCCAGTATTTACAAACATCAGAAACATCTCCGACTATTAACATCATTGTATCCGTTGGATAACCTGCGCCGCTATCACATCAGAAACTATTCGAAAGTCAAGAGGGTCATTCATCCGTCGTCTTAAAAAATGTGTCGAGATTAATGGGGATCACTTCGAACATTTGTTACAATAAATTTTGTGCACAAACATTCAGTTCCATTATTCGGAAATTCTTATTGTCAATACCATCACGATTTCCCGTTTTTACACGTGTATTTTGGTGAAAAATTATTTCAAGGTCACGATATCATAGGTTGTTGGATTCGTCTAAATATCAGCTACAACGTCTTAATAATAAAGAAACACATATTCCCATTTGAAAAACTATGGATGACCTTGAGAACGCAAAAACTATGACTTTAACAAAAATTAATTTTCACCTCTGCATCAGCTCTTCGAAATCAATCAAATTACCCCCTGACATTTTTTTCGTCACTCTTAAAGCAACGGAGATATTTGGGGTGGCCACGTTAAGGAGCCAGTCCACTTTGAAAAATTGAAAAAATCGAAAGCAAGCAAGACTTGAAGAAATCGACGATGATGAGCCATAAGACTTTATTTATCAAGCCCAACAACTTTTATAATCACATCATTTATAAAATCCTCAAAGAAAAATCGCGAAAGTGGCCTTTTTTCGTGGCTCCAAAGTGGACTTGCCCCTTAAATGGTCCACCCTGTATAACTCACGATGCGAATTCCGTGCATATGAATTTTCATCTTTCAGCGAATATCATAAACTTCTTCGTCGCTTGTCGGTGCTCTAACACCAAGCAGTGAATGGGTTGAAATGTCACGTAGTGCGGGCGTTTATTTGATGAAAAGAATAAGCGCCACAGCTACTGATAATCGCCCCTACTTCCATGCACACTTGACCCAAACAAACATCTCGATCACCTCGTGACCAAAATATACATGGATTCTCCAGAGCCTAGTTTTTAAATATTTTTTATTTTAAAAAAATATGTAATTTCATTTATAACTCAAATGAAAGTAAACATCATTGTTTTTTTAATTGAGTACAAAGGTGGAACAGTAGCGTATATATTACAAAGTTCCTAAGAATAAAATATCATCCCGAACAATTTTGCGCTATTGATCAAGAAATTATTTTGATTTTCGAATAAATTGACCCGCCGACAATAACTTCGGCATATTTAGGGTATTTAAATCGTTTGTTCAGTATACCTACTAATCTAATATCACCACTATCATTCGATCGTTATCAAACATTATCGGCATCAGAGAGGTATAGGACTTTTACAAATTCATTGGGTTTCGCTGCACTTAAGAGGTTAGGCTACTACGACGACCCGAACATCAGGGTTATTTGAAAAAATTATTTTTGAAGGAATAAGATGATTGAAAAGTTGTTTGGACATTTATTTCTCCGTACGGTAACAAAGTTGTGTACCAAATTTCATAAAAAATATTAATTATTGAAGAATTTATAAACTATCTTGTGGTGGGCCTTTGGACGTGAGGGGCTCAATGGGGAACTTGATTTTGGCCACCCGGTTAAACTGAAACAATAAAAACGGTTTGCTTTGTTATATAGATAATATTGGCTGAGACATGACCGAGATTTTTTGTTAAAGAGTTTAAATCGTGAAAAACAAATTTTTGTTTTTTTCGATTATTAGAGGAAAAATGTCATTGTTATTGTTAATAACTAATGAAAAATTGCTAAGAAGAAAAACGTCGTTCAAGACTAATCTACTACAATATTACACGGAATAAGTGTAACATATTTCAAGTCAATTCTTTCATGAGTTATCGAGAAATCGTGTACGCCGTTTTGAAAAACATATCCATCATATATATGGCGGCGTAGTTTATTAGCGAAACACACGCGCACGCGCATACACACACACACACACACACACACACACACACACACTATCCGCCAATACACATGTTTTTATTATCATACCAGAATTCTTAAGATTATTATGATGCCACCCACGGTCTTAAATACAGGCTTTGAAACGATCCTACATTTCGGCGGTGGGGGAAGGCACCCATAATCCTCGTGTTCTTAGGCCCTACTGTAGCTACTACGTGGCGCCTGTAATAAAGGAATAGAAAGATATAGACTATATTGACACTGTATTTAGAGCACAGTCTTACATACAGGTCTTGAAACTCGCTCAAAATTTCAGTGGTGGGGTATGGCCCCTTATCGCGGTCTTACATACAGGTCTGGAAACTCTGCTAGAATTCGCATGGTGGGGGTAGGCCGCTTACGGATGAAAATATTCGTTGAGAATTGACATTACGTGGCGCTGCAATCTTGCCGCCAGTTGAACATAACTACCAAAAATAATTTCTCTAAACAAAAGCGACTCATTAGTAGATTTCCTGTGCTATTGACTTATCGAAAGTGAAAAAATGCCGAGAATTTGTGTTGTGCCGGAGTGCAAAACTGGAAGCAGAATTGAATTATCGAAGCACTCGTCATTTCGCGTGCCAAAAGATACAGTGCGGTGGAAACAGTAGCAAAACGCGTTCCCGGGTATTTCAAAATTAAGTTCGTTGGATGTCATTTATGACAAACATTTCAAGGCTAAAAACATTTCTCATGAATGGAAAAAAGAGGATGAGAATGGTCAAATAATCGCACGAGTAAGTATATTAAAAACAATGTATATAATAATGGATACATTTTTTTCAAATTTTGTATTTTGTCTTTGAAGGTTCAATACAAGCGGCCACGACTGAGTGATACCGCTGTGCCCACAAAATCTAACGAATCAACGGGTAAAATGAGTATTGAATGAGCGGATTTGGATAATCTCTCGCCAAACATTGTCAACGATATTGTCATTTTGCTTCCCGCCACAACGTCTGACATCGAAGGTATGTCTACTGTTGTTATCATTTATTGCTGTCTGTAGTTTCGTGTTGGGACCTGACGATTATTTTACATTTGTTATACTTTATATAATTCGAATTTTCAGAAGCAAACATGGAATTGCCTGCAACCGCTGGGCCATCGTCAGCCTATGATGAGCCGTTGCCAATCTGCGAGCCCGCTGTCACAGTATCGTCACTCGTAAGCAGCAAAGGTGAGGATAAATATTTTATTTAAAGATGTTACTCGAAACTGGACGATTTTTTATATTTATTTTACTTTATATAATTTGAATTTTCAGGAACAAACATGGAATTGCCTGCAACCGCTGGGCCATCGTCAGATTATGATGAGCTGTTGCCAATCTGCGAGCCCGCTGGCACAGGATCGTCGCTCGTTAGCAGTAAAGGTGAGGATAAATACTTTATTTGAAGATGCTCGAAAAGAACTCATATCGAAAATATCAAGCTTACAAATATTGTTTAAAGGGGGGGGGGGTTAAGGCTAATTTGCTCTAAAAAAAGCATATTTTCGATAATTTTTTTGACGACACAGTCAATATACATTTATTTATGTAAGAAGTATAAAATAAAAGGATATTTAAAGAATATTCTGTAAAATGTTCATTAACAATTATGCAGAAATGAGTCATTGACAACAAATTATCGCAGACGCCTCAAAAAAATTGCGGTGAACCGCATAACTCATCACTGGATCATCTGAGATAGAAAAAACCAAAAAGATCCCTGTCGAGTTTTTTAAATATTTTTTATCATTTTAATTCATTTTACCATAATAAAGTTTCCGATTTTTTAAATGAAAAATCGGTATTTCTACTTCTAAGTGGGACCGAAAATTGAAAAATCCAAAAAAAAACTCGCCAGCGTTACCTCAAGAAACTTATTAACTAATAGAATATTTTTCTTTTTTTTTTTTGATGATCCGGTGGTGAGGTATGCGTTCACCGCAATGTGATTCTTTTGTGGTGTCTGAGAAGATTTGCTGTCACTGGTTCATTTGTGCATAATGACTAATGAAAATTTCACAGAATGGTCTTCAAATGTCCTTTTATTTTATACTAATTATATAAATAAATGTATATAAACTGTGTCGTCAAAAAAAAAATTATCGAAAATATGCTTTTTTGCTTCCCCATAGAGGAATAAAAATCTGAAAAAATTCAACAACATTTGGCATGACATGAACAAAGATAATCAATAATATTATTCTCCAAAAGTTATTAACAAATTGTTTAAACAAATAATTTTGCAATAACTTTCCGGTGACCTCTGTTTTTTCTTGTACGAACCGAAAGCGTGCATATTTCTGCATGTTCATGAATTTTTTTAAGAATTTTCTCATCGTTTTAAAACTCCCGTTTTGAAATTTTTGGAATAGCTGTTTTTATGTCATTTTTTGTTTAATATCTCTGAAACTTTTGAAAACTGATTATTGAACTGTCTACAAATACATATATAAAATTTACATTTTTTTGTTTACATTTCATAATGTTTTAAAAAAATTCAAGTTTATGAAAAAATTTTCAAAAAATTTGTGAACATTCAGAAAAATGCACACTTTCGATTCGCACAAACAAGAACAGAGATCACCGGAAAGCTATTGCAAAATTATTTGTTTAAACAATTAGTTAATAACTTTTGGACAATATTATTCTTGCTAATTGTTGTTTACAACATGCCAAATATTGCTGAATTTTTTCAGATTTTTATTGAGTCACGAAGTACGAAAAGTCTCATCGAATACAATTTTTGTTTGGGATTTTATCTCCACTTTTTCCTTCAAATGTCGTAAAACATCGAAAACTCATATTCAGAAAAAATGTCTGGATATGTATATAAGTGTGTATGTGTGTATGTATGCATGTGCGTGTGTGTGTATGATCTGGCACTGTAAAATTGAAACGTCTATAACTGGAAAACGGTGTGAGCTACAGCATTTCCGTTTCGCACAGATGTTAATCTATACACCCACTTCGTTTTCTGTAAATTTTGTAAAAATTCTTCAATATTTACAATTTTTACGTCATTTTGAAATTTACAAAAGAACGCTGTGATTGCTCTAACTGCCGCAAATTTTAAGATTCGTGACTATTTTTTTTTTAATGACTAGAGTATCATAATAGGAAGGTTGGTATAGAATTTGGGAAATATCAGTCGAACGGTTCAAATTGTATCATTTTTCGAATTTTCGGAAAATTCAATTTTTTTTTAAATCGTCGAATAACTTCAATTTTTGTCAATTTTATTAGATATTGTGTATTAATCTGTACAATCACTTCATTCTCCGAAAATTTTGTAAAATATACGAATTTTACGGCATTTTGAAATTTTCAAAAAAGTCTGTGGTTGTTCTCACTTCCGCAAATTTTAAGATGTATGCCTAAATTATGGTTACAAATTATGGCTAAAAAAATGCTGCAAATTGAAATTTGGAAATTACTTCCTGGAGATTTTGAGCACCATGCTCAAAGCTTCCTCTGTGAGGAAGCCAAAATTAAAAATATAGTTCCTCGAGGAAGCAATTTGCAAATTCCAATTTGCACCGTATTATCATAGCGAATTAACCTTGACCCCCCCCCCCCCCTTAAAGAAGGCGTAAGGTTAATTCGCTACAAAAAAAGCATATTTGCGATAATTGTGTCGTTAAACAAAATTATCGTAAAAATGCTTTTCTATTGCGAATTAACCTTACTCCCCCCCCCCCCCCTGAACACAGAAACTTGACAATTCTCCTACATCTGCCTAACTTTGTAAAATTTGAATTTTTAGAAACAGATATAGACGCGAGCAACGACATATCCAGGTTGGTTCAGGACCCATGGAGCTGTCGCCAAGTACTCTTCGAAGGTAAATACCGCACGGTATTCTCATACACGACAATAATCCCCAGTGATAAAACTCGACATTATCCAGTGACGCAAACACATGTGACACTGGGTATAGACGGAGCGCTGCAGTATTTCGCATATGGGATCCCTGACAATTCAGACAGACTCGACAAAATCTTGTGGAAAAAAGAAGCGCTTCCAGATATACTGCGAAAATTCAAGAACATGAATATCTGTAACGGGCTAGGTGATCTCAATAAGCAACTCATACTAGCTTGTGGGGGATATTCGGATAGCAGTTTGAAATGGCGAAGTAAAGACTACCCTGTGATCTCCATAAAAAAAAGATGCGACTCCTGTATGACATGGAGAAAGAGCATACAACAACGAATAATAAAGCGATTGGACAATCCTCCCAGCATTGAGAGAATGAAAGGAGCTTTGAGCGCCGTCGATCAACGGAAGATATTGGCGATGCAATTAAAAGCGAAGCGTGAAAAACGTCAGAAAATTCGAGCTCAGAATCGACTCAAAATGATGGAGAAGCATAAAAGAGCAAAAAGCATGAATAGCGAGCATAAAACGGGCTACTTCAGATGAAAAATGCGCTAAATTGAAAATGACGAAGTCGCAAAAAGTGGCTTTGAAAAAGATCGTTGCAATGGCAGGCAAAAAGACGCAAAAGGTCATCGTTGAACAGAAAACTGGCTCATGCTGTGCATGCTCATGAATATCCGATCGCCAACATAATACGAATTTTTACGTTGAAACAACATTCTGCTCCTTCCGTGCACGAGGAATAGGCGGAGTTACTTTTCGTTGATCAACGCGAAGTGTGGCCTTGACGAAAACTTCGCCAAACCGCTGAAGCAACATTTTGCCTCGAAAAGTCCACTTCAGTGTCATGGAGTATTGTTACTGGACGAAATAAATCTCTGCAAGTCTGTAGGAGTTTGCTCCAAGAATGTAACCTACACAGGATTAACGGATTTCGGGGATGATGGAGAACAGGCCACAGAGTTGACTGAGCAGGCTACACATGGCCCTGTGCTCATGTTTCAACCCCTCGCTGACTCATATACTCAGCCGATTGCTGTATATGTATCGAAAAATTCCGTGAAAGGAGAAAAACTTGCCAAAATCGTCGTCAAAGCTATTTCGTTCATAGAACAAACTGGGACTAAAATACATGAAGTTGTATCGGATGGTGCGGCTACAAATTCAAGGATGCTGTCTATTTTGGTCATTGATGGTTCGATGCAAGAAACCAAAACTTGGTTTCCTCATCTCTTGGATTCGGAGCGAAAAGTGTTCGTTTTTTCTGACATTTGCCATGTCATGAAAAATATCCGGAATCGACTGTACAACAGGAAGGAGCTAAGGGTGAGATATGTTGTACATTTTTTCCGATAAGATATCTCTTACAATTTCATAACACTAGATCATTATTAAATATTGACATGATTTCTTACTTGATATTGAAAATGAAAATCTGACCCGCATCTCACAAGAAAATTTCGACACAATTAAGAATTATAAAAAAATAAATATTGTTCTTATCTTGTAGTTAAACTCGTCGGTCGTTTACGTCAGGTGGAAGTACTTCGACGCCTTATTCAATATCAATAAAAATCATCGAGCAAATGCTCGTTTTTGCCCAAAAATTACGAGCAGACATATTGTATTGGACAATACATCGAAAATGCGCGTCAAGCTGGCAACTCAGGTTCCTTTGTGAATACCAGAAATGAAAAAATATTTACGTGCATTATTGATGTTAAATATCTTATGACGTTGCAGATATTCAGCAACTCCGTGACTCAAGGATTGGAGTTTTATCTGAGGCACAAGTGCGAAGAGCTTAGAGGATGCGAGCAAACAATAGCATTTAGCAAGCAATGCAACGCATGTTTGACGCACTTAACCGTAAAAGCCCGAACAAAGGTCTTGTACGAATACGACGAGAACCGTGGTGAGGGTTAGGGCGTATTCCAACAATGAGGCGGCGGTGGAGGACAAAACAAAAAACTCTTTTACAAAAAAAAACGATATTTATTTTTATCTTAACAAGGTAAGGAGAAGAACAAAAAATAAAGTTATTTTAACGAAATTAGAAAAAACAAATTATATATGTATTGGTAGGTGCGAAAATAAACCGATTATATGGCTACGAGCTAACTGCGTTCAAGGGGAAGAGAGGGGGGTAAGAAAATCTGCCAAATTTCAGGGGAGAAAGGTACCACCTTTCGGCGGTAGGGTGAATACCACCTTTCGGCGCCAGGGAGGGGGGGGGGGTACCACCTTTCGGCGGTAGGGAGGAAACCACCTTTCAGTGGCAGGGAGGGATACCACCTTTCGGCGGTAGGGAGAGATACTACCTTTCGGCAGTAGGGAGGGATACCACCTTTCGGCGGCAGGGAGGGATACCACCCTTCGGCGGTAGGAGGCAGCTCGGGAAGAACTGCTCTCGAGGCGAGCCGCGCTCTCCGTCTTATAGGCCAGCGTACCATGAGGAGAGTCGGGCGCCTCGAGCGCGTCGGCGAGAGTCCGAAGCTTCAAAAAGTCGAAGTGGAACTCTGGGCATACTGTGGTGTGTAGGTTTCCCACCGCGGCGCTGGAGTCGCCCGTCCCTTTGGACAAACTCACAACTCGCGGCGCGCCCTCGTCATCTCGAAATTGTATAAAGTGTTTAATTATGGTTTAAATTAAATATTATCGCGAAGGTTTAGGGTTTCTTTGTTTAGATTAAGAAAGTGCAGGGACGAAGACGACGGCTAAAAATTTGGGCGTACGCCGAAGTGGCGTACAACAGTCTCAAGCCGTGCTCTGCTGATTTTAAGGTACAAAAAGACTTTATGGAACACAAAACTACACATACATGTTTTATAAAGTAAGAGGTAAATCTTTTTATCTATTAATTACAGATTACCTTACTTACCTATTACTTACGTATTATTTACCCATTACCTTACTTACCTATTACTTACCTATTACCAGATCTGATTATTATTAATATTTTATTTACACTTTGAATATCTATACATAATTACATTTTCTTTTTTCTCTCCTCTCTCCCTCCTCGCCCCTCCTGCGTCCGCTATTCTCTCTTCTTTCTTCGTCCGGCGCCTTTACCCTTCGTATTCGCGTTCTTCATCCTTCTCGCCTTTTTTCCATCTTCATCATCTATTCTCCCTCTCGTTATTCTCCTCCATCCCTCGCTGCATCCTCTTGCTACCCCTTCTCTTTTTTATTCTTTTGACTCTCTTCTTCCTCTTCCTTCTCTCTCTCAATCTTCTTCCACTTCTCTCCTTTCGTTTCCCCGCCATACTATTCCTTGGACTAACATTTCCTTACCATCTTTTTTCTCCTTCGTTTGACTTCCTTCTTCCGCATTTTTGCCTTTGTATCCCTTTCGCCCCGCTGTCTCGTTAAATTTTTCTATGTCCCGTCTTTCACACATGCTCCTCCTTCGTTTTTTTTACGTACCCTCCATTCACCATCTCACTTAATTCTAAACTTTTCTATACTACATTTTCTACACTATTATTCAATTTTTATGGTGCCTAGAAGATTCTTTGCAGTGGCTCAATGATTGGGAATCGGCTCTTGTGAAAGGGGAAATCACGGCCGGGGAATTTCTCACCTCACAAACATCGCGAGGATTACGAATCACGCTTACATCTACGATTTATATGTGCCGATATCTCATCGAAAAATTCGATTTTGAGTACCTGTTGACCGGAAAAATGAACCAGAATAACTTGGAGGCAATTCATACTAGTTCTAAAATCTGGTAATTTGAGTAGCGAAAATATTTAACGTATATTAATCTCTTTTATATTGCTTTTCTATTTAGCAATTTTTTGGCGCTATACGACAGTGTGCTGGGTCCAATGACCATCCAAATTGTCCGACGTTTCTACAACTGTACAAACTTCTATCCGTATATAGCATAATCAAGCCGCCAAAATACGGGAACTGTACCGCGGCCCCTACCTCAAAGTCCCCAACTTTAATAACCATAAGCGAGTTAAAAGCTATATACCGTGATAAGAAACAGGGAGAGATGGTCGAATACGTCGAAAAAATTCGTAAAAAGCTAGATAGCTTTTTGCAGGACGCCGATTGGGAAGCGAATGACGTAATTGAACCAATTACGACGATGGTGCTCATACACGATTATGCTCTCTCATTTGTTTTAGATTGCATAATCTATTACGTAACATGTTTTATTTCCACTCATTACTATAAGCAGAATTTACTAACAAAATCCTTATTTCGTAGGCCTCTAACCCCCATATGTTGTTTTCTGTTGCTCATTTGCTTTTCTCACACTTACGGTGAAACTTCGATACAATACTTGTGACTGTACAGCTGCAGTGATATTCTGGTTTCTTCATAGTTCACCTTTAAAAGCATTTTAACGAATTTTTGCCGCGCTTTCTGCTCTGGGATAAAGGGTTCACGTTTAATTACCCATATTTAACATTCCTTGCATGTTTACACTTTTTTGGATACCTATACAATCAGGTGCTTAAGAAGTACAAGTCATGTGTCAGTTGTGAAGAAGCCGTGCGAATGAAAACCAGCTGTCCATCCTCGGTTTCTCAATTGGTACAAATGAAATCACGGGGTGATCCATGCTAATCTCCATTTTTTCAATCTCATTCGTCACGTTAAAGCTCCATTTGCGAAGAACTGTTCCCGTATCGATGCTTTCGATCAGACTCTTGATGAAGTGTTGAACACATACACCTGTTCTTTCCCTTGTAAAGAACACGCGCCTGAAATACTGTCTCATGCTATTGTATATTACATAAAACGAAGAATGAGACAAAACGCTTATCAAGAAAATCGGAAGCTGAAAAAAGCCTTCGTTGTAAAAAAATTGTCAAAATTGACGAATGCCTAATTTTCCTAAACATCGTAAAAATAAAATGCGACGTGGTATAAATGATTTCATCATTTTGTTATTTACCCATAGTCCGAAACCTTTGCCAACGACCAAAAAACCGGTACGAAAATAAAAACATTTATTTAAAAATTGATTCGAATTTTTATCTGAGAGAAATAAAATAATGACATACAAAAACAATGCAATGTATATAAATAATTAATACACAACCAGAAACTTATGCAAATACAAAAAAAGCCCACTCTTCGGGGATCGAACTCGGCTCCTTCAAAACGATAGCTCAGCACCCTAACCGTGCGACCACGATTATCATTGTATGAATAAGACAGTTTTCTAACATTTAACTTATAGCAAACAACAGATATTACATGGAACTCCACGGCCCGTGTTAATATTTGGCAGAAAAAATGCAGTTAGTATTTCCGCCGGTAGGCTGCGCGGCGATGTATCGGTGTGCTACACACAATGATAGAGGTTCAAGGCACGCCTCTCGCGGTTGTCTCTCTCTCTCTCCCTCTCTCTCTCTCTCTCTCTCTCTCTCTCTCTCTCTCTCTCTCTCTCTCTCTCTCGCGTATGCCTATCGGGCTATCGTGCTCTCCTGCGTGTATTAAGAGGGAATGATACCTCATCGCGGTCGGTATGGTAGAACAAAAGTTTCGACGGGATCTGAAGAACCGTTTTCCAGATTTTTGGGAATCTATAATTGTTCTACCATACCGACCGCGATGAGGTATCATTCCCTCTTAAAGGTCGACTGACCGACCAAGCGTTGGGCGGTTCGGTAGGAGACAGCGCATCATTTAAAATCACGTTGAGATATTTCTGTCGCGGTCGGCCGTATTTTGAGGGGGCACAAGGGGGGCCCTTCTGAATCAGTGATAAATTATAGTGGCGCTTAGTAAAAAATAAGTCACAATCAATTATTATACCCAACAATAAACTGGAATAAAAAGATTTGCGCAATATCCGTCCGAAATTTTGCACAGATGTTCCATTTAATATATAAAGACATCTCCTGAAGGGATTTTTGGCGCGTTCCAATAGAAATCGAGTTATAAAGTTTATTTTTTAGCCCGCACGAGTATATCTGTATCCCTCGCCACGGCCGATCGATACCCCATCCCTCCAATATAACCTCTATATAATCTATATTTATATAACCTAAACCAATTCAACCAAACCCAAACACACAAACCCAGCTGGTGAGACGTGGCGTCCGGAGGCCCCTAAAAAACGGTGGACACCATTTCTCAAAAACTATCGCATCGATCTTATTGAAATTTTGCACACTTCTTCAAAATAGCATTGTCTAGTGATTGTATGAAGGATTTAAAAAAAAATAGATTTTCGGCAGAGATTTATGCAAAATGGTTTAATTTTTGGTACAATTTACGCTACGCATACTCTTGTAAAATTAGTTGTAATCGAAGAAAAACCTTCGCTATGTTACTAGTCAAGGCTATTTTGATGAAGAGTGCAAAATTTCAATAAGATTGGTGCATTAGTTTTCGAGAAATCGTGTCCGCCGTTTTTTCGAGGGGTCACCGGAAGCCAGGTCCCACCGGCTGAATATCCCAAATTTTTTAATGACATTTAAAAAAAATATTATTGTAACGTTGCTCTTTTATGTGCTCATCATTTGGAATAAAATCATTTATGAATTATATTTTCTTTAATAAAGAAAATGTGCTTTTTGGCTTTAAATCTCACGTACCCCCTTAAAAATTATTTTCGTCTAAACTTTTACGTGTCGTCGTTGTTAGGAAAACGATGGATGGTCAGCTTGGGACTCGTCATGCGAACATTTTTGCATCCATTATAGGCACATCTGCTATACGATGGCATCGTTAACCATGTTGCATCTTACAAACAATTTTAAACAGCCAATTTTCCGTGGGCAAAGAGTCTAACAGAAAAGCACGAAATACATGAATACACGATTAATTAACTAGTTAGATTGATATTCAGTATTAATAATCACGAATACGTCCGAGTCCTGTCAAATTTCTGACAGATGTAAGCAAAGTAGCAACAGATTTTTATACCTTGTAGCACGTTCCTTGGAAGAAATCGCTGAGTCCATGTTAAAAAGAAATGGAACGGTTGAGATGGAAAGGAGCAAGAGAGTAGGAGCAAAAACAGATCGATTTAAAGCCGGGGCTCCCCGGCAGAACGAGCACGTGCCTTAGACCGCTCGACCGTTACTGCTGTTAACACTGGAATTTGCAAGAGAGCGAGCGAGACGCGAAATCACCTCACCGTAGTTGGCTCGAGCGTAGGAAGAGGTGGAGCTGGGTGGAGCCAAGCGCACCTGCCGATGTCTGTGTGCACACTGACACACTCAGCGCTTTAGGTGGTTGGAGGAGTAACTACGAAACTCCCCCAAGAAATCTTGCCAAATCGTCCCATAAGCCGTGTTGTTCCATGTAATATCTGTTCTTTGGTTATAGCCACGCTTGGGGTTTAATTTGATTTGGCGGCTCGTTGGGTTGGTTCACCGCTTAATTTTATTCATTATGATTAGCTATATTGGTAGATATACCACCAATATATTATATATATACTGCAGAAACAATAATTGAAATGAGGTGTTACGGAGACAAGCAGATGCAGAGTATTGCGGCGATTAGCTCTGTCTTTTTTCAATACCTCCGTCTGCCCCCGTACCACACTTCGCCTCCAACCCTTTTAAGATAGCAGCCCCTAGTGGCCAGTGTATTAAAAAAATTTCGTCAGTAAGCGACCCTCCTCATGCGACGGAGTTTCCAGACCTGTACATAAGACCGTGCCCCTTTTTGAATCACCGAATGTTTCAACTCGTGACCACGAGGATCGCTGCTATAGAGTGATCCAGGTCATTCAGGTGTGTGACAGAGCCGGAAATAGATTTCAAAAGTGAACAAAACGCAAACAGAACCGCTGATTCACGCGACCACACGCGACGTGCTCTGCTTGTTTATCCTCATGGTGTAGCTTTGTTTAAATAAAAAAACGGTGATATTGAAAAATGACTAAGTGGTGTATTGTGCCAACGTGCAAAACAGGCTCTCGGAATGATATATCGAAACGCTCAGTGTTTCGGGTGCCGAGCACAAGTAAGTTTATTAAACAAATTGTGTGTACAGATTAAACAATTGCAGCAGGACAAATTTCCCTCTTTTAAGGTCGCGTACAAGCACCTGCAGCTCGATAAACTTGCTGTGAGCAGTGGGAAAAATGCTCCGAGCCAAGATCCTGTGAACTGTGTCTTAAATCCGAGCCTAAACCCTCCGAGCCAAGATTCTCCGAGCCGAGATCCTCCGAGCCAAGATTCTCCGAACCAAGATTCTCCGAGCCAAGATCTTCCAAGCCAAGATCCTGTGAACTGTGAATCTTCATCGCTTGAGACGAATGAAGATGAATTTAATGGCTTTGGACACTTACAGCTCATGGAAATTTCAACTCAGAGCATTAGTGCTCATGAGCAGGAGTCTACTAAAATGAAAAGTATATATTTTAATATGTATAAGAAATGCAATCGTACATGATTTCTATTGTTTTATTCGGGTATATTACAAATGTCTCGAGCGTACCTGTTATACTGGAAAAACAGGTTGGTGTTCCACTGATGGACGTTGCATCAGAGATTAGTAGAGAGATGTACAATGCTCCCCTTTTCGACGTGCCTCGCAAATGGCGCTAAATCGCGGCGGCGAGTTCGGGAATATGATTTTGTGTGCATCGCCTCTGTTGAGATTGCAGATTCCCTTGTAGCCGCGCGAGTCGTGAGCACCGCTCAAGTCGATATCGCAGTCAGCGTGCAGACCAGGGAGACTAGAGTAAAGGAGTGGACACTCCATAGGAGATAAGCAGCGAAAGAGGGCCCCAAAATCCCGACTTTTAAGCGACCGCAAGGGGCGCTGCGATCGCTATTCCCCGATGTATAGTAATACTTGTAGCTAAAGGTTCTAGGCATGCGCATTGGAGGAAAGTTGTTAAAATCGAGGTTTGCGTTTTTTTTTTTGGTATTGCATGATATTTGCAAACTTGTACTATACTAACATTTAGTTTTTTTTCTTTTCGCGAGCGTTCAGTTATATTTTTTGTTTATTATAAAACACACAAACGATTCGTGTTTCGTAGTTGACGGAGCTAATGTGCGGAACTCTGGTTGTAGAAAGTGAGATAATGAGCGATGCTGGAAGCGTTCACGCGTGCGATTAACAACGGCAGACAGAAGTATTACAATGAAAAGTAATCAATATAATTTTGAATAATAAATTTAAAAATGGTTCACTGCGAATGAATTAAATCAACAATCTGTACTGTTAAAAATGCGCATTTTGCTGTACATTATGTCTGTGTAAAAATAAATGACTCTCACAATAAGTAATAATAATAATCACAAATATTCTATTGTACGAGCGTAATTTTTTAAATAATAAGTTATCACAATTACACCCATTGTTACTTTGTCTATGTAATAATCTTCTATCAAATTTGAAAACGATTCACCGAACGGTACAATAAATATTTCGTTCTCAAATTATACACATTTAACATTGCCTCTTATAAAACATTAATAACTATACACAGAACTTATTTAAAATGTGAGTTTTTATTTATAATTTTTTTACCCATCATATAATACTTTATTTTCGAGCATGGATTCAATCCACAGACAACGATGTATAAGTAGCCGACGGAAAGCTAAGCAAGAGAGTATATCTATATATAAGGGAAAGCCGATTGCAACGCCACCTACAACTCTTATTTTCCTTGATTTTGGAGCCACATCGCTAGCACAGAGTGTCCACTCCTTTACTCTAGTCTCCCTGGTGCAGACGAATGGGCAGCTCGGTGGGGGAAAAGTCTCTGCCCCTCGCTCGCTCGACAGGCGAACGGAGCGAGGTTTTCCGTCCGATCGAGCTCGACATATGTGTGGCCGTACTGCGGATTGGAATATGCATTAAATGAATTTCAAAGAGAAAAACATGTATCGAGAAAATTGTTTTCTCTCGGTTGGCCGTTTATGCCGAGAATGCAGGTTAAAAAAATTAACGACGAACCGCGTTGAAAAATGAAACGCCGAAACGACCGTGGAAGGTTCAAAAAGAAATCTTGAGCCTTTGCCGCGGTCGTTATGGCGTTTTTTTTCAACAGTAAACATTATAAAAAAGCGTGTATCATAAATGATTTTCTATCCTCAATGAGAGTCGTGGCTGAGTTTGCAGCGTGGCGGATTGACGATGCTTGCGGTCCGGGTTTGATCCCTGGTTGATCGACTTTTTTTAATCTATTTTTTTTTCTTCATTTTATATTAGAAAAATTTCGTACTTACTCTCGCTTTAGCTATTCTCACCTGTCCAGGCATTATTTATGACATTTCATTCATATATGTTTAATTTTTAAAAAGACATTGGCTACCGGGAATCGAACCCGCGTCGTGTGTACTCAGAGCCCACACGCTAATATATCAACCGCGAGGTTCTTGTGACTGCAAACCTGTCTTACCTATACACACTTATCCAACCTAAAAAAAAATCGCTGCATACCAATTGCATATTGTTTTTATGACCCCAAAGTATTATTGAAGATGAATGAAAACGATTTTTCCAAATTCTTAGAGTGGTGTTATCGCTTAAAGAAAAGAAATTGATTATTTGATTGTTGTAAATGTATATCCTCTCTTAAAGACTTTAAGGCGACTGGCCACCTTGGCCGATCGGAAATGGGTATTTCAAAAAAAAATAATAAACTCGAAACTATGGGCCGGAATATTTTTATTTTTTTACACGTCAGAAAGGGCTTTAAGAATAACGATAATAAATTTCCATTCAAAATATAAAAAAATGGCGCCGTTATGCACACTGCCGCGGAGGCCCTCCGCACGATACGGGCGGTCGTTGTCCCAGCTGTTACCCGGTCATGTCACATCTGAAAAAAAAATCAGCTCATTCGTGAGTAGTATCGCTACAATGTAACGTAGCGATTTTTTTTCGACCATCAAAAAAATTATAGTGAGCTATAATTTCGGTGAAAAATAATTTTTTTTTCGGATTACCATAATTTTTTTAATGGTCGAAAAAAACCGCATCCTGGTTAACAGATGCTTGCGGTCCGGGTTGGATCCCTGGTTTATCGACTATTTTAATCTATTTTTTTTTTCTTCATTTTCTATTCAACAAATTTCGAACTTACTCTCGCTTCAGCTATTCTCGCCTGTCCAGGCAGTATTTATGACATTTCATTCATGTATGTTTAATTTAAAAAAAGACATTGGCTACCAGGGATGGAACCCGCGTCGTCTGCACTCAGAGCCCGCACGCTGATATATTAACCTCGTTCTCATCAATATATAATCATATCAATTCATCCTCCGCGCCGAAAATCTGGAAAGTTAGCGTCTCCCAAGAACATTTTAAGCCCGCGAGTGAATCAGTGCTATTACGGTACTAACATCACGCCTGCTTAGAGTAGTGTTATAGTGTCCGTGAGTCACACGGTGACCGAAGCGAAATCTACGATACTGAAGTCCGAAGAATCGGAGCCACGCGGCAGGTCCAGATCCACTGGGACCGTCTTGTCAGAGAAGATTCCAAAATTCGATGTGACCAGCGCTTGATCGAAGGGAGTACGCGGAATGATCATCAACGTCACTTCTCTACTCCTTCTGTTCTCCTTACTGTACGTCCGAATAATATCTCAGCATATTTTTCACTATCGTAATTCGAGAACATAAGCGTGAAGCGCAGTCTGCGTTGAGATGAAGACTAAGTCGCGTGACGATAGATATATATAAAGTGAAAATATAAAGTCAAGATGAACGCAAACGAAATCGCAAATTATATCGAGCGATATGTCCAACTAAGAGCAGAAATTCGGAGCCTAGACGCCGAATTACTGAGGGAACACACACCTGTCGAGAGACAAACTTTAGAAGAAACAGTCAAGAGACTGTTAGTAGAAGGGTCCGCGATCCGGAGCATGTTAGAAGGCCTACCGGGTGCACAACATGCCCTTTTAGAGCTAGAAATCGACCCCGAGGACATTAGCGATTGGGTAGCCGTCGATATCCGACGGCAAAGAGCTCGTGAGCAGACGGAGCAGCTCCGGGTCGACGAGCTTGCTCGAGCGCGACAACTCGAGCAAGATCGAGCTGTGGCAAAACAAATGAACGAAGAGAAGGAAAGAATGTTCGCAGGAAAGAATGTTCGTAGGAAAGACTATTCGCGGTCGCGACGCGGCAAATGGAACCACAAACCGTGGCCCCGGATGACCAGGTCCCACCCATCTCGGTATCGACAACGGGTCAAACCGACCTGCCCGTCGCCGACCCAAATCCGCGCCAAGTGCGAGCCCCACCCTCCTACCTCGAATCACACCGTCTAGCTTACTTGGGAATGACGGAAGAAGAAGTAATCGCCAGAGTTGAACTAAGCAACCTCCAGGCGACCCAAACATTTACGCATGCCCAGGAGCAACTTTCCACCTACCGGGAAATAGTCGACAAGGCCACCGCTGAGGCAGAAGCTCGAGGGAAACGGCTTCAGGAGATCCAGCGAGAACGCGAACGCCTCGTGAGTATTGTATAAACGGCAGACCAAGAAAAGGAATGCCTGGCCAACCAGCCCCGCGCCCTGGAGGAAAGGGACGCTGAAACTGAGGCGCTCCGAAGGAAGCTCCGCGAAGCCGAAATAAAACAAGAAGGGATGTTAAAGGAAATGCTTCGCCTGAGGAATCACCACGTATCGACCCACGGGGCGGGGCTGTCGGTCGTTCTCCTGGATCCAACCCCCGGGAAAATGGAGAATTGTGAGATCGACACACCGGGGTTTGATGTAACTCAGGACGATTACGATCGACTGGTCAAACTGTCCATAAGGGAAGTACAGAGAGAAGAAAATCTTCGTGAGGAGATCAGGCGGCTCGACTCGATTTCAAGACAATCGGCCCGGGAGCTGGAGGAGCAAAGGCTGTTACTCGAGGAGGCTCATCGAAATCAACGCAGCAAGATGTCGTTGAAATCCGTCAAGGAAATACGGAAGGAAGAGAAAAATCCCTCACCGAACCCGCTTGCGACCCGGTGCGAGCGTGTCCACCGGAGGTAGGAGCAATCAGAGGAGGCAGCATCGCGGCCAGGCCGAGAAGCAGGACCACCTCACGCAATCAGCTGCCTAGAAGAACAACTTCTGATCAGCCGAGCTAAGCAATGGGCGGACGAAAATCACCAGCTGAAGACCAGCATGGGGATAACCAGCAACGCCCCGAGCGAATGGAGATCAGAAGGCCCAGCTGGTTCAGAAGACGCAGAACGACCAGGTGGACCTACAAGCCCACCCAGGCCTGGTTCCACTGGAAGAATCTCCAAGACGATAAGGGAAAACCCTTTCGTTAACCGGGGAAACGGCGACTCATTCGGTGGACCACCAAATCGCTGGACGATCCCTACGATCCACTGCTCGAGAGTAACCGAACCGAATACCCCTCGGAGGGGGGGGGGCAATGAAGGCTACCAAGTGCCTCCTGTTGGTCCCCAAACTGGAAAGATCGACGCCAATACTAGATTGGATCAAGCAATTTAAATTCGCTTGCCGTTTCATGTGGATTTCCCAAAAGGCAGCGTTTGTTTCGATGGTCTTCGTCCAGAAAATATCGCACGACATCTCGTGGCTCGCGACCGGGCTCATCGAAACCGAGTCTGGTCTCGTCGAGTTCGTTAAGACTCACTTTGGCTACCTACCTGGGTTCCAAATCTGCATGGATAAACTTCGTCAAGTGAGGTAGACCGGAGTCATGCTCGAGTACATCGCGAACTTCAACCACGCCCTGCACGCCGTGAATGAAGCTGATCAGAGAGACCAAGCTAAGGGCTCCCTGGACCACATGCCGTTGGTCTACGATCAGGCCATCTCGATGCTCATCCATGGATGCAGAAAGGACGTTTCCGATTGAAGGTCTACATCAACACGTATTCGAACCTCGCAGCAGCAAAGCAAGCTGCTCAGGCGATCGAAGAAGCCAACATTGCCGACCGCGAAGCAAGCGCTGAAAGGGTGAAATTGCCAGCCTACTCGGCCCAGCAGCAGCTGAAGCACAGTCAGCCTCCAAGGAGACAATACGGTGCACTGAACGCACCCAAGGCACTCGGCCAACACCGATTACCGTGAACGCCGCCATAGCCGACGCCGAGTCCATCTGTTACAATTGTGGGGGCAAGGGACACTTCGCGAAGGATTGCCCAAGACCTAGAAGAAGTTCCCAATCACGCCCGGCCGAAGGTAACCCAAGACCCCAGGGGGGAAATTTTTACCGAACAAGGCCATTGCACAAAACACCACAAGTATACAACATCAGCGAACGAGAGACTCAGGAGAATCAGGAGACAAGCGTCAACGGGGACGATCACCAATACGAGGAATGCCAAGGGTATCAAACGTCGGAATTGGACGACTGGAACGCGTCAGAATTCGTCCAAGAGGATTCGCCCGAGACATCGAATTATTAGTGGACACGGGTAGTTCTCTCAACCTAGTAAAAAAAGGGTGTTTACCACAGGGGTTCCCGATACAAAAGGCAAAGAGAAGTTTCACCATGGGGACCAGCCGATTCGTGTCTATCGAAAAGATCAGATTAAGATATCTCGGCGGCACTAGCATCTTCTACGTGCTACCCGATGTTTCATTCATACCCGAGGACGGGTCCATGGGGTTGGAATTTATGAACCAAAGGGACTATAATCTGTCAATCAAACACCTTGTCCTGAAGCAAAAAGTCATACCCTGATCACCGCCGGAATTACGGTACCACCTCATACGGCCGTGATAATGACACTAGCAGTCGACGGCCCAGACCGCGAGTGCTTAATTACCACGGGCGTATATGACAGAACAGTCCAAAACGGGGAGGAACACACATTCGAAGTTTCGTAAGTGAACGAGATCAAAAACGGCCGTACAGAAGTTATGTTTGAAAACCCGACGGACAAGGTCATGATCTTCGACGAAAACCAGATCAGGGTTATGAATGTAAAGATGGAAGGGAGAGAAACGGATAATACCTGTCTTAGCCTGGAACAAAAACACAAATTTTTGCTAGAAGCCTCGAAACTCTACCATCTCGAACCAGAGCAAAAGGAAATTATCAGCAGTATTACCTTGAGCTACCAAGACATCTTTACATCTCCAGGCCAAGACTTACCCGCCGCACCACACGTGAAGCATAAGATCATACCAATTAATCATACACCGATCAACATTGGCAACTTCAAGACAGCTCACGCCCACCGCGAAGAAATAAAGACTCAGGTAGCCGACATGCTGAAAAAGGGTATCATCCGTGAGTCCGATTCGCCATTCAACTCACCCGTCTGGGTCGTCCCAAAGAAACCTGGGCCGGACGGAGAAAAGAAGTGGCGCATCGTCATCGACTTCCGGAAACTAAATAAAAATACGCTATTAGACGCCTATCCTATGCCCCGGATAGAGAATATCTTCGACTCACTCGGGAATGTCAAATTCTTCAGCGCCTTCGACGTAAAGGCTGGATTCCATCAAATCATTTTGGACGAGGACTCGAAAAAGTATACAGGATTTTCAACCTTAGAAGGACACTTTGAATATGAACGAATGCCATTCGGTCTGAAAGACGCGCCAGCTACGTTCCAGAGGATGATGGATCAGTGCCTAGTCGGACTGAATCATAAAATCTGTTGGGTCTACATGGACGACATCATCATTTTCGGGGAAACCATCGAAGAACATAATCGGAATCTAGTTACCGTCTTCGAGAGACTTCGAAAATGTGGACTGACACTGGAGCCGAAAAAGTGCAAGTATCTCCTACCGGAGGTCGAATATCTAGGGCACATAATCACAGCAGACGAAATCCAACCAAACCCCGCGAAAATCGAAGCCGTCAGAGATTTCCCGGAACCAACCAACCCAACAGAGGTCAAATCATTCGTGCGACTCGCAGGGTACTACCGACGGTTCATGAAGGACTTCGCGCACATCGCTCGACCTATGTTCGACCTCATGAAGAAGGACGCTCGATTCAACTGGACCAACAAATGCCAGAAAGCATTTGAAGAACTGAAGTCGCACCTAATTAAATCACCGACGCTTCGACGCCCGGACTTCACGAAAATGTTCACGCTCACAACCGACGCCGCGGATCAGTGGTTAGGGGCGGTCCTTTCACAGGAAGGACACCCAGTATACTATATCTCTCGTGCTCTAAACCCCGTGGAGAAGAACTACGGAACCTCTGAAAAGAGATGCTGGCGATAGTCTGGTCAGTACAACGACTACGCTAATACCTCCTAGGGTACAAGCTCCTGATCCAGACCGATCACCGAGCTCTCGTCTGTATGGCCGACATAAAGGATCCGTCTTTACGAATCCTCAGATGGAGACTCCGCCTAGAAGAGTTCGACTTCGACATCCGATATAAAAAGGGATGTGAGAATCAAACGGCTGACGCGCTATAGCGAATACCGCGTGAGCCAGTGGTTAATCGAGTATCGTGCTCAAAAGAAGAGGAAGGACCGGCGATACGCCAAATCCTTCGGCGCGTCGGAATTCTGCGGAAACCGGCCCCGAAACAAAAGAAATGAAGACGAGGCCCGCAGGTTAAACTCGACGACCTAGAAGATATCACGCAGCGAATTGACAATCTAGCCTTGCACCAAGGGAGGGCAAACGAGCTGACTATACGACTAAACTATCCCAAGAACAAATCCCGATGGATTGTTCTCACTAAGCAAGAGCCTGAAGCACCAACACGGGACAAACGCGTGACGAAAAAAGGAGACAAAGGCACGGAACACTTTTTCAATATCTGGAGGACGCGTGGAAGCGGGGGCTATACCAGCTAATCCAAGGCCATATTCAACAAGGAAGGAAACATTATAAATTTCTTGTCTCCCCGAAGCAGTTCTCAATGACGCAGCTTGATGCTATCGAGAGGGAAATCCGCGAACTTGCTGCCGAATTCACGGACGTGGACTTCCAGCTCTGTCGGTCGGGAATTCCCGAGCCAGAGCCCGAGGAGTACGATAAACGAATACGAGAAGTACACAATGACCAAGTGGGACACCTCGGAGTGACGAAAACTCTCGAAAAATTGCAAACGCAGAAGCTATTGGACCAATATGGAAGAATCGGTGCGGGAATTCGTAGCTAATTGCCCCATCTGTCAACAGTATAAGACTGACAGGAACCCACCAGTCCCCTCAGCAGTCCTGATCGATACAGCCAGCGAACCGAATGATAAAACAGCTATTCATATTGTCGGACCCTTAACGACGACAAGGAGGGGAAACGAGTACATCCTCTCTATCCAATGCACGCTGACGAAATTCGTGAGACTCATTCCGGTCCCCAACAAAAAGGCGTTGACAATCCTCACTGCCTTATTCAACGAATGGATTCGCATTTTTGGAGCACCGAAGGTAGTCCTTAGCGATAATGGAAAGGAGTTTAATAACAAGCTAATGACATACTTCGACGAGGTTATGGGGATCAAAGGAATACGAACGACGGTTTACCACCCTTGGTAAACCGTCGGTGGATCGATTCGTAACGGATCGATCGAAAGAATGCACGGGGTCCTGAAGGACTTAATCCGAACGATGTGCACGAACAACATCACGACCTGGGATACGAAGATGAAAGCAATTACGTATAACGATAGTTTCCATACCTCGATACAAGATACCCCATTCAAAATCATGTTCATTCACTCATCCAATTACCCGAGCGCAATCGAAAAACTGAACACATCAAATCTCCCACAGAGGTTCGACGAACTGAATCAGAAGCACTGGAATCAACTGTACCAAGCTAGGCACCGCCTGATGGTCGCACGAGAAAAGAATCGAAAATACGTGGATAGTGCCAGGCGCAACCCGATGCCTCTATACGAGGAAAAAGTTTGGATCCTTGTCCTGAACAAGGCACCGTCACACGGACTATCGGCCAAGTGGCTCGGACCGTACCAGGTCATCAGCGTGAACCACGAAAAAAATCACGTGGTCTATCGGTACCCCACCAAGTCCGGGTCGCGAGTAAAGTTGGCACACACCGGGAATACGAAACCATTCCAAAGACATTTTCAGGGTGATACTGCGAGCGACGAAAGGCCGCGGCTTATAAAAACAATCGACTTGTCCGGAAACATCCTCGAGCTGTTCAAGGGTAGGCCCAGCCCAAAACGTGACCTCAATATAGTATCACGGAACCATCTCTCCTGCGAACGATTGACAGCTGGGAAATACTGCCGACCTATTCGCGGGTCATTCTGTTTACGGAATTGAGGAACACAGTCACCACTGAAATCACCTTCAACATCTCGGGGTTCAATCTAAGCTTCCTTGAGGGATTGCCGATCGTAACCTTCAACCGGCAAATAAAGTTGGGCTCCTTAAACGAATACAGCACAAGCTTCAAGGAAATGAGAGGATTCTTGGAAGATCACCGGATCAAGATGTTGGTGAACAATTCCTGGGCTAGGATACAGGGAATAGCCCTTCCATCCCTCCAAGAGATTGCGTCACTGTGTCTCATCAGAGGACTGTTGACCGCTGTGTGGAAATTCGAATTGGTAAAATGGTTGTATCAAGTTTGTTGTAGGAAAACAGCTATGCAGCAGGTCAAGGCCGAAAGACGTTTGGCCAAGCTCCAGAGGACCAATCAGAAGTTGCTCTCCCGCACCCTGAAATCGAGGAACGAGGACGTACCGCAGTCTATTGGCGGGGGTGTTAGCCAGGACGCGGGTCCCTTGGTCGTGCTGGTAGACGTCGCCGCATCGCGAGGTGTGGGTCGAGGGGTCTCGGCACCCTCTTCTCACGAGACATGCCGCTCCGAAAAAATCTAGCGCAAATAGCGCTAAGCCCCGAATCGCGTATCCTGATAGAGGCCCGGGATCTCCTATGCTCCTTATCCGCTCTATGTATTTTGCCCATGGCCGAAACGATAAACTGAGTCGCGGCCCGGTTTGTCAGTATGGCTAATGGAAAAAATACAGGATATCGCTTTACTGCCTTCCCGATCGAAGTGGTGGAAAACTACCCCGCGATAATCGGAGAAACACCCACGTGGAAGGGGGTCCAAGGGGAGGCGAGGAACACCTTGGTGAGAAGAAATGAGCCAGTCAGGAGAGGACGACGAAGACGGAAGGTTTTGGGACCGAGACACGCGTGTGTAATTCTACGGCTTGCGAACTGCTGTTAATAGTAGAGTAGGAGCGCGTACCGTTAGCGTAGAGTTTACTCCCCTTGAAATGTAAACCAAGTTCTATTCTCCAAATTATACCGACATATTTCTGTAATGAGCCAATTCCCCTTGTGTAATAAACGAGTATTTCTCAATTCAGCATACGCTTTTGACTATTCATTTAAGGTAGTCTGGCGATCCACGACCCCTCCATTCGTCCCACGGAACACATCGTCAATCCACCACGCTGCCAACTCTGCCACGACGCTCATTGAGGATAAAAAAAACGTTTATGATGCACGCTTATTCATAATGTTTACTGTTGAAAAAAAAACCGTAACGACCGCGGCAAAGAATCAAGATTTCTTTTTGAACCTTCCACGGTCGTTTCGCCGTTTTATTTTTCAACGCGTTTCGTCGTTAATTTTTTTAACCCGCATTCTAGGCATAAACGGCCAACCAAGAGAAAACAATTTTATCGATACATATTTTCTCTTTGAAATTCATTTAATGCATATTCCAATCCGCAGTACGGTCACACATATGTCGAGCTCGATCGGACGGAAAACCTCGCTTCTTTCGCCTGTCGAGCGAGCGAGGGGTAGAGACTTTTCTCCCACCGAGCTACCCATTCGTGTGCACGGTGACTGCGATATCGACTTGAGCGGTGCTCACGACTCGCGCTGCTACAAGGGAATTTGCAACCTCGACAGAGGCGATACACACAAAATCGTATTCGCGAACTCGCCGCCGCGATTTAGCGCCATTTCTGCGGCACGCCGAGAAGGGGAACGTTGTACATCTCCCTACTAATCTCCCGAAAAGGGACGCGTTGTGCATCTCTCTACTCATCTCTGCTCCCTACTAATCTCTGTTTTCGGCGTGCCTCGGAAATGGCGCTAAATCGCGGTGGCGAGTTCGGGAATATAATTTTGTGATCATCGCCTCTGTCGAGGTTGCAGATTTCCTTGTAGCCGCGCAAGTCGTGATCACGGCTCATGTCGGAATCGCAGTCAGCGTGAACAGGACTACGTAGCTCGGTGGGGGGAAAGTCTCTGTCCCTCGCAAATCGTGCTCACTCGACATGCGAACGGAGCGAGGTTTTCCGTCCGATCGAGCTCGATATACTACTGTGTCCAAAAAGTAAGGTGACATGTGAATTTAAACTGCGCGCGTCCAAGGATTTGGAGAATTATTTTTTTTTAGGTTGGTGGTACTGTCAGTGACATCTATGTCAAATTGACATGTCAAAATATTCATTAGTGTTTGAGATACGCGTCGTTTTGTGAGCTGCTAAAAGTGAGTTGAATTGTGGAAAGACAATTCTTGGTTTTTACACCACGATAATGCACCATCCCATACTGCCCTCGTAATTCGTGATCATTTCGCCAAAAACTCAACCCATATCGTTCCGCAACCACCGTATTCACCTGATCTGGCGCCGTGCGACTTCTGGCTGTTCAGCAAGCTCAAAAGATCGCTCCGGGGACACCGTTTTGATACGATAGAGAAGATTCAAGCCGCAGCGAAGACGGAACTGAAGGCCATCCCGGAAAGTGACTACAATCAGTGTCTCGATGATTGGGAAATCCATTGGTATACGTGCACTGCATCGGGAGGGGATTACTTTGAATGGGATGAAATTGATTTGGAAAAATAAATAAAGAATTTTCGAAATAAATACAATATCACCTTATTTTTTGGACACAGAGTATATGTGTGGCCGTACTGCGGATTGGAATATGCATTAAATGAATTTCAAAGACAAAAACTTGTATCGAGATCATTGTTTCTTTTCTATCAGTTGCCTGTTTATGCCGAGAATGCGGGTTAAAAACATCAAAGACGAAACGCGTTGAAAAATAAGACGCCGAAACGACCGTGGAACGTTCAAAAAGAAATTTTGAGCCTTTGCCGCGGTCGTTTCGGCGTTTTCTTACCAGTAAACATTATGGATAAGCGTGTATCATAAATGTTTCTTCATCCTCAATGAGCGTCGTGGCTGAGTTGGCAGCATGACGGATTAACGATGTTTGCAGTCCGGATTCGATCCCCTGCTGAATCGATTTCATATCCATTTTTTTTCTTCATTTTATATTTACAAAATTTCGAACTTCCTCTCGCTGTAGCTACTTTCGTCTGCCCAGGCATTATTTTCTATATTTAACTCATAGAAGTTTAATATAAAAAAAAGACATTGCTACCGGGGATCGAACCCGCGTCGTCTACACTCAGAGCCCGCACGCTGAGATCTCAACCGCGACGGTCTTGTGACTGCAAACCTGCCTTACGTATACATACTTATCGAACCTTTAAGGTAGTTCTGTAGTTTTGGTCAAATTTTAGGGATTGGCTGAAATATAAGTATGCTGTAGATATGACCTTCATGGAATAATGCCCAAAAATTCAATTCGATTCACTGTTCATGAGATAATTGCAATTGAATCTGGGTACTTTTGTACGCGATCCCTATACCTAACACGTGAACCGATAGCAGTTTGCTCGCATTTCTCGATATAAGTTCTAATCGGATCTTGGGATTTCAAAATAAAACCATACGTGTACGCACTACTATTGTGGGATTGATTTAAAAAAAATGGCAAACTATGACCTTTTAGTTTCGGAGATATCGACTTATGAAAAGTGGTAATTTTATTCCACGCCAACTCGGGCAACAGTGTACGCAGCAGCCAGCTCATCGGCGTGTGGTCTGTGAACTCGAAACGTGTTTTTTTCCCCCGAGTTCTAGTAATTCTGAGACGGAGGTGAAATCAATTTATTCTGCAAACACATTTAATTGGGTCAATTTATGCATGTATTTGTCTTTGTTACAGCGAATACAATGTAAACTGTCGTCAAGTTGGTGTAAATCCACGATCCGACGTCCTTCGACAGCGAATTTTTGTTGCTGATCGTTGAGGCTATGGTTATTCTCATCGCGTTTAGGGGGCGTACGCAAATTACGCAATGCAAAATTTCCCAATGTTTGACCCCCCCCCCGCCCCACCCCCCACGTAACGGGACCGTACTGCTTGGCTAGAACCCCCCTCCCCCTATTCCCTTACGTAACGAGTACTTTGTCGTCAATAATTGTGATTTTTTTCATAGACATAACTATGAAAAGATCCGGTTTATACTCATTTTAGGAAGTATATATTCATCTAGTTTAATACCAATTTTTATGACAAAATCTTGAAAATTAAGGGGTGAGATGCAGTCAGAATTTTCAAAAACTGATGTTTTTACATTTTCTTGACGTATGATGTTTCGAAAATATTCCCTGACAATTTAAAGTCAATTCGATGAATAGTTTCCGGGATATCTCACAATTAGTGAAGGGGCGTCGGGTCCCCATGGCAGGTAGCGGCTGACAAACGCGAAAACGATAATACTCGGGAAGGCAGAATGCTTCAAAGACAACAACAAACATAATCACACAAATTGTACACGCAATTTGTCTAACAAACTTACCTGTGCTATTGTGTGGCCGGTCGAGCCATGTTTCACCCATTCTCGATAAATATATTTCGGTTCGAAATGATTTTCGCACACAACGTGTCTCGGCTCTAATTTTGCAATGCCCGGTATTGCGGGCTCCGCGATCGCACATGGGGAGGGGCGATTTGGAGTGGCCGGCCCGCTCTCTCGATTTGGCCTCTTGTGATATTTTTCTATAGGGTTTTTTGAAATCCCGTGTTTATGTGAACCGTCCAAGGACCCTACAAGAGCTGAAGACCAACATCCGGGAAGAAATTGCTACCATCACACCTGCTATGCTGGCAAGAGTCATGACAAACAGCAGAAATCGGTTTACTCAATGTATGGAGAATGGGGGACGTCACCTACATCATTTGATCTTCAAAATTATCAAAAACAAAACTTTAGGCATGCGCCTACATTATAAAAAACAAATAAAAATGTTCTGATTCATACAATGGGTTTTATTAAGTTTTGAAAAAAGGAAGTTATGCTGCCGCACCCTGTAGTTATACTCGATCGACAACGCTAGGGACAGAAAGTGACCACTTCCTTACCATGGGAAAGGTCTGCAGTGTCAGGGGCATGGGTAGGACTCGTGAGGCCGACGGGTTAAAGCGCAAAGTTTGAATTGATTTAAATTGCGCAGTAAGTCTTTGCTTCTGCGAGAGTTCCGAAAACAGTTCAATAAAAATTTGGATTTAAATGAGTTTGGGATGCGTGATTTTGGTTTGTGAGAGTTGGTCTCGCCTGATTGATAGTTAATCGATCGAATGAATGATTAACTTTATTAAGCTTTCACTCTTTCAAACTTGTGATTCGATACGAACTTAGATACGCGTACAGTTGTTGAAGTATCGTTAGACGAAAACGTAGGCAAAGTGTTTAATAAAGTAAGTAGACTATTCGATTCGGAGTTCGGTAACAGAGTGACGCTCCTTCGTATTTCAAAAACAAAGAGAGTTCAGTTTTATGAGGGGAAGGAGTTTTTTGGGAAAGTGCATTTCCCATGATGCATTTTTAGGGATTGGGTGATCGGTCGTAAAATTTACGTTAATTTTCGTGATTGGTTAGCAGAGTAGGGAAGAATAATTCTATATTTCTTATTGGGTCTCGGCTGAGACAGGCGCAATCGCTGCTATATGTCCGACAATCGGCTTTAGCGTACACGTTCTCGTAAACCTCGCTGAGGGCCAGTTTTACGACTGCGTGAAGTCACGAGTGGGTTTTCTTTGCAGATCTGTTTTGAATCTTAGGATAAGGGATTATCTTCGCTTGGGTCGTACGTTTTTTTTCTATTCAAGTGTTCCGTGAGTGGAGTTTCTCTTTCGGGACTGAAAGTATGTTCGCTTGTAAATTCTATTTACTGTGGACTATATTTACGCGTAGGAACGTACGCGCGACGCATTCCCAGTTGGGTATTATGGTTCATTTCGACTGTCGAATGCATAAGTTTTACAAAATATAAAGTTCTATCGATAAATGAAGGTGTCGGTATCGTGCATGTTTGTATCGATAGTTTCATGGGAAAGGAAGGAACAAAGGGCAAGGCCGAGCCGCAACAGACGATGTTCCGGCGCCCATGGAATTGCCGGTGGACATTCCAAGTTCTGAGTTTAACAACGTGCCCTCTCCTATGGATTTTTGAATGATTTTTATAAATTTTACGACGTTTACGAAGTAGCTGAAAGAACTGCTTTGTACACGCATTTTCGAAACTAGTCCTATGATCCTCGCTCCATAAACCAGTGGTGAACCGTGGTCGATCTGCAATGAGAGGCGAATAAAGCAAGCTATAAAAATATGCGTACAAATCTATGGGTGATATAGTACCCGTAGATGTCACCATAAGATTTTTGGGGTGTGAAATCCAAGCAATTATATTGACATTATAAAGATGATATAGGTATCCATTGCAACAAAAGCGAAATCTAACACTCATACTGTAGAAGTAATGGCGTGAAAGAATGCCATTTTTTTCATCTCAAATATCATTTATAACCCATTGTGTTCCGTAATACATCTACTTTTTGTGACGTTGGAAATGATGCTGTTGTTTCAGAAAGACAGAAATCCGCTTTCTTCAATTACACTCTACAGCCTCGATTATTATTGTTTCTAAGCGACATTATCTTAATCGTCCACAGATACAACAATGAGTTGATCTCATCTGCTTATGGTCATACACCCCCTGGTAACTTTTTTCACTCTCGTTGGTAGTAATTCTTTGTGGCTACGTGTGATGTAGTGCAAAGTGGTACTGACGCTGATACGTGATTCCGAAACGTTTGTGCATTCAAGCATTTAATGGAAATATGCCACACTGAGAGAAAACCAATTGAATCAAGAAAATATATTGGTTGATTCAAATAAATGTCTGATATCGGAGTGCCACCGATATATAAGATTGTTACAATACTATAGAACATTGGAAAATGTGATTGATTTAAATGACATGTTATTTTATTTGAAAATCTCTTCTGTTCTCTGAATATCTACATTATCCTTCAAATAAAATTATATTCTTTTGAAATCATTCTACATACAATCCGTAGATGTGTGGATGAAATAATTAAGCGGTTGCTACAACGATTTTTATTTTGTCTTTAATAAAAAGTAAGCATATAATCAATAGAATGAATTATTTCTTTACTACATCGAAAGGAATATGCCATGAGACGTTAGTTTTTCAATTTGTTTTAAGTCTTAAATAAAAAATGAGCATTAGAATAATCATCCACGATAATAGTGGATGAATATATCAGATATCCAATGGAATACCCATGGAGAGAATATCAGATGTTCAGCTGATAAGAACAGATACTACACTTTGATCTAGCCACAGGCCAAGAAGCGATACTCTTTAGAGTTTCTCCGGCGTTTAAGTAGATTTTTGGTTCGCGCTGCGCTTACGAGAAGCGAGCGTGCGTGCGGTTTCTAGCGGTTACTCCAAGAACTACGGATTTCCTTACACCTATAATTTCGGTGGCGCTCAGCCAAGATTTGGTTGAATTTTTTCAACTAAATGTGCAAGAACCAAATTTTATTTTCGCATCATTTTTTAACCAATTCAGACATTCACTTAATATTTTTCAATCAAAATAAAATATTCATATTTGAACGGATAATGTACTTGAAAATCAATATCGGATATGGTGAAAAAAATTAAATAACATATTTACTCAATAGAAATTTTATCTGAATCAAATGAGCCAAATTCAATATTTCTTGTGTACCCGAATCAACAAAATTCATGTAATGAATTGAAAAGCGTTTTTGTTCGTTCCAGAAAATGCATTCAAAACTATATAATTTGTTCGCGATAATTTTTTAGATAGTTTCAATAATATATTGTTTTCGGCTAACAATTTATCTTTTGAATTAAAAAAACTTTTAATTTTATGATGTTTTTGAAGTCAATAGCGGTTTGTTTGAACTGCTAAATCCGATTATTTACACCAACAATTTTACAATTGAATCAACGAAATTCCATTCAATAACACCAATGATATTGGATCGCTAATTTTTTTTCTCAGTGCACGAAAAAATTGATTTACGTGGGCAGTGCGAGAACAGGTTATCCAGTATGAGTACTCACCCCTGATATACGTCCTTTATGTTTTGCTTTTCCATATAATACGTGATCATGATAGCCTTCATTATCGAAGTTGCGCTGTATTTTCACCCCCAATTCATGCAGCGCAATATTCGAATACCCATGCGTTTTTGTTTTAAATGCCACCAATCTGGCGACCTCGCCATACGGTGGCTGTGCATGTGGCAATGCTATTTCATTCTGCTTAGCGTTCCTTTCGACAGGGGCTACCAACTGCAACGTATTGGGAAAATATTGGTTAAAGGTTCAGGCGGTTAAGTGTGGGTTTATGCGACGACCTTGATTCTAAATCAAGGTTGTCAGAAGGAGTAGCCACCGGACTACATCCGGATCCACATTCGTGGTTTTAAAAATCAGTGTTCCGCTAAATTAGATATTCCGATGACGTACAGATTCAGGCTCATAAATCGAATGATAGAGTGCGTGGAATAAATATTTTTCGTTCACGTACCGTGATAACAGCTATGTCGTACCCGAATTTCCCCTCTTCGAAATTTTCGTGGATATCGATGTTTCTTATTGTGTGTCCAATATCTGATATATTTATATGATCCATACCGCTCACCACCGTTGTTTCATTAATAAGGTGTCTCGATCCCTTCACAACACAATGCGCCGTCGTGAGAACGTGCTGTGCGCTTATAAGCGCACCACCGCATACTTGACGCCCGGCCCGTCTTAACGATACGATATAACGTGCCTGTTGAATTGTTATTTCCGTTCCACCATACGCACGTTTCACTCGGGTACCGGCTGTTTCTACAATACCCATGAGAATAATTGGTTGCTATTTAGCAACGGTTTATTGACTGGTCGATGTTTTCGAGCGGCAATATTATAAATGCTTTCAAAGTAAATTGCCTGTAGCTGATTTTTGCGGCCACATTAAATCGGAAAATGGTGGATGTACGTACTAATTATACGGAGTATGTGCCTATACGCCAATTGCGATAACCGCTGACTTTGATTTTTGAAATAAAATGAATATCCTCTTTCGAAAGATCGTTAAGTGAGATCTTTCGTACGAAGGCATCAAATTCGGAAGAAAATTATTTTGACAACCATTTCACACGAACACGACTGTCTTAACATCCAATAGCGAAAAAAATATGTTTAAATTAGAATGATTGCCGTTAAGATGTTGATTAAAGAATACATGCATTCGCGAAACAACAAAGCTAATATTGAAAACCCTGGAGGGCAAGCAGTTGAGGAAAGCAATGGGATTGTAAACCAGAGTCGTGCTGTAACTAATTATTGACGATTTTCTAGCCGTCCTAATATTTGCGTTTACAAAAAATTCTGACGTACGTAGCCGCTACCGTCAAACGATCAATGCAACGTTTGCGATGGTATTTCCTCTTTTATGGTTACATTACGTTATAAGCATCAATTATAAGAAATAACCATTTAATAATTGCGAACCTCCATTATGTTATCAGTAATTAATTTGTTGAAAAAGTTCAGATTTTGAAGCTCCTTTATTGGCTCTACGAATGGTCGTTCATGCACGAAGTCATAATACTTGTCGAAGAATATTCTTACTCTGACCTCAAGAGACTTATTTTGCTGCACTTACCGCCAAGTGCAAGGCACACGAATAGTAAGATTATCTGCATGACGACAAGTCTTCACAAAATGCCGTGGGCCCGCAAAGGTACACCTAAAAGTATTATTGTCAAAAAATCCCATTGTCAAACTTACGTACCAGAGCGAAAAAAAATCGCAACAAAAAGTACGAAATGGACTTCAAGTGCCTAATAACTGGTCGGTTCAAAGAGTTTATGACTATTCGTTTGAAAACTCCATTTGACAAAAGATCAAATACACTAGGCTGAATTAATTGGTCATTGAAATTGGGTATATACACTGAGGGAAAACTGTATGGTGGTTGCAAGAAGCACCCGAGGTAATGATAGACGGAAACATAAATAGTTCGTTGGCAGGGCAGTAAAAGTATAGCTGACATAGAAATACAGGGCTTATCTCAATTACGTCCTTTCCGTTCGTGAGCATATATCTTTCCAAGCAAAACGTTTTTCTTTTTAGTCGTGCGACAAAAATTGACCGAGATATTTATGAGTAAAGTTCGATGCCGAGTAAACAATAGCAACAATTGCCAACGGGCGAGTGTTCGCGAAACATATTCATAAGCTTAAAGAGGTTGGAGCGTTAGCCACAATCCAAGGTTCAATTTAATTTAAAAAAATATATGTTACTGTTTACACTGTATTGAGTCTTTACGAATTTTTTGAACTTTTTTCACCACTAAACACCAGAGATAAAAAATAGTTTAATGTATGTAATTTAACGTGCGGTTAGATGGGCATGACTTTCACACTAAAGGTTATGTAATTTTTATTGTTTTTTAGCACCAAGATAAACCATTTCTAACAACGGATTAACGCAAACTGAACTTTTGTGAACATTTAGAAAAAAAAATTGTCATCTTGCCCATCGTAAACCATGGGTCAATAATCTCGTGACGTAAATATGAATAGGCATAATTATGAATTACTCAAAATTTCATTGTGAATTGTACAAAACATTCGTTGTCGTAGTTTTTTCATAATAATCATCGATAATGTTATGCTTTTTCAAGTTGGTAGTAACACAAAAGTTTTTCTACTTTACGTAATAAAAATGTTAAAATGCATAATTATGCCTTTAATTATATATTTTAAAAAATTAGCATATATAGAATAAATCTGTACCTCGTAAGCATTTTTTTGACGTTCATTAAAACAAAAAAAATGAATAAACCGTCATTTGACTCAACTGAATCGCTCCAACCTCCTTAAAGAAAGATTATTCGACTTTCTTATTTAACACAAAGAGAAAAACAATATGACTTGCTTGAAGGTGGATTCAAACCCGCACTCGATCAAGCTTGCCCCGAAACTAATGGGCCATTGTTTACTTAGCGTCGAACTTTACTCATGAATATCGGCCGATTTTTGTCACGCGACATTTAAAAAAAAAGCGTTTGGCTCGGAAAGAGACACCCTATATGCTCACGAACGAAAGGATGTAGTTGAGATACATCCTGTATAAATATTGTCTATTGCCAGAAAACTGAGGTTGATATAAGTACCAGTATATTAACATATAACTCAATGTCTTCCAATAGGAACCCTTTCAATTCAAGATAAAACGATAATGACACTTTTCAAATTTAAATTTGGGAAGATTTACCTTTTTAACACCGGTAAGATCGTATTTTCGATGAACTTGCACTGCTTGGTAGCTACGAACGTTGATGATACGAGACAGGAAAAGAATATAGGATGTGAACTTGAAAATCTGCTCAGATTTATATAGGCAAATGTAGTTCTATCCACGTAACTAACTCCGGTAAGATCGTGTTTTGGATGAACTTTGGCTGCTTGGTAGCTACGAACGTTGATGGCACGAGACGGGAAAACAAAATAGTGTGTGAATTTAAAACTCTGGTCAGATTTATATAGCCAAATGTATATGCGTCACGATACATTGCATATGAATTTTTACCTTTGTGCGAATAATTATGCACTCCTTCATCGCTAGTCTCGGTTCTAACAATGAGCCTCGAATAGGTAAAACGTCACGTAGTTCGGGCGTTTCTTCGAAAGGACGTATCGTAAGAACTACTCATAATAGCCCCTACCTCTATGTGTATTTCACCCAACCACATTGTCCCCCCTAACCGGAATATGACCTAATCCTTCGAAATATGGTTTTCGTATATAATTAAGTAAAAATACATCCCAATAGACCGGTAACATTTCAGGCCAAGTTACCGAACTTTTAACAAAAAACTATTGCTAAAAATCGTCTATTTTAATATATATCCAATAATATCCATTAATATTATATTCTATCCAATAATGTATACGCTAAATATCTGTAAATGTCTAATATTAACTGATCGCACGTGTAAAAAATTGTAATGATTACGCAACGACAATAAACACAGGAGGTCATCAAATGTTTGAAGAAGATATTAACGATAAAACTTGGAAAAATGTGACGAACAGAAGGATGTTGGTAACCGCGAATTTTCAGAGAAAATGTAAAAATGTCTAAATCTACTAAATTTATGCGATTTTTTTTTAATTCCAGATTATCGTTCGGTACAATTATTGATTGTAACTTATTTTTTATTAAGCGCTATTGTAATTCACCGATGGTTCAGAGCTGGGCTTTGCTCATCCCCCCACAAAATACGGCCATGCGCGAAAAGAATATCTCATGGGGTTTTGGTTGGGGCCCACAAAACAGGTCAATTTTCAGTATTTTTTTCTAATTGCAGTCTCGGGAAGACGGGGTCAAGTTTTCACACCCAATTAATACATGGTTTTGCCAAATTTGAGATTTTTTTTAATGGGAAAATATTTACAAACAATCAAATTATTAGTATCATTATTTAAACAAAGTGCGGCCGTTGCTGCATGCTCAATCGGTACAAGGTACCGCAAACGTATACACAAAAGTTTTTTCATCTAGAAATTCTACTGTCAAATTTACATATAAGAGGGAACAAAAATGGCAATAGAAAAAATATGGAGTTTACACCGGGTACTTAATAGCAGCTCTGATAAATGAGTTTATGACAATCCGGTCGAAAACTTTATTTAACTTTATTTAACAAGAAATAAATTTTTAATCGATCGAGCCTTCGAAATTGGTCGTTTACACTGAGGGAAAAGGTTATGGAGCTTACCATAAGCACCCGTGGTAAAAATAGATATGAAGATATTTAGCTTGTAGGCAAGGCAATAAAAGTGTAGTTGACACAGCTACCTTAAGATAGGCCCTCCAGTAAACTGTGGTGAATATTATCATAAGTATATTTATGTACCAACATGCAATGTGTACATAATAGAGGACTTATGTACAATTTTTCTTTAAGTATTTTCACTTATAAGTATTTCCTCGGTGCGCAACACTAGGGTCCGGATCGTTCGTATTTTTGTCGGCTCTGTCAAAGGCTCTGTGATGGTGGTTATAATATTTTAATAAATTATACAAATATCAATCACGCCTCAATTGGATTTAATTTGTTTGCATTAATTCAATTTGTCTGGCCAAAGACGGCAAGGGGTCCTTTCAGTAAAGAGAAAAAAAAGTAACATTTCCTTAAAATGTACATTTTGGTTTACCTGTAATTTTGTTATATGACGAGAAAATGGAGCTATATAATTTATTTTATTAAAATTAAACAAACATATATTGTTGCTGCACTACTGATTATGAATCAAATCTATTTTCATACAGAAAAGGGCATAATTTTAAAAACCGGCTTCGAGGATATGACACAATATTAATTTCAAACCTCAAGCGCAATGTAAGGGCAAACTGTATCCGCTAAATACGTCAGGGACGTAGAAGAGTGACAGATAAAACACGACCAAGTTCAACAATTCGAGCTCGTGTCTCAAGGCAAACCTCGTTTTTTCCTTTAACCGCAGCTATCCATTTGTTGCGTTGTTCTTACTTCCAATTTGCCGAAGGAATTCGATAAATTTTGCGTTTACTATACCTTTTGATATTTTTACAATTTAGTACACAGCAACTGTCGTGGTCCATTTTTAATAAAACAATATTTTTAATTATATTGCAAAAATCTCGTACTACACTCATACTAATTCGACATGTTAATAGACGAGTTTATTCGATTTCATTATCACCACTCTATACCGTGAACAGAGCCAATACATATATACGAATTGTGGTTCTTTTGTTAGGCACTCTTTTGACATAGGTCAAAAAGTTAAGGTGGGCAAGTTTATTTTTTAAATTTCACGTCGAAAAGAATGCACCTAATTTTCCTATCGCTGTATCTGTGTAATCAACCTTGATACTATCGTCTTTCGATCGAACGGCGCAAAGAAACGAATCGCTCGATGTAAAACTTTGCTACGGCTTGAAAAGGCAAGTATATAAATAACTCACGCTGCACATAATTATTCACTTCTTTGTCGCTTGTCCGTATTCCAATAATAAGCAGCAGACCTTTTTCCCAAAGGTGTCTTCTTGGACGGAATTCCATTACAGTTCACCCACCCCTGCTCGTACTTCGCTGTGCCCAACATTCGCCGTTTTCCCTCCGACGATTTTTCTCTCAACCTCATATCAGATTCTCCACTTTTTATGAAAAAAAAACATTACATTTTCGTGTTCCGGTGGGGCAAAAAATGGTGAAAAAATAGTACACTGCGAGGAGACTTCGTAACGAGACGAACTGGGTGATGGGTTGAAAAAAAAGGTCAGTAACCAGTCGAGTCTGAATAAACATGCCTTCTATTCAACGAGGCTAGCATATCGCCAATTTTTTCGTAGGTAATTTGGACCTTCACGAATGAACCCTTAAAATATCTCCCGATTCGATGATATTTTACGGCCGTAAAAAAATATTTAAAAAGTACATCGGTATTTTGATGTTATGGCCTTTGGAATGGGATTTATCGGAAAATGCTTCCCATAAAAGTTGTACGCCATGATGTCATCTACAAAACAAGTTTCATACAAAAATCACGAAGCACTGTTAGTTTAAGAGTAAATTGCAGTTGAACAACGAATTTTTTTGTTTCGTTTATTCTATGTACTTCGGTTATTTTAGCGTAGAATATGAATTCTTATTTAATGGCTAAACGTCTGAATCAATGTGTCAATGTGAATTTATCATTCACATTGACTCAGGCGTAAAATGACTCGATAAACATTCAGGCTGCGCTTCGTACCATTCTATTGAATAACTGAGTTGAATAACAATTGTTTTCCTCCGTTGGATAACATTCGAATAACTGACAAGGAACATCACTTTGGTGTCCTCCTCCGATTTTGTTGAAACTTTGTTATGTGGAAGAGTATCAAAAATTAAGAGACACGTATTTTTTGTCGGCATCAAATGGCACCAATGTTTATTTTTTCGTGTACTATACATTAGAGATGAGAACGATAATGTTATCGACGAAAAACACCCCTATTTTCGAAGGGTGCGTTTCACCCCTCAAAACCGTTTTTCCGCCGATAAAAAAAATACGTGTGTCGTTTTTGATACTCTTCCACATAAAATGTTTCAACAAAATCAAAATGTGAAATTATAATACATTTTTTAAATACTTCAATATGTGTTAAATAAACCCTTTCAAAAGAAAACCTATTCCTTTTGTCATACTCCCAAAATAAGTGTTCAAAGTTAGGCCTTATTTTCTGCCGCTAGAGTGGTGTTATCCCTTCACTTCGCCTTCACCTTCGTTTGCATCACTACATTGCAAAAACTAATGCGTTGTTTTTACACACTTCAGGTGTGTAAATGGCTGTAGACACTTTTCACACATTTCAACGTGTGTGAAAAATAACAAGGTAAAAATAACACGGATAGATGCGTTGAAATAACACACGTAAGTGTGTTATTTAGTAAGTTGAAATAACACACTTACGTGTGTTATTTCAACGCATCTATCCGTGTTATTTTTGGTAATACGTCACGTAGTCTGGACGTTTATTCGAGACGCTTTATCATGAAAACGATTGGTAATCGCGCTCGCCTTTACGCATATCGGACCGAAATAAATTGTCGCCTTACAACTGGAATGTAAACGAATTCTTCGAAATATGGATTTTTTAAAATTCGAAAATGGAAGTACTTTCATTTAGAATGTAAACGAAAATAGACATCATTGTTTTTTTTTGCTCATTGCTAGTATACTCATGAGACATAGGAATGCCGATTGTAAAGATCAAGAAAAAAATTCGCTTCGAGATATATTCCCCGATTTATCGAGCAATCATTTTTTTAAATAATTCGACCTACTGATAATAACTCGAATATGATTAGTGTTATTCAGTCAATTGTTTAGTATATTTACGAAAATAGCCTCACCGTTACCATCCATTTTTAATATTCCATATACGATAATAAATTAAACCAATGTACGCGGAAGCATGTTAAGAGCTCTGCATGAGCTTAGGGCTCAGAAAACATGTAATTTTCAATATTTGCTCTGGTCAGAGTATCGGGATGACGAGATCGGATTTTTACACATAATTAATATATGGTTTTGCCAAATAATACTTCGTATTATTAAAGCAAAGGGCCGCCGTTGTTGCATGGCCAATCGGTGCAAGGTACAGTAAACGTGTACCAAAAAGTATTTTCGTCAAGAACTTCTACAGCCAAATTTGAGTATCGGGGGGAACAAAAATAGAAATGAAAAATGTATTATGCGTGCGTTGGGTAGTTAATAACAGCTCCTATCGATGAGTTTACGACAATCCGCTCAAAGTCTTAATTCAACAAAAGATAAAGTTTACTAAGCTGACAAGGCGACAGTACGGCAGTCGGATTTTTGTAATTTTTCGTACTCATGGTACGCGAAGTTCAGAGCTCGAATATTAATATCCCAAAGCAGTTCGACGCCATATTCAGACATTTTCGAGAAAATTGACTTTGAAGTTTTCGAGCGCACTCTTATCCCACAAAGATCCAATGATATTCGAACCGGGCTCGTGGCGTACCCGGTAGCGCTCGAGTCTAGCAATCGCGGGGTCGCTGGTTCGAGTCTCACTTCGAATTTTTTTTTTTTTTTTTTTTTTTTCATTTTTTTAAATTCGCATACCTCTGTCATTTAAATATCCCGATAAATTTTTGTTGCATATAATCACATATTATTATATATAATTAATATAATATATCTATATATGTTTATATATGGACAAAATCCATATATAGTTATTTATGTACAAAATTCATTATATTTATACATAATTATATATTTCCTCATATATGATCATACATTATGTATATATAACAATAGGTGATTATTTATAAAAAAATAAATAAATAATCCCGGGATAAAAATCATAAAATCTATGCTAATTCACATATATGTAATTATAATTGTCAATGATAGATGCAAGTCTTATTTTTGATCATCTCTTGCTTGAAATTGCGAATAGGCGACGGAAAAATATCCAGTAATAATATTTACAAAAACTCCCTTGTAGATTAATAGGAATATAAACTCCCTTGTAGATTAATAGGAAAAATTGCGAATGTAACAATGCAGCGTTTGTACGGTGTGCGAGATGCCGTGAAAATTACTGTTTTCCTTGTTTTTACGATGGTTATCACTCTGGCTCGTGTAACATTACACCCGATGTATAAAACAAACGAATACAGACCGAATAATAAAGTATTCAATTCCTTACCCGACGTTTTTCATTTTCATCCTAAAAATGTTGTTGGTTATAAATATTGATACTTGAAAATATATGTTTATAATCAAGAGATAATTAAAAATATGACTTGCGTTTTTTCATTTAAAAAAAATGAAAAAAAAAAAAAGTTTCGAAGTGAGACTCGAACCAGCGACCCCGCGATTACTAGACTCGAGCGCTACCGGGTACGCCACGAGCCCGGCTCGAATATCGTTGCGTCTTTGTGGGATAAGAATGCGCTCGAAAACTTCAAAGTCAATTTTCTCGAAAATTTCTGAATATGGCGTCGAACTGCTTTGGGATATTAATATTCGAGCTCTGAACTTCGCGTACCATGAGTACGAAAAATTACAAAAATCCGACTGCCGTACTGTCCCCTTGTGAATCAATTTTTGAAATTAGTAATTTAAACTCAGGGAAAACTTTATGCAGTTTGCAATCAGCACCCGTGGTAAAAATAGACATAAAGATTAGCAAGGCAAAAACCATATAGCTGACACAGCTACATTAAGATGGTCTAGCCAGTAAACTGTGGTTATAGTACCAGCATACTTGGGAGGGGGGACTACTTCAGGACGGGGGGAGGGGGCAAAAACGACAAAAGTCGATATAAAGTATTTATTCAACAATTTTTATAAAAACTAATCGACTTTAATCATGTCGAAACCGTTTGCTGTTTCAAGGGTGCAGCAATAACGTTTATAATACAAAGTTCCTGAGAATGAAATATCATTCCGAAAGATTTTGCGAGATTGGTCAAGAAATTATTTTTGTTTTCGTAAAAATTAAACTACCGACAATAACTACTCTATTATTCGTTTTTTCGAATCGCCTGTTCAGTACATTAACTATTAGAGGGTCACCGTCATCATTCGAAAGTTAATTAGACGTCGTCATGAAAACGTTATGGGACTTTTTTAGATTAAATGGGATTCGATGTACTTAACTTTATGGGTAAATATGATAAGAATGACATTACTAGAGTAAATTCTCGAATTCGGCTATTTCCGATGACAAAACGCTCGGGCTGCGCGGTCGAGATGCAGCCACCTTAAACGCGTTTTTTTCGAAACTATGCTTTTCGAAGCTAGTACATATTCTTGAAGGACCAATAAACGTGTGTATTTTTTTTTTCTTTAGTTATTTCAACCAAAAAATAACCTCCAAAACAGCCCTCTAGATAACGATACAGCCTTAATAGAAACTCTTTTGACGTAGGTCAAATAGATAATGGGCATAATTAGTTTTTGTTAATTCCAATTCGAAAAGCGTGTACCCATTTGTTATATCACTGTATCTGCGTTATCAACCCTGGTGCAATCGTGCTTGGGGGAACGGCGCGAAGATACAAATCGCTCAACGTGAAACTTGGCTACGACTTAAAAAGGCTAATATATATATAACTCACAATGCAAATTCCTTGCATATGAATTTTCATCTTTCCTTGGGGAATAATTATTCACTTCTTCGTCGCTCGTCGGTGTTCTAACAATGAGCAGTGGATTGGTCAAATGTCACGTAGTCCAGGCGTTTATTTGAAAAGAATAATCGGCGCAGCTCTGATAATCTTATCCATTTCTTTGCATTCTCAACCGAAATACCAACACTTCGATCCAGAGGCGTAGCCAGAACTTGCGTCAGGGGGGGGGAGGGGCAAAAGCGAAGAAAGTCGATATAAAGGAATTATTATATAATTTTTATAAAAACTGCAATCGACTTAAATCTTTTCGAAAGCGTATGCCATAATTACAAAAATATTGCGGCCGCTTCACGCGTCTGCAACCTTTCCCTATCCTGGCATAGCAGCTCTGAGCTCACTTCATTGGTCGTTACAGTTTACACTGTGGCAATCCTACGAATAAAATAATAAATATTTGGGGACAATCAGTAAAATGTTAACATTCGGGTTAAATTTTTGCTGGATACAAGATTTGATTGTGGGTAATTTTTTAAAAATAATTTTTGGTTATTCATTTATTTAATTCTACAAGATTCATTTACTCAGACACATGGGTACCGCGAACGCCATCTGTCAAATTTTTCATCAAGCACTGTCGTGTTCCTAATAAAATCTCCACAATCAGAGTGCCAAAGGACTGAACTAGACATTACATATCCAAATCTAGCCTATGAAATTAGCATATTCTACTGCCTGATGTATTTGTCGCCTAAAACATTTATGATATTTCGATTGACTATACCTTGGGCCCGAATTTTGCAGGGCAGACCCGTTGCGCCAGGCACACATCACGTCCATCGGTGCCATTACACACAAATCGGTGCGGTTTCGAAGCAAGTATTCGCTGAGTTGTCGTTGTGAATTAGAACCTAGATGTTAAGAAACATGCAGATTTGCATGACATTTTCATGGGACCATATCGCGGTGTTTCCCTTCACAGCAAAGAAAACCCCATTCAAATAGAATCAATCATCACAGCGTAATCCGTGTTTATACATATAAAAAGTTCAATCACACTACATAGCCGACGGATAGTTTGAAGCCGGTTTAGAATGGTTTTATTTGAAACGCTCGAAAGTAATATACCTACACGTAGTTGTAATACTACTTTGTATTAATTTTGTAGCCATTTTTTAACGGCGGGGTAAAGTTAATTCGGCGAAAAAAGGCATGTTTTTAAGATTTTTTTGGCGTAACGAATAGTGTTCGTTTATTGAAAAATTTACATATAATAAAGTAACATTTGAACAACATTCTCCTAAATTTGCATTGCAAAATATTCAAAATTGAGCGAGTGAAAATTAAACCCCGGAGGCGCCTCGAAAAAGAGTTGGTTTGCGGTGTGCACCATAACTCGCCACAGAATCATTTGAAACAAAAAAATCAAAATGCATTTGTTAAAGGAGATGTTTCTCGAGGTAATGACGGGAGGATTTTTTTTTCGATTTTTCGATTTTTCGTAGCACTTGGGAGCCAAAAACCCGATTTTCGCTAAAAAAATCGGCTAATTTGTTGTTGAAAAATTAGTAATTATTTAAAAAAACAAAAAAGCTCTCGACAATACCTGGTGAATTATGTGAAGAAGTACTGTGCAAAATTTCAAAGCGATTGGTCCAGTAGATTTTGAGTTATCGTGCACACGGACTTCAAATATGACAAGTTTCAGAAAAACGGTTTGAAAAACGCAGAAGAGAAGAGAACGGCATGGAGCAATAGACGCTCAAATACTCATAACTTCGTCAATTTTACTCCGATCGACTTGAAATTTTAACACAATATTCTTGATATATTATGCATTCATTTAAAAAATGAAAAAAAATGAAAAAATAATTTAATAGTTTACCCCGCCCTTAATGTCAATATGGAAATGTTGTCATTTTATTTTCGTATATTTTTCGCTTAACTAAACGACTCGGCGGGGGGGGGGGTGCTTCGATCACCTGGTAACCGATGCAAACGCGAATTTTCCAATGCATCGGTTTTTGCCCAACGCTCGGGGTGCGTGGTCGAAATGCAGCAACGTTGAACGCGTTTTTCTCGAAACTATGGGTATGAAATCGACAACCACGGTATCTCAATAATCAATTGGCAGATTGAGCTCAGATTTGCCATGCTCCTTCAGTATACTGTTTTTCAAAGTTCGTAGCAGAATTGCGTCGAAATAATTTTAAAATTTTTTTTATATAAATCGGAGGATGGCCGTAAAAAAATAAAAATTGATCATCAAAGTGCAGCATGCCGCCATTTTGTAATTTGTGTTTCTTTTTGTCGCCGAATTAGGTACCGTAAAACGGGGTTACTTTGACAGTTTTTGGGGCTGCATTAACAGAGCGCCAAAATACGGTTCAAATGTGTGCGCAGCGAGCCCGCGTAACGTTCTGCAGCGGGCGGCGGGTGCGGGGAATTAACGTGAACAACAATTTCTTGTTCAAGTTTATTATAATATTGCTAAAGTTAATTGTATTGTTGCTCAAGTTGATTTTGATCTCAATGATAGTTATAAGACTGATTAGGTGCCTACAATCGTACCCTAGCTACTTGATATTTTTATGTAAAATGTTTCCTTAAGGGAGGACGCCACTGTAACTGCCCATTTTCAACCTTTTTGTTTGGAATTTTTTTTAAGAAAAAAATAAAAAAACCAGGTCAAACAAACTTTCAGGTTTTATTAGGTACATATTGAAGTACGTAAAAAAATGTATTTGTCAAAGAAATACATTTTACAATAATTTAAAATTAAATAGACGAGTTTGAAAAAAAATCGTTTTTTTGCCATAATCTTCATATCAAAAGTGATATATTTTTTACATTTTTCAACTATTCAAAAAAAAGCGCTTGTACTTGCTGTTCAAGCAATCTGAGAAAATACAGTTAAAATTTCAAGTCGATTGGACGAAAATTGTTCGAGTTCCGCGGCATGCCGATTTCAAAAACATGGTTTTGAGAAAACGATTCTTTTATTTTCGTGCAACTTTTTTTTAAATGAAAGTTTACACGAAATAAGTCTAATGTATGCTTAATAACATACTTTTTTCCAAATCCCAAATAATTAATTCAGTAGACAAAAAAATCGGTAAAAACAAACGTTTTCGGCCCGCCACAGTGGTGTCCTCCCTTAAAAAGCTGACAATTCAATCGTAAAAATTCGTTATTTTTCATTTAATTCCATGTATAATGCAAAACATATTATTTTTTTAAATCAAAATGAGGTCAAGGCAACCCTTAATCGTTGATATAAGTTGCATTTCATTGCCTTGTTAATGAAACCTCAGATTCGAGGTTACTTTAACACTTACAAAAATATATATAAAATTGTCGGGGCGGTGCTGGGGCTTGACGTTCCTATACACTTGTTAGCCAAAAGACACATTGTTCTACTGGGGCAAAAAGGTATAATTTAGCGTACTTTGAATAATTGACTTGAATGTTTGAATATGCTTGTTCAAACCAATCCACGGTACGGTACAAGACCCAGGGTACGGTACCAATCATATCATAACACACATTTATTAAGAATATGTTTGGTTTATTTTTTTGGATTTATACGATGTTCACAATACTCGTAGCCGATTGGGGGCGTATCCGGCGCACCGTTGCAAACAAACGTCCATAAGGACATGAGAATACTTTTGTTTTTGTTCAAGTTCTTGAAGAATCAATAAACATGTGTATTTGTTTTTTTAGATCTTTATTTGGTTATTCCAGCTTAAAAACCACCTAAAAAACAACGCTCTGGACATCAATACTGCCTTTCTCGGAAGTCTTTTGATGCAGGCCAAAAAGATAATGTGGATAATTATATTTTAAAAATTCCCATTTGAGAAGAATGAACCCAACTTTTACATCGCTGTATAGGTGTTATCTACCCTGGTATAATCGTGTTTCGGACGAACGAAGTGAAGGAATGAATCGCTCGATGTGAAACTTTGCTACGACTTAAGGCGGTCATCTAGTTTCTCGGGTCGAAAAACCCGATTTTTTTCATAAATCACATCTACAACATGTGTAGAAAATGTGTGCCAAAGGATTTTTCGATATTCGAAGTGGTTCACAAGTTATGGCCCTCGAACGGAGCAGGTATACGGAGCGCGCGCCGGGCTGCTCCGAAAGCCGAGCGGCGCTGACCATTGTATTGATATCTCTAAATCTAACTGCTACCTGAACTTTTTGTGAATTAGGCCCGAGTAAAGGGGAGCCGAGACCGTTGACAGACGCTTTCGAATATTGACGATTATTGAAGTAATAACGAGTCGCTCAATTCGTTAATCTGGACTTTTGCTCCGAAGCACCTCCATTCTGGGCCAAAAGTGGATGAAATCGCCGTGTTTCTCGCTGTCATAATCTTCAACGAAGGATTCAAATCTATCCTGAAGACCTTGAAAACCATGGGAGTGAAAATCGGCTCACAAGCTAAAGGATATGTTCAACAGCGTGATAGCTCTCGGATCGACCATTCAGAAAGGCGCTCGAGTGATGTTGTAAAACAGGCCCGAATCGCGAAAAGGGAAGACGGCGCAGCTCTGCGTGACTTCCAAGAAGAAGAGGAAGGCCTATTATATGGTCCAGGCATAGCAGATTGACGGTGAGATGAAATTTTTAGTATAAATCACATGCGCGAACTTTCAAACGCGTTTTTCTCGAAACACCATTTTTCGAAACGGTGACCACGATATTTCAGAAACTACTGCACCGATCTTGTTCAAATTTATACAGCATCTTTAATATGTTATAAGCCAGCGATTGAACTAGGATTATCATGATTGCGTCGATAGTTTTTTTTTGTACGAGCGAAGAACTTAAGAAAAAATGAGTAAAAAATAGAATGTAATTTTCAAAAGTGTATAAAAAAAGTCAATTTTTGTAATTTAGAATTCACTCTAGTTCAATCGCTAGTCTTGAATATGAAGATTAAAATGCCGTTTGGTTTTTTGATTTCAGATAAGCAGAACAGCCGCAATCTTGGTCACCGTCAAGCACCTCTTTTACTTGATGTCTTCCTGTCGGCCACTATAACCTTTATTCTATTATATATTTTGACTTCAAAAAATTTGGAAAGCTTATTTAAATGTTAATAAAGATTATGCAAAAATAGTGAGATTCATTATTTCGATGCTTTGCCCGTAAAAAATTATTGAAAAAGCCGTAAAAAACAGCCGAGAAACTAGAGGACCCCGTTAAAACGACAAATATATACAAGGTGGACCATTTGACGTTCAAAATCTTCAACTTTCGATCACATATCTGGATAATAAATAATTACATTTAATCGGGTGGTGCTCATGCTATACTGTCTACGTATAAATGTATGAAGGTATGAAAGAGCACCATTTGCACGTTCACCGAATGATATCCGTGATGATTAATATACGCCTCTTCGTGATTTTTGGGAGCGCATATTGCGATATGCGTACAATCTACAGCTCCCATAGCACCTGGAAACGGTTGCTCTGCGTTCAATAATACTTCCCTCACAATTTTTCTGGCTTGTGGCGTCATTGGAATCTGTACCCATTGTCGGAATATCGAATCATGAATCAGTAACCTCGTGCAAACACCTACTGACCGATGACTGACTCATTGCAATACCCCATTGCTCGCAGACCGGACATTGAAAGCAGCCAATTGCATAGAACCTCACTGCTGATAATATCTGTAAGATATAATTGGGCACATTGATAGTTCTATCGGATAATAAAACAATATAGTGTTACGGTCCATGCATACAGTTTGTAGATATTTCAGTACCTATTGATCTGCAGACAGTCCTGTGATCCTTATACACTTTATTTGTGGTTCTAATATATCAATGAGATCTGATATGAACGCAGGGCTTAAATGATACCGCTCCTTAAATTCGATATCTGTTAAATCGAATGGATCTTGTATTTCGCGTAATTTGGCTCGATATAGCCTTCGCTCTAGCGTTGAAAGCATGCTTTCATGTTCAGTAAATCTATTGCAAGGTAAGCATCAGCCATTCTAGAACATAATTTAACAAGTATATTTTATTTGAAGGAAATATTCCAAAGGGCTCAATCACACATAAAAGCAGTCTCGGTGAAAAACTTTGAGTTACTTTCAGTTTGGAGTGCATTTGCGTGCGCTACGAATTCAAGCTAACCTTAAAATCACAACACGAATAGATTACAATACATTTTAATGTTCTTACATTATAATTTTTTGTTGTCATGTAAAAATGATTAATTCATATAAAATGCATGCGTATCAAGAAACGTGACAGTCTTTTCATACCAACGACTATGATTTACTTGCATGATTTTCAACGTTACTTTGTAGAATATACTCCAAGATTGAGAAAGTTGTGAATTATTGTAAAACCCGTTCACACAAATTCTCTAAATATCTGTCTCACACCATTTTCATTTTCCGCTCACTATATTGTTATCTTTAGATATCATTAAACGATTCGATTCTCTTTTGGGGTGCAACGGTTTTCACGATTGAAACGACAAATTGCATTTTGCACTGGATTTCTCTCGAGGCCACGCAGAAACTCGGGGAGTCAAACAATACACAATAATATTTGATGCATGCGAGTATATATGTGTATGTATGGAAAATCGCTAACTGGGTAGCGAGGCTTCAAAAGGCCGTCGTTAACTTAGCGATAGTTTTCCGAACTTAATTAACGATATGACGTACGCCGACTTGTCGATAAGTGCGCTGTACAGAATAACTCTTAACGACACTTGTCGATATGGACAGCTAACGACAGCGAAAATCGTCGCTAAAATGTTAGAGAATCCCGGCACAGAGCTGCTATGCCAGGATAGGGAAAGTTTGCAGACGCGTGAAGCGGCCGCAAAAATTTTTTAATTAAGGTAGTCGGCCCAGTGGCCGTCAGCGTCCTAGTGATCGTCATGACCGCGTATTAAATAAGTATTTTAAGATAAAAATCAGTCCTTCGTGCAGATCTGTGGTATATTAGCTTCCAGGAGGTATGTACTATGTTGTATTACATTTTCACACCCGTATGTATACGTATAGAAGAATAATCAAATTAAATATATTCCGCTACGAAGTCTAGCTGTCATTTCGGCTGAATCCTTCATTAGGAGGTTAACGTGAACCATGTCACATTTCGGGTGATTTGAAAATGCCTGTGGACTTGCGTGAAGTAAGGTTTCCTTCACGTGATTAACAAGGATTTTTGTTTGGCGTTCAGCATAGAAAATTATAGTTTCATGTTAATTTCAACGAATTTTCATATATGACGATTACTGGTTCAGCAACATAAACACTCTGACGATTAATCGCCACGGCTGTTGATAACTGGGACAACGTTAGCAAAAAAAGAGTCTTACGAATCGAATATTAGTTTATAGAAAATCAGAAAAGAAATATTGGGTCCGTAATTAGCATTGTCTGAAGGATCCACGGACCAGTAATCGTCATACACATATACGTTATAGTAAAAAGATATACATATAAATAAATGTTGTCGATAACTGGATATGTCTTGAACACAGGTGAACAGCACTCGATCGAAATAATATTAAAAGTTATTTCATGAAAAAATAGTTGTTTATAATGACTACAAATAAATGAAAATTGTAATTCTGACGTAATAGGAAATAATTTGTTTTATTTTTGAAATTAATAAAGTTCCATGGAAGAGAAATTTATGTTTCAAACTCTTTATCAAATGTTTTAATAAAAATCATAAAGTTTGTGACAGAGTGCGTAAAAATTATTCTGCCGTTCTATATGCAGACATAATCGAGTCAACATAGTCCTACGAACCTTTACATAATTAGTTAAGGCCTTATATACCTTTGGATGGTCGGAAAACAAGGCTTTTTAAGATGTTTTAAAAATACTTATAAAGCAATCAAAACGAGGTTTAGAGGGTTTGTTTCACATGTGTAGGTACCTCCAACGAGCGGACTCGTTCCAGTCGCACATGTGCACTCAGAAGAATTTTCTTTTCCCCGTAATCTACATAAGTTCTGCTACCGAAGTACACACGATTATTGTAAAATATTTATTTTTGTACATCGAGCCCAAGTTTTAAATAAGTCGCATTTTTGACTGAAACAACGGCCTTTGTTTGTTTCCAAAAATCGCAATCGTTAAACGATAGTAAAAATCGTGCGTACTTCGCTATAAAATGTATCTGAGAAGTTATAGTTGAAATTTCAAGTCAATCAGTCAAAAAATGCAGGACCTACGAGTCCGCCCGATTTTGAAAACATTTCTTCATGAAAAACGCGTTTAAAGTTTTGAAACCATTTTTATACATGTCTTAAAACAAATGTCCACCTAAAATAACTTTTGCATATTAAGTATTTTCGACATGTTTATACATAATTGAAATCAATTTAAAAAAAAACATTTTTTGTTTCAAAGGTATCTAAGGCCTCAAAGCAGTTTAAACGCATGTGACGATTAGTGAGACGTTACCATGGCGATTACCAGACCAACTGTCATGGTGGCATGACGATGATTCGTACAACAGCATCTTACAACCTTTACGAAATATTTTCTCGAGAACTGTACCAGGCACGGGAATTTCACAACGACCTTCTTCTTCGTAATAAAAAACTGATTAAGAACGACTTAAAATAACTTTTGCTCACTTTCCTAGATGAGCTACATAAATTCGCAAAGTCAAGCGATCTGCTTAAGGTGACGATTACTAGGCCATTTACCTTACGGCATACGGTTTCGAAAAGATTTTAGTCGATTGCAGTTTTTATAAAAATTGTTTAATAATTCTTTTATATCGACTTTCTGCGCTTTTGCCCCCCCCCCCCCCTTGACATGACACAAGTCCTGGCTACGCCTTTGGATCGAAGTGTTGGTATTCCGGTTAAGAATCCATAGAAATGGATAAGATTATCGGAGCTGTGGTGATTATTCTTTTCAAATAAACGCCCGTACTACGTGACATTTGACCAATCCACTGCTCATGGTTAGAACACGGACAAGCGACGAAGAAGTGAATAATTATTACCCAAGAAAAAATGAAAATTCATATGCAAGGAATTCGCATTGTGAGTTATATATATGTCTTTTTAAGTCGTAGCCAAGTTTCACGTCGAGCAATTTGTATCTTCGCGCCGTTCCCCCGAGCACGATTGCACCAGGTTTGATAACACAGATACAGCGATATAAAAATTGGGTGCACGCTTTTCGAATTGGAATTTACAAAATATAATTATGCCCATTATCTATTTGACCTACGTCAAAAGACTTTCTATTAAGGCCGTATCGTTATATAGAGGGCTGTTGTGGAGGTTATTTTTGGGTTAAAATAACTAAAGAAAAAAACAAAAAAATTAACATGTTTATTGGTCCTTCAAGAATATGTACAATCTTCAAATAGCATAGTTTCGAAAAAAACGCGTTTAAAATGACTGCATCTCGACCGCGCACCCCGAGCGTTTTGTCATCGGGAATAGCCGAATTCGAGAATTTACTCTAGTAATGTCATTCTTATCATATTTACCCATAAAGTCATCATCGAATCCCATTTAATTTTAAAACGTCCCATAACGTTTTAATAACGAAGTCTAGATAAATTTCGAATGACAACGGCGACGCTCTAATAGTAAATATACGGATCAGGCGATTCAAAAAAACTAAGAGTATAGAAGTTATTGTCGGTAGATTAATTTTTACGAAAATAAAAACAACTTCTTGATCAATCTCGCAAAATTGTTCGGAATGATATTTTATTCTCAGGAACTTTGTATTATATACGCTATTGCTGCACCCTTGTATGAAATGATAAAAACAATGCTGTTTACTGCGATTTACATTAGAAATTAAATTACATATATTTTTTTTATTGGAAAATGAAAAAGCCGATGCATTGGAGAAGTCTCGTATGCTTCGGTTACCAGGTGATCGAAGCATGTGCGCAGCTGCGTCGGGGCACCCCGAGGGGGGTGCCCCGAGTTTCTGGTGACAGCATCGGAATGACGAGATAGGGGTATTTACGCACAATTAATACATAGTTTTGCCAAATTTGAGATTATATATCGGGAAATATTGAAAAACAATGTACATCTTATTATTTAAGCAAAGTACCGCACCCCCCCCCCCCCCGGCTCATATAGTCAAGCCAAAAACATACAAAAATAAAATGACAATTTCAATACTGACATTTCAAAATTGGTACAAAATTAATACAGAATAGTATTACAACTACGTGTAGGTATATTACTTTCGAGCGTTTCAAACGAAACCATTCTAAACCGGCTTCAAACTATTCGTCTGCTATGTATTGTGATTAAACGTTTTATACGTATGAACACCGATTACGCTGTGATGGTTGAACCGATTTGAATGGTTGTTTCTTTGCCGTGAAGGGAAACACCGCGACGTGGTCCCATTAAAATGGTATGAAAATCTGCATGTTTCTTAACATCTGAGCCCTAATTCACAAGGACAACTCAGCGAATACTTGCTTCGAGACCGCGCCGATTTGTATGAAGGTGGCACCGATGGACACGATGTGTGCTTGGTGCGACCGGTCTGCACTGCAGAACTCAGGCCCAAGGTTTAGTGAATCGAAATATCATAAATGTTTTAGGCGACAAATAAGTTAGGCTAGGTTTGGATATGTTAAGTCTACTTAAGTAGTTAACTGTGGAGGTGGTATTAGGAACACGACAGTACTTGATGAGCTATTTAACATATGGCGTTAGTCGTACCTATGTATCTGATTGTCAGTAAATGAATCTTGTAGAATTGATTCAATGCGAACCTACCCAAAATTTGTAAAAAAAAACATTACAACCAAATCCAGTTTTCAGCAACATTTTAACCGGAATATTGACATTCTAGTGATTGTCCCCAAAATGTTTTTTTTCAATCGTAGAATTGCCAAAGTGTAAACTTTAACGGCTAATGAAGTGAGCTCAGAGCTGCTATGCCATCATAGGGAAAGGCTGCAGACGCGCGAAGCGGCCGCAACATTTTTGTAATTACGGCATATGGTTTTGACATGATTAAAGTAATTTAGTTTCTATAAAAATTGTTTAATAGGTACTTTATATCGAATTTTTTCGCTTTTACCCCCCCCCCCCCCCCTCCTCTCTCCAAAGCAAGGATGCTGGTACTATAACCACAGATTACTGGATAGACGATCTTAAATGTAGCTATGTCGGCTATATGTTTATTGCCTTGCTAATCTTTATGTCTATTTTTACCACGGGTGCTGATAGCAAACTGGATGAAGATTTCCCCCAGTTTGACTAATTAAAAAAATTGATTCAGTTTAGTAAACTTTATTTTTTTGTTGAATTAAGGTTTTGAGCGGATTGTCGTAAACTCGTCGATCGGAGCTGTTATTAACTACCCAACACATACATAATAAATTTTTTAATTTCTATTTTTGTTCCCTCCGATACTCAAATTTGACTGTAGAAGTTCTTGAAGAAAATACTTTTGGGTACACGTTTGCCCCGATTAGCCATGCAACAACGGCGGTACTTTGCTTAAATAATAAGATGTACATTGTTTTTCAATATTTCCCGATATATAATCTCAAATTTGGCAAAACTATGTATTAATTGTGCGTAAATACCCCTATCTCGTCATTCCAATGCTGTCACCAGAAAAAAATATTAAAAATGACTTGTTTTCTGAGCTCTAACAAGGGGACAGTACAGCAGTCGGATTTTTGTAATTTTTCGTACTCATGGTACGCGAAGTTCAGAGCTCGAATATTAATATCCCAAAGCAGTTCGACGCCATATTCAGAAATTTTCGAGAAAATTGACTTTGAAGTTTTCGAGCGCACTCTTATCCCACAAAGATGCACAATATTCGAGCCGGGCTCGTGGCGTACCCGGTAGCGCTCGAGTCTAGTAATCGCGGGGTCGCTGGTTCGAGTCTCACTGCGAAATTTTTTTTTTTTCTTCATTTTTTTTAAATGAAAAAACGCAAGTCATATTTTTAATTATCTCTTGATTATAAACATATATTTTAAAGTATCAATATTTATAACCAACAACATTTTTAGGATGAAAATGAAAAACATCGGGTAAGGAATTGAATACTTAATTATTCGGTCTGTATTCGTTTGTTTTATACATCGGGTGTAATGTTACACGAGCCAGAGTGATAACCATCGTAAAAACAAGGAAAACAGTAATTTTCACGGCATCTCGCACACCGTACAAACGCTGCATTGTTACATTCGCAATTTTTCCTATTAATCTACAAGGGAGTTTATATTCCTATTAATCTACAAGGGAGTTTATGTAAATATTATTACTGGATATTTTTACGTCGCCTATTCGCAATTTCAAGCAAGAGATGATCAAAAATAAGACTTGCATCTATCATTGACAATTATAATTACATATATGTGAATTAGCATAGATTTTATGATTTTTATCCCGGGATTATTTATTTATTTTTTTATAAATAATCACCTATTGTTATATATACATAATATATGATCATATATGAGAAAATATATAATTATGTATAACTATAATGAATTTTGTACATAAATAACTATATATGGATTTTGTCCTTATATAAACATATATAGATATATTATATTAATTATATATAATAATATGTGATTATATGCAACAAAAATTTATCGGGATATTTAAATGACGGAGGTATGCGAATTAAAAAAAATGAAAAAAAAAAAAAAAAAAAAATTCGATGTGAGACTCGAACCAACGACCCCGCGATTGCTAGACTCGAGCGCTAGCGGGTACGCCACGAGCCCGGTTCGAATATCGTTGCATCTTTGTGGGATAAGAGTGCACTCGAAAACTTCGAAGTCACTTTTCTCGAATATGTCTGAATATGGCGTCGAACTGCTTTGGGATATTAATATTCGAGCTCTGAACTTCACGTACCATGAGTACGAAAAATTACAAAAATCCGACTGCCGTACTGTCCCCTTGTAAACTCATGTACAGTTCTTAACATGCTTTCGCGCACATTGGTTTTACTTATTATAGTATATGGAATATAAAAATGGATGATAACGGGGATGCTATTTTCGCAAATATACTAAACAATCGACTAAATAACACTAATCATATTCAAGTTATATTACCAGCAGGTCGAATTATTTTTAAAAATTGTTTGCTCGATAAATCGGGAAATATCTCTCGAAGCGAATTTTTTTCATGTTTTTTTCAATTGGTATTCCTATGTGCCATGAGTATACTAGCAATGAGTAAAAAAACAATGATGTCTATTTTCGTTTATATTCTAAATGAAATTACGTTCGTTTTCGAATTTTAAAAAATCCATATTTCGAAGAATTCGCTTTCATTCCAGTTGCAAGGCGACAATTTATTTCGGTGAGATATGCGTATAGGCTAGCGCGATTACCAATAGTTTCTATGATAAAGCCTCTCGAATAAACGTCCAGACTACGTGACGTTTTACCAAGTCACTGCTTATTGTTAGAATACGGACAAGCGACAGAGAAGTGAATACTTATTTGCAAAAAGGTAAAAATTGATATGCAATGAATTTGCAACGTGCGTTATTTATATGCTTACCTTTTTCAGCCGTAGCAAAGTTTTACATGGAGCGATTCGTGTCTTTGCGCCGTTTGACCGAACCACGATAGTACCAGGGTTGATTACACAGATACAGCGATAGGAAAATTACGTACATTTTCCAAGTGAAATTTAAAAAATAAACGTACCCACCATAACTTTTTGGTCTATGTGAAAAGAGTGCCTATTAAAAGACCACAATTTGTATATATGTATCGGCTTCGTTCATGGTATAGGGCAGTGGTAATGAAATCGAACACAAGGCTCGCAGTGGACAAAAGTTGCAATAAACTCGTCTTTTTATCTGTCAAATTAGTATGAGCGTTGTACGAGATTTTTTTAATAAAATTAAAAATATTGTTTCATTAGAAATGGACCACGACAGTTGCTGTGTACTAAATTGCAAAAATGCCGGAAGGAATATTAAATGCAAATTTTATCGATATCCTTCGGCAAATTGGAAGTTAGAACAACGCAACAAATGAATAGCTGCAGTTAGAAGAAAAAAAGAGGTTTGACTTGAGACCCGAGCTCGAATTATTGAACTTGGGTCGTGTTTTGTCCTTAACTCTTCTACGTCCTTGACGTATTCAGCGGATACCGTTTTCCCTTACATTGCGCTTGAAATTTGAAATATATATTGTGTCATATTCTCGAAGCGGGTCTTTAAAATTATGCTCATTTCGGTATGAAAATAGATTTTATTCATTATCAATGGTGCAGCAACAATGTACACTAATGGAAAAAATTAAGGGAACAAAAAAAATTCCAAATTTTTAGCGTTTTTTCAAATGGCCGTATCTTTGTTAAAAATGATCGTATCTGAGTCGTAAAAAAAGAAATTTGAAGCGTAAAATCTCTAGTTTTGAGATCTTAAGACGATTTTTTTTCAAAGTAATGTGCATCGTGCAATCCTAATGAATACCATGAAAAAAATTTCGAAATCTTTTTGGATCTTTTTTTGGTCTACAGACTTGGAAGAAAAATTTCCTACTTAACCATCATATGAACGGGATGACTTGTTCATTCAGCTTCAATTTGTTTTTTGTAGACCTCGATTCGACCACTTCTCACGGAGATATCGGACTTTGAATGGAAGAGGATCGTTTTATCTTTGATCATTGATAATTCAGCAACCAATGATCGCGGAGAAAATTATAGGTGGATATTGAGAACTTGAATAAATTCTCTACAGGGATTGGCCATTGTTTCTTTGAACAAAATTTTTTGCCCATTCTTTACATGAATTTGAAAAAGCAAGAAAAAAGGGCCTTTGGTGGTTTTTTGAAAAACCAACCGCTAAATAAAAAATATCGAGGAAACCACTAATGTTAAGTGTGCCTTTCACAGTTCAATATACCCACAAAGATCCTACAGAGTTTCTATTTATTCCAGCTAGCCGTTTTTTGTTTCATTCGATTGATTTTTTGAAAAAGTTAAAGGGTCACGATTTTTGCTCTTAAAAGCTGATAATCTTTAACAAAATGAAAAAAAAATTCTCAGCTTCGATGTCTTGAGCCTCTTTTTTACAAGCCTTTACCTTATCCTGGCTTCTTGGCTCTGCTTCTCAGCTTGTATCTCGGCCCTGTCGATGCGACAGTGGACAGTGGATGCGACCTCCAATCTTGCGCATTCGTGAGCGCTCAGCCCAACGCTGATGTTCATATCCGACAGAAAGGTGAGAAAAGCACCAGCAACTTCATTGAACGTGCATGCAGCCACGTAGGATGCAAATCCAATGATTTGTTTGCTGCCAGGTAATTTTTTCGATATAATCCTCCAAACTAGCTGGTCCGGACTTTCGTTGGCATTTTGGGTAATACCTCCAAGACACCTTTCAAGAAGTTCATCCTTGCTCATACCTTCGTAAATCGGTTTGATTGCTTGTATTCCATCTTCTGGAAGTGGAGTGTAATGATGTTTAAAATTTTCCACTCCTATTGTGGCCAGAGCTTTTTGATAAGGACACCACGAGTCCTCACCGCTCAGGCACTGATCGTGTTGAGGGTTATCGTCTGTCGACTCCTGGTTGTAGTACTGCCCAGATGGCATTTTTCATTTTCTCTACCGAATCGCAATTATGTATTATTGCTGCTCCGTAGTATCGACTCAAATTATCGCTGACTTTTCCGGTGAGTTTTCCTTTGCTACCGAGTACTTTACTTCGCCGTTTTTTACCTGAATTTTTTTCTGTTTTCACGATTTTATCTTTAACGGTATTTTTTACCGGATCACGTAGACGTTTTTCCATTCTCTTTTGCACGTAACCTACACATACTTTTTTATTTATAGTTAAATTTTCACCGTAAGGTTTCGCTTTCACTAAATTGCCATAAGTTTTGCTATCGCCGTCTCCGACATAGTTGCTGATCTTTGCTCCGTACTTTTCCTCTGACCGGCGGAACATCTCGATTACTGCGCCTACTTCCGTGTTACCTGATGGTCCAGTGTGATTGGCTTGACATTCATTATTGTCAACTTGTTCTTCGTGCCACTCTTTAAATTCACTTGTATTCAATTTTTTTCCCACAATTTGCAAGACTGACAATACAAACTACTTACGAAAATATCAATAACTTTTTCAGTCCAATAACCAATCAATGAAGTGACGCCAAACAAGGAGCTAAAGCCTTGCTTCTGCCACGTGCCGTCGCCAGAAACGGTCAAAGCATCAGACTCCGAATTTGCCCTTGTTTTCTCTTTTTCTTCGTCTGCAACGGAAAGGAGAAATTTTTCAGCAGTCGTCTCGACGTAGGAGCAAATCGATTTCATAATATCCAAATAAGATGATGGGCCTAAAATTTACTTGCAATGTCCATTAGACCGCAAAACTTATTGCAGCCTGCTAAACCCAAACCTAATGTACGTATTACGAAAACAAATCGAGTGTTGATTTCGTAGCGATGACCAGTTTTCTCACTCGACGGTATGTAGCGTAGACGACAATTGGCACATTTTACCTGGATTTAAAAGCCAAGACCTTCTTTTCTACAACTTTTGAACGCAACTGAACCATCACACTGAGCACGTTTCACCAAACTTGCAATTGTTGAGAAAACAAGCAAAAAATCGACGATTCTATAATGATTTTCAACGTCTTCCGGCACGCTCGCACTGGTATTCAACTTTATCTTTTTCGACGATGCACTTTTCGAATTAGCGACACTCTTATTTTTTTTACATGGATTAGGCCCTTTTTCGATCTGCACAAATACGTTCTTGTATCCGTTCGGTCACCTCTTGAAACTTTAGACAATCTCGGCATTTTTAATCAGAAAATTTCTTGACGAAATTACAAAATCACTGCGAACAAGCGCTCGACCGAACGTACAACCAACTGACGCTCGTTTCTCTTTTGAAAATATTATACACCTATAATATATGTATACGGCTTTTGTTACCGCTCTTTACTCAATAAAACCTTTTCAAAACAAAATAATGGGAAGGACGATCGCCGAGTGAATAAACTGCTCACCTGCTCGTCAGCTGCGCGCTGCCTTTCCGACCGCCCGCAGCTATCGGAGCTACATTGTTAGAGGAGCGGGACTAAATAGTCAATAACTTCGAGAGTTTTGCTCTGATTGACTTGAAATTTTGGGATTATGTTCTTGAAATGTTTAACCATAAGAAAAGACAAAAAAATCGATTTTTCACAAATGCCAACCCCTACCCTCCCCTCAACGTGACCACCCCAAATATCTCCGTTGCCTTTAGAGTGACGAAAAAAATGTCACGAGGTAATTTGATTGCCTTCAAAGGGCTGATACAGTGGTGAAAAGTTCATTTTTCTCATGGTCATAGTTTTTGCGTTCTCAAGGTCATTCATGATTTTTCAAATAGGAACATGTTTTTTTTTATTGAGACGTTGTAGCAGATATTCAGAGGTATCCAAACGACCTATGATAGCTTGACCTTGAAATTATTTCTCACCAAAATACACGTGTAAAAACGGGAAATCGTGGTGGTATTGACAATAAGAATATCCGAATGCTGTAAATGAATTTTTTGTGCAGATAATGTATTGTAATAAATGTTCGAAGTGATGGCCATTAACCTCGAAACATTTGTGCGACACCGTTGTGCACAAAGTTCCTGCGCTTGCACAGAGTTTTTGCCGGTCTCACCATAAATCAGAATCATTTCCATGTTTTCTGCTTGACTGTACAATACCATTTTCGATACGGTTATTACATGTTACTTTGGATGAATACACTTGTCTACTGATTCTAATATTGGTAGATGGTAAACATTCTCCACTCTGCTATACTTCACAATGCTCAGTCACAATGCTCAGTCACTACGTTACAATGCCAGTATTTGCAAACATCAGAAACATCTCCGACTATTAACATCATTGTATCCGTTGAATAACCTGCGCCGATATCATACCAGAAACTATTCGAAGGTCAAGAGGGTCATTCATCCGTCGTCTTAACAAATATGTCGAAGTTAATGGGTATCACTTCGAACATTTGTTACAATAAATTTTGTGCACAAAAAATTCAATTCCATTATTCGGAAATTCTTATTGTCAATACCATCACGATTTCCCGTTTTTACTTGTGTATTTTGGTGAAAAATAATTTCAAGGTCATGATATCATAGGTTGTTGGATGCGTCTAAATATCAGCTACAACGTCTTAATAATAAAAAAAAAACATATTCCCATTCGAAAAACCATGGATGACCTTGAGAATGCAAAAACTATGACTTTGACAAAAATTAATTTTCACCTCTGCATCAGCCCTTCGAAATCAATAAAATTACCCCCTGACATTTTTTTCGTCACTCTAAAGGCAACGGAGATATTTGGGGTGGCCACCTTAAGGGGCCAGTCCACTTTGAAAATTAAAAAAATCGAAAGCAAGCAAGACTTGAAGAAATCGACGATTATGAGCAATCAGAAGGGATTTTGTACGATGCAGGAATTGCCGATCGACTTTAGGTAAGAGTTTTTCATAGTATAAACTTCAAACGCGTTTTTCTCGAAACAACGTTTTCAAAATCTAGTTCCATCGTATCTCTAAAACTAATAAACCGATTCTCTTGAAATTTGAACCACATATGGTAAACATGATTCGCAACAAGATGACCCTCGATGGTTTTTAAATTTTGATTTTTACTCTTTTTTTGCGAAAAACTGCGAAAAAAACGCGTTTTTAAAATACTTTATTCGTTTTTCATCTGCCATTTTTTTTATAAAACTTTATATCCCAAAGTCATTTTGTAGCTGGTGTCACACTGAATCTAATGGACTTTGATTTTTTTGTTTCAGACAAGCCGTTGCCGAGTTGTGATGGAGCTACCTAGCCCACCTATTTTTGAGGCGTTACGTTAAACGTTTTTGTACTTAAAAATGAATAAAAATGGATCAAAATTTGTTTAAATGTATTTCAAGACTTTATTTATCAAGCCCAACAACTTTTATATTCAGATCTTTTATGAAATCCTCAAAGAAAAATCGCGAAAATAGCCTTTTTCGTGGCTCCAAAGTGGACTGGCCCCTTAAATGGTCCACCCTGTATAACTCACGATGCGAATTTCGTGCATATGAATTTTCATCTTTCAGCGAATATCATAAACTTCTTCGTCGCTTGTCGGTGTTCTAACACCAAGCAGTGAATGGGTTGGAATGTCACGTAGTGCGGGCGTTTATTTGATGAAAAGAATAATCGCCACAGCTACTGATAATAGCTCCTACTTCCATGCACACTTGACCCAAACAAACATCTTGATCACCTCGTGGATGGATTCTCCAGAGCCTAGTTTTTTTATATTTTTTATTTTAGAAATATATGTAATTTCATTTATAATTCAAATGAAAATAAACATCATTGTTTTTTCAATTTAGTACAAAGGTGGAACAGTAGCGTATTAATTACAAAGTTCCGAAGAATAAAATATCATCCCTAACGATTTTGCGGGATTGATCAACAAATTATTTTTATTTTCAAATAAATTGACCCGCCGGTAATAAGTTCGGCATAATTAGTTTATTTCAATCGTTTGTTCAGTATACCTACTAATATAGTATCACCATTATCATTCGATAGTTATCGGGTTCCGATGCACTTAAGGGGTTAGGCTACTATAACGACCCGAAAATCAGGGTTATTTAAAAAAAAAGTTTTCAAGGAATAAGATGATTGAAAAATTGTTTGGAAATTTATTTCTACGTACGGTAACAAAGTTGTGTACCAAATTTCATTAAAGATTTTAATAATTAAAGAATTTATAAACTATCTTGTGGAGGGCCTTTGAACGTGAGGTACTCAATGGGGAACTTGATTTTGGCCATCCGATTGAACTGAAACAATAAAAATGATTTGCTTTGTTATATAGATAATATTGGCTGAGACATGACCGAGATTTTAATCATGAAAAACAAATTTTTTATTTTTTTCGATTTTTAGAGGAAAAATGTCTTTGTTATTGTTAATAACTAATGAAAAAAAATGCCCAGACGAAAAACGTCGTTCAAGACTAACTACTACAATATTACACGGAGTAAGTGTACCATATTTCAAGTCAATTCTTTCATGAGTTATCGAGAAATCGTGTACAGCGTTTTGAAAAACATTTCCATCATGTATATATATATATGGCAGCGTAGTTTATTGGCGGAACACACGCGCACACACACACACACACACACACACACACACACGCGCGCGCGCACGCACGCACGCACGCACGCACGCACGCACACACACACACACACACACACACACACACACACACACACACAATCCGCCAATTCACATATTTTTATTATCATACCAGAATTCTTAAGATTATTATGATGCCAACCACAGTATTATGTACAGGCCATGAAACGACTCTACATTTCGGTGGTGGGGGAAGGCGCCCATAATCCTCATGTTCTTAGGGCCTACTGTAGCCACTACGCGGCGCCTATGATAAAGGGATAGAAAGATGTAGACTATATTGACACTGTACTCAGAGCACGGTCTTACATACAGGTCATGGAGGCTAGAGTGGGAGGCGTCTGATCTGTGCATTTCAAAGTGCCTACCAGGAAGACTAGAGGTAAGGAGTACGAACGCCTGTGGCGAGCCGGATCCAAAAGCGCCCGTGAAACTGTGGATTTTAGTAGTTAATGTTTTCACGGCGTGCATCGCTAGTGCATGACCGCACCGAAGTGAACCAAGCGACAAGAACACAACCGACGTCATGTGTCATCCATAATTCCCGCTTGTCGTCCGTGTTGGCATAAAGCGTGTTCGGGCTAACCAATTTTACGAATTGTGTTAGATGAAAAAAAAAATGGTCTCGGGATAAAATATATTTAGTGATCTGCGGCGAAAACAATCAATCGTAGGTAAGAAAAATAGTACTTACATTCATAAAAAGAATGGTTTCGTTTTATCGTACCATTATCGTACCGAGTGAAATAAAAATTATCACAAACGCGAGATATGGAGCAAGTGTCCCGTCGATGAGGCAAAACGTGCAATATATGGTTTTTTTTCGTATATTGCACGTTTTGTCTCATGTCTCGAATATAAACAAAATGTTTATTTTCGAGGCGTGAAAATGGGAATTGAGTGGGTGAGGAGGTGAAATATTAATTTTCCATTTTCATAGAAGGTCAAATTAAATAAAAGCTTGTAATATTGTTTGAATTGTAGCTTTCAGTTCCCGAACGCGAGACAAACTTGGAGTGCAGCGATCGATCGAGAACTGCCGTTAAAATCAACACTCTCCATCAAGTTCTCGACAAAGTTTCGGACATGAATAATTTTGAGTACGTGGGATGCCAAGCACACAACGAAGGGCTCACGAAGAGAGTGAAAAACTATTAACTCGTCATGAGAGGACATTTTCTAGCGCGATCAGTCAACGAAAATAATCACGCAAGAAAAATTAAAATGAAAGACAATAGGACAAAATTCAAACTGTAAGATCGATTTACCTGTACAGCGTGTTATAATGTGCAAATATGACGGGTGATAATTTGTAAATCTTTCGTTTGAATTCAAAATTCTTATGAATTTTCTTGTGTCTATGTTTTTACTGCTTCCGCAACGAAAAAAAGAACAGTGACTTAATATCAGTATTTTGTTATTATTCTTTATCTGTGCAGCGTATCATCTTGTGTAAATATGAGATGTGATAATTTGAAAAACTTTTGTCTGGATTAAAATTTCTTATGAATTTTCTTGTTTCTATGAATAAATTTTGTTTGTTACGGTTTCCGCGAGGAAAAAAAACTGACTTTATTTCTGTTTGTCGTTATTATTCTTTATCTGTACAGCGTTTCACAATGTGTAAATATGGTGATAATCTGTTAATGTTTTGTCTGGTTGCAATTTTCTTATGAATTTCCTTGCGTCTATAAATAAATTTTGTTTATTACTGTTTCCGCTACAAAAAAAGCTGACTTAATTTCTGTATTTCGGTATTCTCCAAAACAATCTATATATAAGAATTCTGTCTATCTATATAAAAATTGCCTCCACCAACTGGTTGTACAACTAATTTGATGAAATGATCGCTCCATATGAAGTGGCAAAAGGTGCTTTTTGCATATCGTACGGCACTGCCTTTACAATTCATTTGATCAAATTATCGCTCCATATGAGGGAGCGTATCGTACGGCACTGGCTTGTTGCTAACTTTACTTCGGTGCGTTAGGAGAGCAGCGCCGCCCTTCTCGTCCTCACTTTTGCGGACGTTTCGACGGCAGGGTGCACAGTGCAAGTCGCCACTGTGTCAAGTCGCCGGTTCAACTCGCCGTCTGTTCAACTTGCCAAAGCGGGCAACTCTACACAGACCCAAGTGGGCACCGTAGCAGCCCGCCATTTCCCCGACGCTCGCGTATCCCCACTCTTCAGATTCAGGCCGGGCATTTTTTGCTACCGTGTCAACTCCACGGTCGTATATATAGGTCTGGACACTCCCCTGTTGCAACGGACCGATAGTATCCTGTAGCCAACGATAAAAATCCGATACATTGCTGTTTGGTCTATTGGCAGCACGGATAGCGGATTTTCGTATTTTATCTGGACTCATTGGAATGTTCGCGTATACGGTTTCTATTTGGATAAACCGATATGGAATGTATCAGATTCTATTGTTTTTATGAGCAAGATGGAATCTATGGGGAATAACGTATGTGCGATCTACTGCATCAAATCTGCATTTTACACTGATCGACAAGTTGCGTGCATTTATCAGCAGCTACGGATTTGATTTGAATATTTTTCTAATTGTATTTCTACAAGTTATAAATGTATAAGTTTCAAATGGACTTGACCGTGTGGAAGCGAATGTGCATAAAACGGGAAAGTCCACGATTTTTAGCTATCAGATCTCGAATGCAAAAACTGATATGTATGAAACTGTACTTATTTCGCCTTATGAGAAATGACAGATATATTAGGACCAAGTTTTGTATGGGACAGAATTTGTGATTCCATGGACAAAAACGCATCATTTTCCGATAAAAATGTACATTTTCAATATGAATGAATCAGATATTTCAGATAAGTCACTTCATCAGCAGTAATTGGTATTGACTGATTGACATTTAATGGGGATATACAGATTCAACGATCTTATTGATAAATATGGGTTTAACCCGTATATGTTTTAATGAGAGTTTCCAAACTTATCCAGGGTAAAGATAGAATATTTCAGATAGGGCTCTATATGGGTTATCTAATGCAAAACTGACCTTTAAGTCTATGTGAATGCATATGTTGATGCAGATTATAATGTATCTGCCCATCTCGGCATTTATTCGTACAGTCAAAGATTCAGCTTAATAATGAAGCTCGGGTGCTTGTATGCAAATATGAGTCAAACTTATACCCGTTCGAATCCTGTATCTGTTTTAAATTGGTGTTTTCCAACCTAGCAGACTTGAGTGATAATGCTTCGGTCGGTCTATATATGGATATCCAATAAAAAATGGCATCTGCATCTATGGTAATGTATACGTAAGTACAAAACCAGTCTATTTGTGCATATATGTATTTATTTGTATTGTAAAAGATTCAGCCTCAGAATCGGGTCTGCATTACGTGAAATAGCCTCTTTGTTACACAAAACACAGAAAGCGTTTACGGTTTTCATTATTTTGTTTACATTTTTTGCATTTTGAAAAATGTTTTAAAAAATAGAAAGAGACGGCAGTTCACACTAGTACGTGTGAACTGCCGGTATACTTCCGAAAAGCCAATACCCTTTGTCTATCTAAAATTTTACACAGATTTTTGTTGCTACATTTCACGGTCATGATTTTTATCGTAACATTTTGTTTCTACTGAATATCCAGTGCATGCTAGGAAATGCAATAAAAAATTCAAAGACTAGACTAATCCGAAGAGTAATACAAAAACTAAAAAACTAATCACAATACTGCCTCTACAGTGTAACTGAGTGTTAACCGATTTAATGAATCCTCACTCTGAGTTATGTGCATAGGAAAAAACCGATTCACACAGTTAAATGATTGGCCCGTGTTTACTGATGAAAACCGACGCCTCCTCTTGAGAGTGAAACATTTACAATATTAGTACATTCCGATAGGTGCGGATAAAAAATAATTTGGAGATACACATACATTCTCATACAACAAAGGATTATTGTTGGATTGTAGAATCCATATAGCAAACGATTGAATGGATCCCACCCTTATAAATACCAGACCCGTATTTACTGACAAAAAAACCGTGCCACGTTCCGAGGACGAATCTTTTATAATACAAGTACATGGAAATAGGTGCGGATATCAAATCATCTCCAAATACGAATACATTCTCCTACAGTAAAAGCTAAGTTTTCGATCTAAAAAGTCGAGTAGGTTCAGACAAAAAATAATTGCGAATACGTATACATTCCCGTACAGCTAAAGATAAGTTTTCGATCTGAAAAGTCACATACAAACTGATTGCTGTCAAATTTCGATTGTAGCATATAACTTCCTATACGAACTATAATTGGATTCTGCCGATTAGTACCAATAGAATTCCAGTTTGTGAGTGCAAGTTCATTCCGTTAGAATGTAATGGACATTTTAAAGTAATCTGCTATTGCAGATTAATTACGATTGAAATTTAAAAGGTATCTGCATTTACAAATTGAACTACGCGGAACCGTTTGCGGATTTTATAGGTAATCTATGGGCACCGTAGATACGTACAAAACCCGATAGAATCATATATTTCAAAAAGTCGTCAATCCTATCGGAATTCATAAGCGTTTCCGAGGACAAAAACACATTATTTTCCGATAGTATTTCTTTTTTTATTGGTTTGTATCGGTTCTTTGCATCAGGGTCCGTTTAAAAATGCGTGACTCTAAGTGACGCCTCTATTTGCGCATTCCACCGCGGCGCTAGTGAAGGGGAGGCACTTTTGTTTATACCGCGTTTACGGGGCATGGCATTCACGTTGTGTGGTGACGCTCGTATGTACGTATGGCCTAACCTCGTTTTGGCGGGGTGATTTCGAGTGTATCGTAGCCACGGTTTTTATTCAATACGGAATAACAAAAGATGAAGTGTCTATATATTGCGATGCCGAAGCGGTGCATGATTCCGGGATGCAGAAGTGGATACATAAATAACCCGGAGCACGTCTCATTATTAAAAATTCCCAATGATGACTACTGATATTTTCTACTACTTTTCTACTCTACTACTAATGAAAGGAATGCGTGCTACACGTAAATTTCGAATGTTCTTCTTTTCCGTAAACGAAAAAAAAAGTAATTGGATTGAGCGATAGTTAAATCGGCATATCCATGTTAAAGACGATAGTATCATTAACTAATGGCTCATCGCTCATATTTTCGGTTTATCCTTTTAGTTTTTGTGTTCGACTAATTATTTAGGATGTATTAATTTTTCATCACAGCCACGTGAAGGGAAAGACAATTCGCATACGCGCATACATCGCGCTCTGTCGCACATGCCTCCGAGATAGCAGCGCTCCACGCTTTTGCGGCCAGTTCCGCAAATCGAGGCGTCAGATAGAGGCACGCTTTGGGGTATTCGGAATATACGGGAGTGCCCAGGCCTGTATATACGACCGTGATCGTGGCCAACTTCTCACGAGTACCGATGTTGCTACCGAATTTTTGTGCGCGTGTGCGGCTGCCGACTTCTGTTGTAAATAAATAATAATGTCTCTCGATCAAACGGTGTGCGAAGGTAACAAAGGCAAATTAACGGAACAAACAAAGCACGCAAAGAATACATTTATACGTCACGATATGCGAGCGCAATTCGCTCGTTCCGAGCGAGTTCTCGGTCCGTACTGGAGCGAACGATTGCGACCTAACCTACAAATATTTCGCCAAGCGTTCCGAGCGTTCCACACGTTATTTAATCGCGATGTTTTCTTATCGTCTTGAGATGCTTTATATTTTCCTTCTACTCGCTTGCAGATCTCAAGGCCTTTGAGAGGCGTCTCACCGAAGTGATTGCCAGCTTGCAACCGTCCACACTGAGGTGGCGAAGTACGTTTTAGTCATTATTGTTATGAACTATTTTCGTTTTTGCTCGGAAAAACTCGCTGCACTACGTAATATTCTTTATTAGGACCATTGACAATGTGAATGCTTTTTGCAACCTTAAGGCATTAAGGGGCTATGTGGGTATCGAAGCCGAGGAAAAGCATATTTTCTCTACTTAAAAAAATATAATATATAAATTATTTTATTCCAAATGTTCAGCAGATAAAAGAGCAACGTTTTAACAATATCTAAAAAAAAATTTCATCCAAAAATTTCAGAAATGCAGTAGGTGGGACCTGGATCCTTAGACCCATAAAAAACGTGTCCTCATGGTGGTGAGGATAACTCGTGATAGCTTTATCTGAAATTAAAAAACCAAATTTTTTCTGTTAAATAAGTATAACACGTAATTGAACGAAGATTTAAAAAAAAATTGAAATTTGAATTTTTGGCGGAGTTGTATGCAAAATAGTTCAATTTTTTGTACGATTTACACTGTGTATAGTCTTGTAAAATTAGTTGTAATCGAAAAAAAAACCTTCGTTTAATCATTAGTCAATACTATTTTGAAGAAGTATGCAACATTTCGATAAGATCGGTACATTCATTTTTGAAAAATCGCGTCCATTGACTTCAAAAATAGTGTTTTGAGAAAAATACGGTTAACTGCGTCGCTCCTGACTGGTTTTTCTTAACAGGGCTCTATCTCCTAGACTTCTACTCAGATTAGCTTAAAATATTGGGAGAATATTCTAAATATATTCTACTATCGGATAATAAACGTGAAAAAAAATTTTTTGTTGATATTTTCAATCCAACGTCACCCCTTAAGGGGACTAGGCAGCGAAAATACGCGGAATGGGGAAATGGGATAAAATTCAAATCCGCTTTGTGAATAACCGAAGCAACATACATACATTTTCTCTCTTGCAACGTTTTAATTGGAATTTGGCTATTAAATTCAGTGGTTGAGGATTCAACAATATAAATATTTAAGTGGTAACACTACTGTAAACGTTTAAAATTATGCGATTTTTTTTTTTGGTGGGACCCGTAAGAGGATAATACCATTGGAGGATTTTATTACCCAAATCTTCAAGTGAACCAAAAAACGCTAGAGCCATTTTTGCCAGGCATGTTGAATTTGAGACTGTCTGCGGTCAAATCAAAGCACTCATGACCAACAGATAATACATTTTTAAACGATTATTTTTATTTCTTTTACATTTATTTTAACGGTTAAAAATGTCTACGAAAAAAGAAGTCCTCACTGTGTACCTGTGTATTGAGCCTATTTTTACAACAGTGTTTCGTTAAAAAATCATGAAGATTTAAAGAAAAAGCTTCCATAACAAGATAAAGAATGGCATGAAGAATGTCGTCTCAAAATTTAAGACGGATAGCTTGAAAACTCCTCCTTTGAGAGTGTACACCGTTTTGAAAAACGAAATTTCGAGAAAAACGCGTTCAAAGTTTCGAGTGTGGAATTTTCATATAAATTGTCTACTTACGATCAAGCGGCGATGCCAGGACCATGTTTATAACCGTCTATACTATTGGATAATGCAAAAAATCGATTTTTTGAGAATTTTACACTGAGATGATTCCATAAAGCTTCTCATACTGGTTTCAATGGTTTCTGGACATCGGCATGCAGTGCAGGTTTGTGTTTGTAGTCCTTCAGTGACCGCACGAGAGGTGCAACGCGCCAGCCGTTATACGTTAGCGGAATATTGGAATTTTATTGCTCTCCTGAGTTGCATTTTGCCGGTTTTTCAGTTTTGTTTGCGCCATAATGTTCGAAAGAGATTGTATTAACAGAATACAAAAAAAAAACCGATGCCTAGTCCCCTTAAGGAAGTTAGTATTCAAGGTAGTTGACAATGGACAGTGAAAGCCAGCTTTTTGTATACAAAAACCATATTACTGTGTAAAGAGGGGCGGAGGATTCGTAGAGAGTTCTAAGCTATACGGCGAGTTCGTCAAGAGTTCCAAACCCAAATGTTCTTCTTTATGATGTGGCATTCAGACATTGCTGCGTCTCTTGATATGCGGCAAGGTTCTCGATACCTAAAGGGTTGGGCTACAGCGATAAACCGAAAATTGGGTTCTTTTTTTAATTGTGGAAAAATAAGTAAGATTATTGAAAAATCATTCGAACCTTTATTTGTATGTACATACACAAAGTTGTGTACCAAATTTCATAAAAAAATATTCATAATTGTAAAAATTATAAACAATCGAGTGTAGGACCTTAGAACATGAGGGGCTTGACTTTGGCCATCCGGTTGAACTGAAACATAAAAAAAGAGTTTTTTTTTCTGAAAATCGATAATATCGGCTAAGATGTTACCGAGCGTTTTTTGGAATCGTGTTTGAATCATCAAAAAAGAATGTTTGGAATTTTTTTTCGATATTTCGAGGAAAATTGACATAAGAAGAATAAGCAATTTTTTCCCTCACCAAAACGTATCTTCTCCCTTAATTTGCTGCTTTAAAAAAAGTTCTTACAACATTCTGTCGCTATAATGCCTCATGATCTCGAAGTTCGCATCGTTAGAAAGCAACGAAAATTATATCTTTTTCATTGATAACATTTCATTTTGGCCAATTCTGGCTATGAAAATGTTCGAATTTTTTTTACGTGCTTTTATTACAAACGGATGACCCCAAAGTGCCAAAAGGCTTCGAATAAGGATGAAAATGAAGAAATAACAAACGAAAAACCGTAGCATTCCAAAGAGGCAAACTTCAACGTCATTTTGCCTCCCAATTTTTCACCTGTACGCAATTCAACCAGTGTTACGTCTACACGTTATCTTTTTCATTGCAGTACTCCTAGGCTTCATTTCCGTGTGCACGGCGGTGGGTGCCTGGCACTGGCTAACAGACCCGAACACATCGGCGGTCTCCTTCACTCAGAGCCTCTACAATCACCCCATATTCACACTGGCTAGCATTTTCCTAGGTAAGCCAAGACCCACGTCCGAACGACGTGCGAAAAAGCAATCACGCTTGGGCAATTGAAATGGAATCCAAAATTTGATTTAATCGAATACTTTTTGCATGGAGGTAGTACGAGCACATTTGATCCTGTCTACGGCTTGCAATCCGAATTATCCGGATATCTGCCAATTTTTTAAATCCGGATAATGAAAGCAACTGATTGTGAATAATCCGGATAGCAAAACTAATTTTAAAAAAATACGATTTGAACATGGAACTAACGACGGTAAAACAATAATTTCGGCATTGTGTGCAGTCAGTACACGTAGCTAACAAGTAATCTTAATTCAAAACGTGTTTTTTTATTTGATTTTAATATTTTGTGTAACGCATTCAATTGTAATTCATTCAGAAAATCCCGCGCGAGTCGCGCGACTGACAAGTTGTTTACTGTTTATTATGTTATGTCGTCCGAACCGCAAGGTGCGTGCGTGAGCTTGAAATACCTGTTTGAAATGTGCATTTAAGGGATCTACTCACTTTAGACGCTAAAAAGGCTATTTTTATGATTTTTTGATATGTTTATATTATAAATATCGATATAAAAGTTGTTACACTTAATAAATACACTTTCGAAATACATACATTTAAAAAAAATGTATTTATGTAACCAGAACAAACATTAAACGCGTTTTTCTCGAAACAACGTTTTTCGGCGGCTTGTTGATAAAATCTTCGAAACTTCTGAACCGATCCTTGTGAAATTTTAACCACATATTCTTTGAAGCTATAGCGCATATGAAGGGTTAAAAAATTATATTTACTATTTTTTTGTTGCCAAAAAAGATGAAAAAAAAAACGTTTTTTGTTTGTTTGTTTTTTTCGGAAAATATCCGCCATTTTGTTATTTTAGCGTACATAAAAAATGATATAATATGCGCTATAGCCATTCACATACTGAATGTAAAACCGTTTGTTTTTTTTTTGTTTGGCATGATCCATATCCAAGATTTCAACAGTGCATACCTACAATTTTTTTAGGATATTTCTTTAACTACCATTTTTGTCTATAAATAGTAACGTAAATAAATCATAAAAAAATATATTTCCAAAGTGTATTTATTAAGTGTAACAACTTTTATATCAATATCTATAATATAAACCTATCAAAAAATTCATGAAAATAGCATTTTTTTGGCGTCTAAACTGAAAAGACCCCTTAAGTTGATTTTAGACCTCACTCACTATAACGTTTAAGTATATTATTGTTTTTAGTTTTTGTCTCAGACGAGAGAATAGTTAATTTCTAAATCTTAGAAGAAAGAAGTTTGATGTTTTTTTAAATTTGTTAATGGTTGTTTCTTATTTTGTTTGATATTTTGCGATCTCATCATTACTATAATAATTAAGTAAAGTTTTAGAGGAAAGAGTTACCTGTTTTCAATTATTCAGATTTTATGGTAAATATTGGGTTTATTAACTTTAAATATTAACGATTTTTTAGGCAAATTTTTGCAAATTGCACAATTTGCCTAAAAAATCGTCAGATTAATAATAACAAATTAACTATGCAATATAAAAAAAAATCCTACGTACTTCCATAGACAATGTATTTTTCAAGATATATTCAACATTTCAAGTAAATCGGTTGAAAATTGTCTGAGTTATGTTTCCGGCCAACTTAAAAAATGCAGTTTTGAGATAAACGCTGCACAGCCGCCATTTTGAAATTGATCCCTTCAAAAAAATTATTGTATACAGTCACTGATATGTATGATAAACACCCTTTTTTGCAGTCTCGATTTATATTGTAGTTTTTCTGAAGAAAAAAAATTCCCAAAAAGCCTATTTTTTGGCCTCTAGAGTGGCTTAACATCTTAACGTCGCCCAGTAGCTACATAGTACAGTCGTGCTGTCGTTGAAAAACCCCGTAATCGGAAAAAAATTAGAAGAAGGCTAATTTTTTTACAGGTGATTTCATAGGTGCCGCGGGTGCTGAATCTAAGTTTGCCTAAAAATCGGGGTGTAGGGTTTTTTTTGGGGGATGTAAGGGGATGGGGGTGGATTAATGCCAAACTACAACCCCTACGGGGTCGGCGCCGTGAGACGAAATGTGTAGAAAAATCCAGGCTTTAGTTTTGTCCACAGCGCCGAAGTCGTGGAAGTTCAATTTGGGAGTGAAATGAGTGGGGTGAAATTTTGAAACATCAGTTTTTATTCAATAACTCTTTAGAAAAAATTCGTACACTTTTCGTTCAAATGAGAACGTTGTAGCCCTTAAAACGACGCGTCGATCAATTATTTGATCATCACTCTCCGCTGTCTTCACCCCCAAAAAATGATTCAAATACCAAAAAAAAAATGGTTTATTGAATAACTAAAAAACTATCGGTTTTTCGGCTATGGTTCAAATGCACGAAATGTAGAGAATAATTTTCTCTATATTTTCGTTTCTAAGGACCACCCTTGAATATTGATTTTCCAACCACTCTCGGGGGTTGGAAATTCAAAATTAAACTCTGGGAAAACTATTGACCGCACGAATTCGGCGCTGTGGAAGAATTTGTAGCTTGAATCCTCAGCTAAATTTTTGTCCACAGCGCCAAACTCGTGTCTCTTTATTTTCGGTCAATAGTTGTCCCGGAATTGCATTTTGAATTTTCAACCCCTGAAAGGGGTTCGAAAAGGCAAAACTCAAGAGTGGTCCACAGGAACGAAAATATAGAGAAAATTATTTTCTACGTTTCGTACATTTAAGCCATTCCCGAAAAATCAATTGTTTTTGAGTTATTCAATAAACAATTTTTTTTTATACTTCAACAGTTCTTTTGAGCGTGAAGATATTTTCGGAGAGGGTTGATCAAATAACCAATCGACGCGTCTTTTCAAGGGCTACAACGTTCCCGCTTGAACAAAAATTGTATGAATTTTTCCTAAAGAGTTATCGAATGAAAACTGATTTTTCAACATTTCACCCCACTTTTTCACCCCCAAAATGAACTTCCACGACATCGGCGCTGCGGACAAAAATAAAGCCTAGCTTTTTCTGAACATTTTGTTTCCCGGCGCCATGGGGGTTGTAGTTTGGCATTAATCCACTCCCATCCCCTTTCATCCCCTAAAAAAATCCTGCACCCCGATTTTTAGGCAAACTTGGATTTATCATCCGCGGCACCTACAAAATCACCTGTCAAAAAACTATATATTAGGTGTACAAATAAGTTTTAGGACAGTTTTCAAAAAATTCAAGCTTTATTAAAAAAGAAGTAAAACACAGTTATTCATCGAAGTAATCTCCATCGCACTGAATGACCTTCAGCCATCTCTCAGGTAACTCGCAGATGCCTTTCGCAAAGAAACTTTCGTCTTGCGAGGTGAGAAATTTAGGGATCCATTTTTCCACTTCTTCAAATGTTTTGAATCGCACGTCAGACAAATCGTTCTGCATTTTCCGGAATAAATGATAATCGGATGGGGCTAAGTCTGGTGAATACACCGGGTGTGGTACAGCTTCCCATCCAAGCGCTAGTAACGTATCCTTGACCGGTTTACCCACATGAGGCCGCGCGTTGTCATGGAGCAGTTTTACTGGACGTTTTCCTTTACCAGAAAATGGACGTTTCTTCTCAATTTCTTGATTCACTTGCATCAATTGATGACAACAGCGATCGGTAGTAACTGTTTGACCAGGTTTGAGAAGTTCATAATACAGTACGCTTTTCATATTCCACCATATGCACAGCATGACTTTGTTACAATGAACATTGCGCTTTGGCGTGGATGTTGTCGGCTCACCGGGGTCAACCCAATGATATTTGCGTTTCGGATTATCAAAATAAATCCACTTTTCATCGCCGGTCATAATTTTCCACAAGAAAGACTTTCTATGTTGCTTGTTGTAAAGACTCACACAAATGTTAAGACGGCTGTTTTTATTTTCTTGAGTCAGAAAGTGTGGTACCCACTTTGTTCCTTTTCGAATCTTACCCATTGCTTTTAAACGATAAGAAACAGTTTGTTGAGTTACTCCAAGCTGTTCCGAAAGTTGTTTCTCCGTCTGACAAGGGTTTTCATCCAGCAACGCTTGCAGTTCCTGATTGTCCACCTTTACAGGAGGCCCCGTGCGTTCACGGTCACTAACGTCGAAATCACCTTCTTTGAATCGCTTATACCAATACTCACATGTACTTTTAGATACAATGTTGTCTCCAAGAACAGAACATATCGATTCACACGCTTTCCTAACACTTTTTCCTTGATGGAATTCATAGCGAATGCAGTGTCTAATAAATAGCTTATCGGTCTGCATGTTTAATTTACAGAATTTATAGGTTATGTTTATGACTCATTTACGTTTCGATACTACATATCAAGCGCCATCTATGATAAGTGAGCGGGACCTTTGAATTAATTTAGAATAGCTGTTATGATACAAAATCGAAGTGTCCTGAAACTTACTTGTACACCTAATCATTTTTTCCGATTCCAATATACAGCACGACTGTACTAATAGTAAACAGAGAAAAAAATTGGTTTAATTTTCATAAATATGAAAAAAACTACTTTTTAACGGATTTCATTTGTTTTTTTTTTCAAAATTATCCGAAAAATCCGGATTTTCCACATCTATCCATATTATCCGAAAGCAAAAAATTAACGAATAAAGCCCTAGTCCTAATAGCCTTTCCTCGCCTCCCATCGCCATCGTGATAATTCCCCCAAAAAAACAACTGATGAAGAATTTCGCCCGTGACGTTGCAGTTATACTCTTCATGATGGGTGTGCACAGACGTGTGATAGCGCCGAGTATAATAACGCAAAGGGCGAGAAAGGTCCTCGGGGATTTCAACATGAGCTGCGACGACACGGGGAAGCTGATACTCAAGCCAACGAGGCCGGCACATCCGCACGAGACTTGAATGCCGTAACGCGGACCACCCGCCGCCCTCCCGCCTCCCCAGGATCCGAGCAATCGTCCGCGGAGCCGCGTCCGAACGGTGGAGGACCACCGAACGTTTTAGTTCGGAGCGTACAAGCTAAACAAACCGGAAATGAGACGCACGAGGCTCAATCCCGATAGCCCATAAACGCAACGAAGGAACCACCTACGATTGAATGTCACGATCAATGCGAACTCTGCGTGTGTGCCTAAAATCGGACAGTCGACGATATCGTAGAAACGTTTGTCTCTCTCTAGCTCTCTTTAAACTTTATTTCTATTTTTTTTCCGGTCTGCTAGCGCCACTGGGGTAATTAGACGCGAGGCGGCCTGCTCGATTTTCCCGCCAATTTGCGATAACGAAATTTGGAAGTTCCCGCGTGGTGCTCGATAGACGAATATCCGGGATTCACACGAGAGAGAATACTTATTTTTTTCCCCGACAAAACGTTGTTACGGACAATCGGAGTCTCGAGATAAAAGTTGGACTCGTTTTGTACTCTTAGGTGGATCGTTGCCGCGATGTAGATCATGTAAATACGCGTGTATATTAGGATGCGTCGGAAAAGAAAATTCGTTTTCGCTTCGAGCAATATTGTTGGCTGTTGAGAAAGTTTGTACGAAATGTGAACTCTCTGACTCGTGTCCAAGAGAGTAGCGTTCGATTATTTTTTTCCCCCATTTAATCCGCATGGGGAATTGACTCGTTACGTTCTTAAATCACTCAGCGATCAATTAATATTCGACAAATACAATTGGAGACTCGTAAAGCTGACGGCTTTGAAAAACCCTTTTTGCAAATTTCATTATTTTACGCAATTTGCAGCTAATCGAGAAATGCGAACCTGTCGAAAATAAAACTAATCAGGTTTTTAATAGCTGTAATGAGTGGAGAAATAATATTAAGATTTGAAAAAAAAGGCTTTTTGAAGTTGTCAGCTTTAACACTTTTCAGCCAAATTTGTTAATTATTGAGTTATTTGAGTTTGTTTGGGTTTCCGTGCAAATCGAATGGAGAATAACATGACCGAGCTTAAATTTGAATTGTAACACTGAAATCGGAATGAGAAAGCTCAAATTTAGACGATAAAGCCCAAATTTGAATTAGAAAGCTCAAATTTGGGTGATAAAGCTCAAATTTGAATTATAAAGCTCAAATTTGGACGATAAAGCTCAAATTTGAATTAGAGAGCTCAAATTTGGACGATAGAGCTTAAATTTGAATTAGAAAGCTCGAATTTGGACGATAAAGCTCAAATTTTAATTATTAAGTTCAAATTTGAATTATAAAGCTCAAATTTGCATTATAAAGCTCAAATTTGAATTGTGAAGCTCAAACGTGAATTACAAAGCTTAACTTTGAATTATAAAGCTCGAACTTGAATTACAAAGCTCAAATTTGAATTATAAAGCTCAAATTTGGACGATAAAGCTCAAATTTGGACGATAAAGCTCAAATTTGGACGATAAAGCTCAAATTTGAATTAGAGAGCTCAAATTTTGACGATAGAGCTCAAATTTGAATTAGAAAGCTTGAATTTGGACGATAAACCTCAAATTTCAATTATTAAGTTCAAATTTGAATGATAAAGCTCAAATTTGCATTATAAAGCTCAAACTTGAATTATAAAGCTCAAATTTGAATTGTGAAACTTAAACTTGAATTACAAAGTTACATTGAGTTATAAAGCTCAAACTTGAACTATAAAGCTCAAACTTGAACTATAAAGCTCAAATTTGAAGGACGAGGCTAAATTTCGAATTATAACGGTCAAATTTAAATTATAAAGCTTAAATTTGACATGAATTTTGCGTGCCCGATACTATTGTTCGAAGAGCTAGCGAATGATTTTTTTTCCGGCCCACCCTCATATTTATATGTACATATATACCGGATGAAGCAACAACTATTAGCAGCAGAGCATATTTTCTAACCTATCAGACTCAGGAGAAAACTTTTCCCACAAAAGTTGCATAGTTCCAAGCGGGTCATCGAGCCGATGCTTTTAGGAGATGTCAAGGTCATCTCCATTTTTCAAAATGGGACTATTTTTTTGGGATTTCATGAAGCAAGTGAAAGTAAGTTCATACACCAAATTTCAAGACGATCGAGAGTCAGTACAAAAAAGAAATTTCAATGATTTTAGCCTAGAATCAATTTAAAAAAATGGTGCAAGCACTCACTCCTATAAAAGATGCGCATTGATGGCCATCACTTTCAATGCACGCTTGCAATCTGATTCCCGTTGCTTGCATTGTTTTATCAACCACGTCAGTCTATTAACGGGCTCTAATTGTTCTTCCTTGCATATCTTGCGCCCCAGACGGCAATCTTCTTTGTACACCATGTCTTTCCAAGTCCCGCGTAAAAAACTCCCCAATCAATGCGAATAAGATGGCGTGCATTGAAAGTGGTGGCTCGAGTAGGTATTTGCACCGTTCTTTTCACAGATTCCAGTCTAAAAGTATTGAAATTTCTTTATTGTCGATTTTTTATACGAAATCTCAGTCATCTTGAAACTTGGTAGGTAAGATTGTTACAAGACTGTTGACAAAATTCTGTAAAGATAGTGGTCCTATTAAAAAAATGGAACCTTCCAAGTCTCTTATTTTTCTAAATTTGTCTTTAAATGGGACATTCTAAGTCTTGAAATTTTTTTAATGGGACTCCTAAGTCTCTGAATCGTCCCCACCTGGATGAACCTCGTAGCCACCACTCGATAACTCCCTTGGGAATATGCAACTTTTGTAAAAAAAAGTTTTCTCCCAAGTCCGATGGGTTAAAAAATACTTCTACCGCTAACAGTTGCTTCCTCGCGCGGTATGTACACATATGAGAAATATCGCAAAGATAATCCGTGTTCATCCTATTGTTTTTTTTTTCGACGGTACGTGTTTGGCGATATAATTTCTTCAGTACAAAAACAGCGAGAAGCGTCGTGATTACTGGAGTCAAAGGGATTCAGATTGCGATTGATTTTTGTTTTTTCTTTTCTTTTCGTCTTTCACGTTGAAAACATTTATTCGTCAGGTTACTTCGTACTTTGCACAATATCATGCTATATATAAGCGATACATAGCCTTTTTTGTATATATAATTTTTCTTTTTATTTATTATTTATCATTAAATATTGGATGTACAGTTTGAATATTACTCGTGTCTCTTTCTCTCTATCTTTCTTTCACTGGCTTTTTTTTCCATTTCGTTCACCCGATCCAAACGAACATTTTCAACTTTCCTCTCAGTTCCGAAAATAAAAGAAAACGAATATAATATAATTGTCTCAAATGGAAGAGACGGTATGTACAGGGGGGAATAACGATGTCCCGGCTAAAGTGTGCATTTCGTGTTCGACTTGACATCGTCGTTAAACAATTGATCGTTCGACCAGGGGAAAATGGAGAACAAAAAAAAAACGTCGTGTACGATAAACGAATTCGGTCGATTCTGGCGCGCCAATCGTGAAAGTCTGGAACTCCGCGGGTCTTATGTCGCGGATACTTTCGGCGCTTCGGCACGGCTAACACGGTCGGCCAGCGAACTACCTGTGATCCTCTCAAACGTCTCCTAATAATTACAATTTTCCTTACAAAACTCTTTCAGATTTTTTATTTTTTTATGCGTGCGAGCCGTCGAAATGCCCGCTGGCCGATTCTATTTCGGGAGTGGCACCATCGTGTTTGATCGGTAACTAATTTGGCGAGTTTTCAGTTGATTTTGTTATGGCTTTATGGGAAATTTGAATTTTATGCAAAACTTGAAATTTTATGCAAAACTTGAAATTTTATTCAAAAATTGAATTTTCATTCAAAATTTTAAGTTTTATGCAAAATTAAAAATGTTATGCAAAATTTGAAATTTTAATCAAAATTTGAAATTTTATTCAAAAATTTCAATTCTATTCAAAATTTGAAATTTTATTCAAAAATTTCAATTCTATTCAAAATTTGAAATTTTATTGAAAATTTGAAATTTAATGCAAAATTCTAAATTCTATGCGAAATTCGAAATGAACAAGACTAAATGATTTTGAAAAGACTATCTTCAGTACAAATAGGAGTGGGAATCTGTTCGACGCCATCTTTGCTGAACTTCCTCATCGGTAGAATTTTTCGCATTCTCGGGATTCCAGCTGGCGCAAAATACCAAAGCCTTTACAAATGTGGATTCAAAACACTTGGAGAAGTTACCAAGGACATTGAAAATCAATGTTTTGAAAAATAAATAACGCACAACTGCATTTGATTTTTATTTAAATTTAACAAAAGTGTTATTCGCAAAAAGATTTTTCAAAATACTTTGCAATAATCTTCGATACTTCTCTTAAACTTTGTATTTGCATCAACAAACGCTTCGGTATTTGGCTCGGGTTCAATTTCCAAAAAAAAAATATTCACCACCTACTCTTTGAGTATTTTTGGCGCAACAAATTCTCAATTTTCAATCACGTTGAAGTTCAAATCATTGGAACGCAACGAAAATTAATTTCTTTCGTTTTGCCAGAATACCCTTTTTTGCCAGATTTGGGCTTCAAAAATGACTCGGACGTTTGTCACGGTGTTAAAAAAAAAATCACAACACCAATCGACAAGAAAATATTTTCGTTTATAATGAAAACAAAGAAAAAAAGAATTCGCGTTGCATTCCAACGATGCAAACTTCAGCACGGTGGTTTTCAACAAAATTCAACAATTAAAATCAACATCGAACTCGTCTTTTCATTTTTTTGGCCGACCACACGATAGCCCTCAAAACCCGCAGGTGATTTATGTTGAAATTTGCCTCGTTGAAATGCAACGGAAATTCTTTTTTATTTCCTTTCCGCCATTTTGACTCTTACGCAAAATAGTTTCCAATCGAGTTAGGTTGTTCTCTAATGCGGATCTTAAAAAATTGCAACAAAATAAAATTCGTTGCCTTCCAACGCTGCAAACTTCATTACGATGGTCATTTTTCGTTCCAAGTGTTCTCGAGGGGCTGTGTCACGTTCGAGAGTCTTCTCTCCTTCATCTGTTCGTCCCTGATTTCTCGCACGCGCATTAAGTTCGTACTCTATCCTAAACGCCCATTTTCAAGGTGATTTTTCGGAAACCAAATTTAGAGAAACGGTTAAACGTACAGTGTCGGCATTTCACAGTTACACTTATACATGTTTCAAGTAACATCTAAAACTTTTTCAAATCTTTTTATTCGAAATTGTACACGATATTTGACGTTGCGCAGGTCACGTCATTTTTTTATCGTCGGCGTTTTAATTGCGCCCGTCGTCATCTGAAAGAAACTGGTAAAAAAAATGATATTCTTTATAAATGTGTGTATCGTTCGGCCCTCCAATAAAAACCTCTAGGGAAAATGTACGAAATGGCGGTGTTTGAAAAGGAACACTCTGATTTTTACGATAAAATGTTCACCTCTCGCGGCCCGCAAAAATGCTGATTATAAAGCAATCAAAAATATGGAGGGTCGAACGATAACCACATTCGTAAAGAATATAATTGTTAAAAAATCGTTTGTTTCAAATGACAAGAACGGGCGCGATCAAAACGCCCGACAACAAAAAAACAAATCGCGACATGATCCGCGCAACATCAAATATCATGTACAATTTGGAGTGAAATGCTTTGAAAAAATTTAAGACGTTACTTCAAACACGTCCGCCACCGGCCAAAAGTTTCCAGACACTTCAGATAATTGCAAAACTTTCCATCACTGGATAATTTCCAAATAATGTTGGAATAATACAGTCAATTTAATTCATTATTTTACGAAGATATTATAAAGCTCTGTATAATTAATTATAGTGTTCTAATATAATTTTGCGATTATCGAAAGTAATCGAAAGTTTTCCAATTATCTGAAGTGTCCGGAAACTTTTATTTGGTAGTGTATAAATACATAACTGTGAAACACCAACACTGTAGATTCAACGGTTTCTCTAAATTCAATTTCCAAAAAATCGCCTCAAAAACGGGCGTTCACACTAAAATACGGCCTTAAAGTAGAATTCCGTTGTGACCTCTTGTGAGCATCAACCACAAATTGGTCTAGTACGTCTGATACGTGTTTTTTTTCTATTTTTTTTTTTTTTTTTCGTTACTTTGTGTTGGTGTTATTGGAAGATACAAAAGTAACGTGGATATCTGCCAGGCACCGCGAACTCGACGGCTGTTCGCGGGCCTCAAACGAGGCCTACACGGTGTGCAATAAATCTTATTAATGCTCTTCAAACAAATCGTGTAGTCGTTGCACCGTCAACGACAAAGTGTCTAACGGCGAAAAGTCCCGATTGGGGTCGCGACTGCAGAAGAAGTCCTTGATCCGCACAGGGACGAAGGGAAAATTGATTCTTTCTTTTCATTTAAAAATAAAATGCGAAGCCTATAGGGAGGGATCCAATAGCTCGGGCGTTCTTCGAATCTCCTCGTTCGCGAACATTGGCTTTTTTGCATTTTCTTCGGTAATTCTCTACATAAGTGACTTTTCCGAGAAAATAAGCCTAACATTTTTGTTCCCCCTATTTTTTCATTTATTGGGTTATGATGATATTCAGTCGGGGAAAGCTGACATTTTTCATTAACCATTTTTTACGAGCGAAAAATCGTTAAAAATAATTTCGAATTTTTCGAAAACCCGACCGAACCCAATATAGGTGTCGAAATGTTCAAAAATACACTATTTTATCACCTGTCTCCGCGAAATTCAAAACCCCATAACTTTTTATGGGGGGAGGGGGGGATTTAATTTTTCCCCAACTGAATATAATCATTTGTAACCCAATAAATGAGAAAATAGCAAAAAATCAATTTTCCCCTATTTTCTCATTTATTGGGTTATAAATTATGATATTCAGTCGGGGGAACTCGACATTTTTCATTAACAATTTTTTTACAACCAAAAAATCCTTTAAAATCATTTCGAGTTGAAAAAACCAAACAAACCCAATATAGGCGTCGAAATGTTCAAAAATACACTATTTTATCACGTGTCTCCGAGAAATTCAAAACCCCATAACTTTTTATGGGAGGGGGGGGGGGGATTTCAGTTTTCCCCAACTGAATATAATCATTTATAGCCTAATAATTGAGAAAATATCAAAAAAAATTATCTTAGGCTCATTTTTTGGAAGTCACTTATTTGAAGAATTACCCTGTCTTCAAATGATCACAATTTTTTGTTCAACAGGAAGTAATTTACGTACACACGCACACACATACACACACGCACGTACGCACACACATACAGACGCGCATTCACACGCTGAGGAAGAACTTAAGGCTGAGAGGGCGCGAACTCAGTCTTGTTGTCTCCCAAATAAGACACGTATACCCATATATCTTCGTCACGCTACCGATTCCCTCCGTTCTTCGACGTTTCTCCGTCCCTCATTTTGTCTTTTTCTCACTCGTTTCGCCCCAGTGTAAATCGCACACGTGACAATCCTCGAATCCGTCAAACGTTCTGGCGCAACTATATGTAAATTCGTGTCGCGGGGAAACCCGTAGCAAATTAAGAGCACAGTTGGACTTGTTCCTTATTTCGCGCTAGTGAAGAGAGAAGAGATCACCGGCGGACGGCAGGGGGGCGAGACCACCGGTCACGTCAGGTAGCTGCGTCAGATCCGGAAGATTCGAGATGTGAGACTTCACCTCTGATCTAACGGCGCAAACCTTTTTCAGCTTCTCCTTGTAATCCTGAAATTTCAAGGAGTTGCGTTATTGAAATGCTCGCATAGTGATTTCTCGAACTGGAACAATACGGAATTTTGCATCGTTTAAACGCAACGAAAGTTCTATTTAATTTTTTTTTTAATTTCCTTATTTTCATTATCCAGAATTTTTGCTTACATATTGAAGCTGAATATCGCTAATCAGGACTTTGAAAAACGTTTGAGTGATTTTGGAGGATTAAGATCGATTAAAAAAATCAATTTTTTTCCTTTTTCGACAGTTTATACTTTCAAGAATATCCTGTAAAAATTTCAAGACCGTACGTCTATCATTTTATTTTTCAAAAATCGATAGTCAAATCTTTAAATGCGTTTTTCGCGAAATGAGATTTTTCAAATTTGCTGACATTGTAACTCAAAGAGCAATTATCCGATTGACTTGAAATTTGAACTGAGTACTCTTGAATATATTTACTCTACAATGACGTAGGATATTTTTGATTGGATGGAAATTGACGATTTGGCATTGAAAAAACGACCATTTTATAGGCAATAAAACGGACTTTTTTTTATAACAACGCCATTTTGTTAGATTTTGATATTTTTCGAAAATCCTACGTCAGTGTACAGGAAATACCTTCCAGTTTAACGACATTTTTTCCTTTTTCGGCTTCAGCTACTCAACCGGCCGGAATCATGTCAGCAGCGAAGGAACTTTTTTTTTGGCGCCTCCAGTGGCAGCGCATAAGTCACTTGGATCTCAATATTTTTCTATAAAAAAATTATGTAATATAGGTCAAATATAGTAAAAATTATTCTTAATTTTCCGAAACATTTAATTGAGTACTTTTCTTCCAAAAAAAAACCCGAAAATCACCCAAATTTTCAGCGTTCATACCGGTATAGCCCCTTAAGGGGGCGGCCCATTTTGAACCACATATTGTAAACATGATTCGCAACAAGATGACCTTCGATGGTTTAAAAATTTTGATTTTTAGTCTTTCTTTTGCGAAAAAACGCGTTTTTTTTCTCGATTTTTCGATAAAAATTTATATCCGAGGCTCATTTCGTAGCTGGTGTCATACTGAATCTAATGGACTTTGATTTTTTTGTTTCAGACAAGCCATTCCCGAGTTGTGATGGAGCTACCTAGCCCACCTATTTTTGAGGCGTTACGTTAAACTATAGTTTTTGTACTTAAAAATGAATTAAAATGAATTGAATTTAAAAAAAATGTATTTGAAGACTTTATTTTTCAAGCCCAATAACTTTTATATTCGTATCTTTTATAAAATCCTCAAAAAAAAATCGCGAAAATAGCCTTTTTTCGTGGCTCGAAAGTGGACTGGCCCCTTAAACGCATTTTTCTCGAAACAGCTTTTTTCCAATTGGCGTGACAAATAACTTCAACAATTTTCACTCGATTTACTTCAAAATTTAAAAGTTATGTTCCCAATTGCATTTCGCAGAGAAGTACGTACGGAATTTCTGATTAATCGAAAACTTTTCAATTTATGAGCAGTTTTATACGAATTTTTTCACTGAAAATTCATTCAAATACCCACAACTTTTGAATAAAACAATATTTTTTAAATTCCGTACGTACTTCTCTAGGTATTCTAATGTAGATTGACGAGAATTTCTGTTTTTTGTTCTCGGTCAAAAATTGTGGATGCTAAATGTGACGCCGCGGAGCGCCTAAAAAAAAGATAACAAAAGAAAATATTAGTAGTCAGCCATTTTGTACATAAAAAAAAATTCCAACGGCTTGATATTCATACTAAATAGATGTGTAATTAATTTTATCAGTGAATCACTTTTTCATACAACAAAATTGTTAAATTCGCACATGATTTTATACCCGTTATTGTGGCCTAAACCCTTAATTTTTTTTATTTCCTTATTTTCATCATCCAGAGTTTTTGTTTACATATTGAAGCTGAAAATCGCTAATCAGGACTTTAAAAAACGTTTGAGTGATTTTGGAGGATTAACCCTCCGGGTGAACACTGTACCTTGGAAGGCACAGTTAAAATTTCAACTTTGAATTTCTCCGAAATGAAGCTCTCTCACTTAAAAAAAAGTAGGTGGTAGTAGGAGAGGCACAAGCATCGCGGCTTCGGGATCCGACAATCTGCCTATATCTGGCACCGGATGCAAATCCTCTCCGTGCCATTGAGGCCCCAGTATTCACACGGCGTTAGTGTTTTCATACCTAAGTACACATTATTTTTTCCATTTGTTTCGTCATTTTTATTCACTTTCGTGACTGAAATAAGATTTTCGTGTAACATTTTCCCTTTTTTTGATCGGTTTTCTGTTTTTTTTTTCCACGAACAATTTCTGATTTTTCTCGTTAATTTTTTGTATCTCAATTCTAAGAGAAGCTTTATCTATGCTACCGAGTTTCCAAAAATGGCAAAAAGAAATGCGGAGCAGTTGGCATATTATCTACGACAGCGTCTGTCCAAAATATCCTACGACGTTGCATCCGGGAATGAAGACGATGGGCAGGAAATTGAAACCGAGGTATCAGCCGAGCACAGTGCGGATGAGGACCCGGTCCTCGCTCCTCCAAGAAGACAACCGTATCATGATTCATTTATATTCTTACTGAATTTTGTATGTTTGATAATAAATACTCTTTGCCTTTCAATATTTCATTTTCTGTATTATTATTGCATGCATAAATCCTATGAAATATTCTCCACTTTCGGGTCTTAAAATAATTCAATGATTGAACGAACCTCAATAAATGATTTTTTTCTTAAACGTACATAATCTTAGGTGTAAAATGGTACAAGTACTTTTTTGGTGTCTTTATTTATTGCAAAGTTATGAATTTTTAACCAAACTCCTGTTTTTCCCATGATTTCATACAAATTTCAATTTTTATTGAACAACCTGTTCGACATTTCACTTGACTGACTTTTGGATAATGTTCTAGACACTCTGAGAAGTGACCATGATTTTTTCACGAATTCTTTGAAGCCCGAAACTATTTGAGAAATTGGCGTGCCCCTTAAAGCCAGTGTTCTCACCGAAGGTCTGAAAAACAAGTGTGCACACAGAGGGTTATGGGGTCTTTTCACTTTAGACGCTCAAAAAGGCTATTTTCATGATTTTTTTATAGGTTTATATTATAGAAATTGATTCAAAAGTTGTTACACTTAATAAATACACTTTCGAAATATGTAAAAAAAAAATTCTTTTATTTATTCAAGTCCCTATTTATAGACGAAAATGGTAGTTAAAATAATGTCCTAAAAAATTGTAGGTCTGCGCTGTTGATGAAATGTCGGAGATAGATCATCCGAAACAAAAAAATCAAACGGTTCGATTCAGTATCTCAATGGCTATAGCGCATATCATACGATTTTTCATATATGCAAAAATAACAAAATGGCGGACATTTTTCGAAAAAAAAACTTGTTTTTTTCACCGTTTTTGGCAACAAAAAAAATGTGTAAATATCACAATTTAATAAAAATCCTTAATATGCGCTATAAGCTATAGTTGTAAAGAATATGTGGTTAACATTTCATAACGATAGGTTCAGTAGTTTCGAAGATTTTATCAACAAGACGTCGAAAAACGTTGTTTCGGGAAAAACGCGTTTAAAGTTTGTTTGGGTTACATAAATACATAAAAAAACGTAATAGTCTTTTTTTAGCATCTGAAGTGAGAAGACCCCTTCAGTTGCGTTCCAACGATGCAAACTTCAATATTATCGAATCGGAGGGTCTCGCGGCTCGTTATTATCGTCATACATCTGTGCCAATGTCTCTTCGATCCTTGTGTGATTTTACTTATACTTTTTACACTTTGCCATTTCCGGTTTCGTGGATGATTGGCGTCGACTTTTTCCTAATGCTAGTTGCATCGCATTCGAGGACGAGGGCACGGGGAAACTGTGTACTGCCGTGTCGATAAGGGCGGCTACGTTTTTACCGAGTGGGCGGTTTTTATCGCAGCGGCAATTTGAATAAAGGGCTTACGCGTAGGTGATTTTTTTTGAAAATATCGCTTTTTGGCTTTTGGGCAGATTCTCGAAAGATAACATTTAAAAAATATTCGATGAAGTTTTTAAGTCGATAAGCTCGGTATTGAGGGAGTTGCGGGCGTTCGCAGGTAGGTTACGCGAACCGACGGACTTTAAGGGGGGAGATATCTTCAGGCAAGGAGAAAATTTGCTGATTTTCATGATTTGTTTTTTTTTTTAATGAAATATTACTTCACAATTTTTTATATTTAGGATCGGGTAAGGTGCCCAATTATTGGCGCTTTAAGGGCCCAATTATTGGCACTTTAAGGGCCCAATTTTTGGTACTTTAAGGACCATTGTATAGTTAAGAGAGAAATGTATAAACAATAGGTGGGGTGCCAAAATAAGGTCACTTTACCCTATATTTTATTATTACTTTTGGCTGTTACATGGTGTTTTTTTATTAATCTTAAAAAATAGCGGAGGTATGGCACAATCTTCTAAACTGCATTTCCAAAACTGGCGTGACGTATAGCTAAAAAAACTAATCGACCAATTCTAACGAAATTTTGTATAAATCTTTTTAACCTTATCGTCTAAAACATGACCCCAAATGTTTTTGAAAATAAAAGGGATTTTTTTTTTCATTGCAAAATGTAGCAATTTTTTCGGAAAATTGAATCTTTTGTTTCAAATCGTACCATTTAATTGATTTTCAACATTTCTCACTTTTTCTTGGTCCACATTCCGTGTATGAGTGTTAAGGCGGGATATACATTTACACAGGAAAAAAATAAGCAATAATAAGGGATTTTTTAAACTAAGAAATAATTATTCTACAATTATCAAACTTTAGGTATACTTTAATAGTATATTCAAGTATACAAAACAATTTTTTTTAATTAATGCATCATCAAAATGACGGATCTGTGGCAGAGTGTTACAGCAAGGTCGCCGCGGGAGTTGCGAATCGGCGTGCAGTCTAGCTTCCCGTAGACTTTGATTTGCAAAAGTGTTCAAACATTTTGCAGTTAGAACATGTATGGCTTCCATGTAACGGTAATTAAAATGAAGAAAATGGCACGCGTTTACTAAAAAAATCAACATTTCACGCAACATTTCTGTAAAATGTGGATTAAAAAAGTATGTTTTTTTCCAATTTTTCAAAAACAATTCTCGTCAAGTAGAAAGTATCAATATTATCAATATTTTCACCAAATTTCAACTCAATCGGCTTAATAATTTTTGAGTAATCCTGCAAGCCAATTTCGATAATGCAGTTTTGAGAAAAACGCGTTTGAAGTTCACCCCCGCTCCGAATCTGAGCGGTGAGGCACAGCGTTGACGAGCGTTTCAAGCTTTTCAAGCTTTTTGAATTTCGAGTTTTTTTTTCGAAAGAAATCGATTTTTTGATCGTTGTAAACGTATATCCCCTCTTAATGAAAGAAAAATCTTCATTGGTTTATTTTACAGGCTAATCCCGCCGGAGCTACGCAGTCTGACAACATCCGAAAGATTAATAAATTAACATTTAACTTGTATACGATATTTATAACATTTAACATTTATAAGACAAAATTTTAAAGATTGATAATTTTAAAAAATACCATGTAACAGCCGAAAGGGTATAAAACATACCCTAAGTCACAAAAATGGTGAAGAAATATTTCCTTAAAAAAAAACTCATGAAAATCGGCACGTTTTCTTCGCCTATATGTATCCCCCCCCCCCCCCTTAAAAGCGTCTTTTCTCAAAACGACTTTCTTTAAATCGGTGACCACTCTATCTAAAAAATTACTGAACCCATCAACTCCAAATTTTACAAGCTTCTTTCACATATCAAAAAGGAGTGCTTGAACGAAGGAATTTTTTTTCCGTGCATGTTTTTTTATCAACGAATATAGAGCGTTTTTTTTTTACCGAAAATCGATACTTCCCTTAGGACTGCGGCCATTTTTTTTAAATCAATATTTTTTTAAAACCCTACGTCCAACCACTAGACATGCAAAAACAAAATGCCTTTGATTGTTTTGATTTTGGATTAAACTCTGAACGATACTTAAAACAATACTCTTCACTGTAAACAAAATAAAAATCGACAACCTGCACACGTTTTTCCAGAACAAATATGGAGTTGAAGTTTGCATCGTTGGAATGCAACGAAAAGTCTTCGATGTCTCGTTTTCATTATTATCCAGAATCATATTTTGCAGATTTAGTTTGTAGTACGTTAAATAAGGATCTTAAAAGATGTTTGCATGATTTTCGTAATCCAAATCTGTCGGAGGAAATTTGGGAAGAACAAAAATGATTTTCGTTGGATTCCGACGATGCCAATTTCAAAAGGCCGTGAGAAAAAATTCACGAAAAATCCGCTTTTTTCGGTCACGAGCTAGGTTAACTCGTAAAATTGCCGATCGCTCGGTAGTCGGCGCGGAAGCCGGTGCGCAGCTGAGCAGTCGCCTCAGGCCAACGACGCTTGATACGGAAGATTTCCGAAGCCCGACAGCGCGTTCACTATCATCGGTCATTGCCTATCATTCTTATTATCACACAATCCTAGCGCTACGTTATTATTATAACATAATCTACTCCCTCGATTCTCAACTACCATATCCGTTTTTGATTTAATCGTATTTATTCAATGCAAAACGATGTGAATTTTTTGCTCAGTGGAGAGCTGCTTCATAATTTTGTTTCGGTTTGAATTAGATGGTGTACTTAGCAAGCCGTAGTCTATTTATTGTACTCAAAAGTGGCAAAGGGTTACAAAAATTGGAACACGTTGTCGTCGTGGGCTTGGCGGGTCGAGGGTTAAAAGGTGAAACACCGGTAGAGAGCATCAAATTACTCGTGCAAATGTAGTGGCGAATAAAAGCGCAATCACTTCAATGGGCTACATCTACCTAGGTAGGTAAAAAAATTACATTTTCCAAAAATATTTTTATTCGACAGTATCACCTTTTGGCTATATTCCCTGAAAGTTTCATTTAAATATTCCGAAAATTAAATGAGTTACAGCTTTTAACAGTCGGCCGGACGAGCGGTAGCAGCGCCATACTTCAAACTTCAAGGGATCATCGGAGTGTAAAATTGTCAAAAAATCGATTTATTTTTGCATTATCCGATAGTATAGATGGTTATAAACATGGACCTGGCATCGGCCGATTGATCGTAAGTAGACAATTTATATGAAAATTCCGCACTCGAAACTTTAAGGGGCTATACCAGTGTGACACTTAAAAAAAAATCGAGTTTTTTGCCCTTCTCGACAGTTTATACTTTCAAGAATATCCTGTAAACATTTCAAGGCCGTATCTCTGTCATTTTATCTTGCAAAAATCGATAGTTAAATCTTTAAACGCGTTTTTCTCGAAACGAGATTTTTCAAATTTGCTGACATTGTAACTCAAAGAGCAATTATCCGATTGACTTGAAATTTGAACTGAGTACTCTTGAATATATTTACTCTACAATGACGTAGGATATTTTTGATTGAATGAAAATTGACGATTTGGTATTGAAAAAAACGACCATTTTATAGGCAGGAAAACAGACTTTTTTTTTCATAACTACGCCATTTTGTGAGATTTTGATATTTTTCGAAAATCCTACGTCATTGTGCAGGAAATACCTTCCAGTTTAACGACATTTTTTCCTTTTTCGGTTTCAGCTACTCAATCGAATCATGTCAGCAGTGGAGGAACTTTTTGTTTGGCGCCTCCGAAGGCAGCGCATAAGTCGCTTGAATCTCAATATTTTTCTATGAAAAAATTATGTAATATAGGTCAAATATAGCCAAAAATATTCTTAATTTTCCGATACATTTAATTGAGTACTTTTCTTCCAAAAAAATCCCGAAAATCACCCAAATTTTCAGCGTTCACACTGGTATTGCCCCTTAAGGGGTAAGGCCACTGTAAATTTTTTGAAAAATCGATTTTTTTTTATTGGCTTAAAAAATAGTTTTCGCAATTTCTATATAATAGTTTTCAAAAAACTATATTGCACTTTCTATATAATAGTTTTCAAGAAACTATTCGCAAAACTTTAAACGCGTTTTTCTCGAAACATGGTTTTTCAAAATGGCACGCAGCATAACTCGAACAATTTTCATTTTTTTTACTTGAAATTTTAACCAGATGTGAACATTTACATTATCTTGAGAATGTCGATCGGAATTTTCAAGAACTTTATTTATTGATTTTTTATTAACAAAAAACTTGCCGTTTTTTTCGTCAAAAATCAATTTTTTTTTCAAACGCACGCCAAATCCACAAAAATTGATACTTTTTAAAATCCGATCGACATTCTCTAGCTATAGCCCTCTAGATTAATGGTTTTTTTTTGTTCTAGATTCAAAAGTGCACCAGTGGTGCTGCGTGCCGCGGAGCCCTGGAAGCAAAACATGTCCCGGGAAGATAGCTGTGGAACCGCCATTTTGTTTTTTTTTACTGTAAAAAAATTTTATAATAAAGTTTAATGTATGCCCGATAACACCATTAAAAGTTTTTTTTCAAATACCTTCAATTTCGGGAGCAAAAAATTAGTGAAAAAACCTTTTTTTTGGGCCGTTACAGTGGCCTTACCCCTTAAACGCGTTTGTCTCGAAATGTCGTTTTTCAAAACGGAGTACACTCTCAAAGGAAGAGTATTGAAGCTCTCCGTCTCAAATTTTGACACATTATTTTTGACACCATTCTTTATTTTGCTATGGAAGCTTTTATTATTTTTAACTTCATATTTTTTCAACGAAAAACTGTCAAAAAATAGGCTAAATTCGATACTTTTTTTCATACCGCCATTTTGTCAATTTTTATTTTTTAACCCTCCATAGCAAGATAACGGCTTTTATACTGATTAATAATCTTTTTACAAATTTTGGTTCAGATAATATTTATAGCCACAACCGTGTACACCGGAAGGACTTCTTTTTTTCGAAGACATTTTCGCCCGTTAAAAATAACGTCAAAAGATAAAAATAAACGTTAAAAAAATTATTTTCTGTTCTTCATGAGTGTTTTGATTTGACATTAAAAAATCGGACTGATTGGCGTATTTTAACCATCGAAAAAAAAATCGCGAAAATAAGGTATTTTTCGACCCGTTACATTGTGATGATCCCTTAAACGTGTTTTTCTCGAAACATTGTTTTCAAAGTCGGTAGACATGATATCTCGAGAACCACTTGACGGATTGCTTCCAAATTCACAGAAGATACGATGACAAACATTTAAGGGGTTACGCGGGATTGAAAAATTCAAAAAATCAAGCCAGGAACAAAAGTATGCCCTGGACAAGGCAGCTGCAGCAGGATCTTTGCTTTATGGAGCTGGAATGGACGATTCTATGTTAGTTAAAAAAAAAAAAACTTGAAACTTTAATCGCATTTTTCTCAAAATACTATTCTTGAAGTCGGTGGACACGATTTCCCAAAAACTAATGCACCGATCTTATTGAAATTTTGCGCACTTCTTCACAGTAGCATTGACTAGTGATTGAACAGAGGTTTTTTTTCGATTACAACTAATTTTACAAGGCTATACGTAGTGTAAATTGTACCAAAAGTTGAACTATTTTGCATAAAACTCTACAAAAAGTTCAAATTTCAATTTGTTTTAAAATCCTTCGTTCAATCGCGAGCTATGCTTATCGACCAGCAGAAAAAAAATGGTTTTTCGATTTCAGATAAAGCTATCATGAGTTATTCTGACCACCGCGAGGACACTTTTTTTTAAGGAGTCTCTGGAAACCACCGGGTGAATTTCTCAAATTTTTCTATTAATTTTTCAAAAAAATATTGTTGAAATGTTGCTCTTTTGCGTGCTTAACATTTTAAACAAACAATTGATATACTTTTTTTTAAGAGAGAAAATATGTTTTTTTTTGCTTCAAAACCCACGTAACCCCTTTAAGATCATTGACGATCTCACTTTGTTCAATCGATCTTCATTGCTTCTATAGTTCCGTAAAAAAGACGACTTTTTCATAGATTTTGCATGCTCGAGTTTCAATTCGTCGCCACGTTGCAAAAAAAAATTATTTCAAACTCGTATTTATCGTTAACTTGAATAACCTGTGTGGTTTTTAGATTTCAGACGAACCGTTTAAGGTATTACATTTCTTTTGCATTTTTATTTAATTTTTTTAAAATGAATGCCTATCTCAAGAATATCGTGTCAACATTTCAAGTCGATCGGAGCAAAATTGACGAAGTTATGAGTATTTGAGCGTCCGTTGCTCCAGGCCGGGTATTCGAGTTGACAAGTTGCGAATTACTAGAGCAGAGGAGCAAGCGGCGCACGACGGTAAAGAAGGAAGAGTTTTGCGTAGACAAATGCAAAAAGATGCTCTAGATCATGTTGATGGGAGCTTTTTGCTCTACGGACCTGGCATCGACGACTCTGTGTGAGTATAAGAAAATTATCGAGTTTTATTTTGAATTTTTCAGTGTGCAAAACTTTAAAGCGTTTTTCCGAAACTTGTCATGTCTGAAGTCCGTGTACGCCGCAACTCAAAATCTACTGGACCAATCGTTTTGAAATTTTGCACAGTACTTCTTCACATAATTCACCAGGTTTAGTCGGGAGCTTTTTTGTTTTTAAAAATAATTATTAATTTTACAACAACAAATTAGCCGGATTTTTTTTGCGAAAATTTTTTTTTGGCTCCCAAGTGCTACGAAAAATTGAAAAATCGATAAATAAAAATCCTCCCGTGGTTACCTCGAGAAACACCTCCTTTAACAAATGCCTTTTATTTTTTTTTGTTTCAAATGATTCTGTCGCGAGTTATGATGTACACCGCAAAACAACTTTTTTTCGGGGCGCCTCCGGTGATTCACTGTCACTCGCTCAATTTGCATATTTTTGCAATGAATATTTAGGAAAGTATTGTTCGAATGTTGCATTATTATGTGGAAATTGACTGAATAAACTAACATTATATGTATCGCCAAAAAAAATCCTCAAAACATGCCTTTTTTTCACCGAATTGACCTAACCCCGCCCGTAAGCTGATGTCCACCGCCAAACGTCGCAAAAAAATGTCATCTGCCTGCGGCCATGTTTTTCTTGTTTTTATGTATTTTTTGGTGATTTCTTTTAAAGGCCGTAAATATCTGTACCTTTGCGTTAAAAAAAATGCATTTCTTCCAGTCGTTTCCCAGGAAAAAAATCGAAATTTGGCCATATTTTCGGGCCTCTAGGTAAATGTATCCCACAAAAAAAAACTCAACGCGTCGTTTATCGAACGACAACGATATCAAAGCTTGCATCGTTGGAGGGCAACGAAAACATCATAGCCTGATTTGTAAATGATGTTGAAGTTTGCATCGTCGGAACGCAACGAAAGTTCTTTTTTACATTTTGTTTTCCACATTTTTATCGTTGCAGATCTTTGCTTTTATAGGATTATACTGTAGATCGGTGAGTAGATATCTTGAAAAATGGCTGGAGGATTTTAGTACGGAAAGTTTGCCAAAGGAAATTAAAGGAATTCACAAATATTATTTTTCGTTGCGTTCCAACGATGCAAACTTCAACATCATATTTGTAATTGGTCGTTCGAGCTACGTAAATCTCCCTTTAGTTTTTTCCGATCCTCACGAGAGATCTACATCCCAAAATTGCCAAATTGCACATTTTGGATACCAACGGAAATGAAGAAATCGAAAAAATAAAGAATTCTCGTTGCGTGCCAACGACGCAAACTTCACCATCGTAAACAATAACACTCTCCAACGACACTGATCAACATCTAACCTGTACCGCCTAAAAGGCACAGCGGGCAATAAGTAAATAAAACAAAACAAGTCGATCGCGCGTTTACCTCGCATTCGTCAAAACGCGAATTATGTCACAGTGACGGCAACAATTTTGTTCGTAAGTACTCGGTAAATTCTATTTACACGAATTATTCGCGACTTTTCGAATCAACGATTTACAAGAATGCCGGGGCTTCGCGGGCACGGCGAAATAACGATTTTTCCAAGCGATCGCGGAGCTCCAAGAATGGCGATTTACCTCGAGGGTCGTTTGGGCCTGTTGCAGCAGTTGTCTCTGGGCGAGGGTGTAATCCCTGAGCATGGTGAGGAGCCTTCGCCGATCTTCCATTTCGCCCTGGAGCCTTCCGTTGTAATCGGCCAATAACGCTGCCGCCTCGTTCACGGCGATGCTCAGCTGATCAGCGGCCGCACGGTCCGCGAGATTCGCGAGTAACGAGACCTCCGAGACTTCCGGTGGCAAGGATGCTATGCGCTCGCGCACCGCCGCGTCCGACGAGGCCGTATTTTCCAGATCCTGCAAACGTCAAACTAACCGTTATAAAAAAGAAAACCCGTTACGACTTCGTGACAACTACCAGCGGAATACAAAAATCCTCACGACGGAACGATAAATTCGAATGTTTCAGGGGTTCGGCAACAGTAACGGGTATAAAATCATGTGCGAATTTAACAATTTGTTTTCGCATGAAAAAGTGATTCACACGTAAAATTAATTACACATCTATTTAGTATGAATATTAAGCTGTTAGAATATATATATATATATATACAGGGTGTCCCATTTTAATCTTACACCTGAATTTTCTCGAAAAATATTGCTCGGAAGAACTATTGTGTGGAACAAAACTTCTAGGGATTGAAGGGGGACGTTTGAAAAAAATGTATTTGAGGAGCCAAAATTCAAAATGGCGGCGTTACAAAGGCTGACATGTTTTTTTCAAACGGAAACATAACTTTTTTTATTGCCGAAAAATTTGTCAGCTGAAAACTAAAAACTTTTGTTGGAAAAATTGTTTGATAAAGTTCATAGTTTTCAAGTGAGAACATCATTTTCAATTATTTCAGATGTATCCAGGCATGCAACCTCCTACGCTTTGGCTAACGCAAATACCGGTGGTAGGGATAATTAGACTAAATGTCTCACGGCAAGCCGCTCAATGTTGTATTTTCGAATGTATGACCACTTGAACAAAAAAAGAATCAAATTTTTTTGTTGAAAATTTTAGTTTTTTTTTGTTTTCAAATTTGGACGATATTTCATGAGAAAATTTTGGAGGAAAATCGATGAAAAATAGTTTTTTTTCCATTTTAATAGCGTTTGTGCCATTTTCAGGCCCAAAAACGTGTTTCTTTAAATCCTTGACGAACTTTAATCACGATGGGTAGAAAAACACACACACACACACACAAATCCTGGATACATCTGAAATAATTGAAAATGATGTTCTCACTTGAAAACTATGAACTTTATCAAAAAAAATTTTCAACAAAAGTTTTTAGTTTTCAGCTGACAAATTTTTTGGCAATAAAAAAAGTTATGTTTCCGTTTGAAAAAAACATGTCAGCCTTTGTAACGCCGCCGTTTTGAATTTTGGCTCCTCAAATTTTTTTCAAACGTCCCCCTTCAATCCGTAGAAGTTTTGTTCCACACAATATTTCGTCCGAGCAATATTTTTCGAGAAAATTCAGGTGTAAGATTAAAATGGGACACCCTGTGTATATATATATATATATATATAGATATGTGTGTGTGTGTGTGTGTGTGTGTGTGTGTGTGTGTGTGTGTGTGTGTGTGTGTGTGTGTGTTTTCCGACGTAGAAAATGGCCGACTACTCGAAACTTCTCGAAACAGCTTTTTTCCAATTGGCGTGACAAATAACTTCAACAATTTTCACTTGATTTACTTCAAATTTAAAAGTTATGTTCCTAATTGCATTTCGTAGAATACGCAGTACGTACGGAATTTCTGATTGGTCGAAAACTTTTCATTTTATGAGCAGTTTATGAGCAGTTATAACAAAATTTTTCGCTGAAAATCCATTTCTCAAGTTCAAATACCTACAACTTTTGAATAAAACAATATTTTTTTAATTCCGTACGTACTTCTCTGGGTATTCTAATGTAGATTGACGAGAATTTTTGTTTTTTGTTCCGGTTAAACATTGTGGATGCTAAATGTGACGCCGAGGAGCGCCTAAAAAAAGTTAACAAAAGAAAATATCAGTAGTCGGCCATTTTGTACATGGAACAAAATATATATTTTTTCTAACAGCTTGATATTCATATTAAATAGATGTGTAATTAATTTTATGAGTGAATCACTTTTTCATACGAAAAAAAATTGTTAAATTCGCACATGATTTTATACCCGTTACTGTGGCCTACCCCCTTAAGGGTTTGCATCGTTGAAACGCAACGATAATTCATTTCCTTGAATCGCTTGATACTTTTTTTTCGACAGGCTGCAAAATCGAGTCGTTTTTCGTCATACTCGAGATTCACTGAAGATAACGAGGATGGGCCGGATTGAAATTCCGAACTTTGAATTATCAGGACGCTTGGAACTCCGAAAGAATACTACTCCGAAAGAATTTTACCCGAAAGACCAAAACTCCGAAAATCCGAACGGGGGCGAGTTGAAATTCCGGACGTTCAATGATCAGAACGCTCAAAACTCCGAAAATATAGTACCCCGAAAGATCAAAACTCCGAAAGGATTTTACACCAAAGTCCAAAACTCCGAAAATCCTAATACCGTCAAAATAATTCGGCTATGGAAGTTATAAAAGTTTCAAAATTTTCAATAAATCGACGACGTGTTTCAAGAATTTTTTAAATTAAGAAGCGATTTTACATCAATTTTGAAATTTGTCTAGACAATGTTATACGTTCTACACCATTTACAGTCAACTGTGTAGACTTTCGCTGGCATAATCTTGACGGACCTTGTAATTTCGGAACATTAAAATTAGGAATTTTGAACCGTCGGCGCATTCAAAGTTCGGAAATTCAATCCGTCCCTCATGTTAAGATCATGCCAGCGAAAGTCTACACAGTTGACTGTAAATGATGTAGAACGTATAACATTGTCTAGAAAAAATGCAAAGTTTACGCAAAATCACTTTTTAATTAAAAAAAAATGGTTGAAATAATTCGTCGATTTATTGAAATTTTATTTCAATAAATTTTCAATTTTTTAAACTTCCATAGCCGAATTATTTTGATGGTGTTAAGATTTTCGGAGTTTTGGTCTTTCGTGTAAAATTCTTTCGGAGTTTTGAGCGTTCCTACCATTCAAATTTCGGAATTTCAACCCGGCCCCATATTGAATTTCGGAGTTTTGGTCTTTCGGGTAAAATTCGGAATTTTCAACCGTCGGAGCATTCAAAGTTCGGAATTTCAACTCGGCCCCGAGGATGGATAATGTGGTTGCTACGCATCATTGACTCAGAAGTTACCAGACTTTTCCAGGTTTTCCACCCACGTTTTGCAAATTTTTCCGGGCGATTGGAGTCAAATAGAGAACATAATTTTTTTTTAGACCAAATATACACACATGTGGGGTGTGGTCCAGAAATGGACCTACCTCCGATTAATCAGAATGTCGCGTACTCGCATATTTTAACTCGCTGATTACGAATGTCATAGTGAAAATACCCGCAAATTTAATTCTCAGTGTCGAAACTCACAAAAACAGATTTATTAAAAGGTTTTTTTTACTTTTATTTTGATAAATGTTGATCTTCGAGAAAAATGTTTCCGATAAAAATTATAGCCTATAAAAAGATTGATTTTTTATGTTTCATACCATTTTTGTCTAAGACTATTCTGTTTTGAGAATAATGGGATAATGCTCCAATACGTATATTTAGCTAAACTCCATTAGTTTCCATATTATCTACTTGCGCACTTTACCGCGGGAAGGTTGGAGCTTCTTTGGGTTTGTTTGTTGTGTGTTGTTTGTTGTTTAGCTATGTTTATAGTAGGTTGACACAAATTTGAGCTCTATTTTTGTTTCCCCTTTCTTACCATCCAATTACCTTTAAAAAAAAAAAATTTGTCGTGAAAGATGCGAGTGGTCAAAAAATATTTAGAGGTCACTCAAGCCTCCCAAAAATTCAACTTTTCATTGAAAAATCGATTTTATTTTCGTTCACTTCTCATCCATGAATTTTACGCTTTATAATTTTGAAATTAAGCTCTTGAAAGCTATAGCCAGCCAATGAATATTTAGTGGTCGCACAAGAGCTTCGAAATTTCCAATTTTCGCCAATTTTTTTCACTCTTCTCACTCATAAATTTGACGCTGTGTAAAATTTTCAAAACAATTAATCGTTTTTCTTTAGAAACAGATTTTTCAAATTTACCTCACACTACTAACCCAAGAATTATAATCTTTGTTCTCATAAAATAATTCTTTAAACCTCTTGTCAATAAATGAAATTATACGTTTTATCGGGTTAAAAGTGTGAGGCAAATTAAAAAAAATCCGTTTCTAAAGAAAAAAAGGATCAATTGTTGAAAATTTTAGTGTTAAATTTATGAGTGAGAAGAAAAAAAAATTCATGACAATTGGATATTTCGAAGCTCTTGAGTAAACACTAAATATTCATTGACCGGCTAGAGCTTTGTGGGCTTAATTTAAAAATTATAAAGCGTAAAATTCGTGGGTGAGAAGTGAACGAAAAAAAAATATTTTTTAATGAAAATTTGAATTTTTGGGAGGCTTAAGCGACCTCTGAATCTTTATTGACCGCTCGCAGCTTTCGCGACATTTTTTTTTTCTTTAAAGAAGATAATTAGATGGTAAGAAAAAGGAAAAAAAATAGAGCGCCAATTTGTGCCACCCTGGTGTATAGTGCTAAAGATCAGACTGCAACCTTCCCGCGGTAAAGTGCGTAAATAGATAATATCGAAACAAATAGAGTTTAGGAAAATGTACTACTTGGACCATTATCCCATTTTTCTCGAAACAGATTGGTTTTAGACAAAACTTGTATACAACATAAAAGATCAATCTTTTTATAGGCTACAACTTTTGCAGGAAACTTTTTTCTTTAAGATCAACATTTATAACAATAAAATCGAAAAACTTAAAAAAAAATGTTTTCGTCAGTTTTTACCTCGAAAATCAAATTTGCGGTTTTTTTTACTGTCATATTCGCGATCAGCGAGTAAAAATACACGGGTACACAAAAGTCCAAATTAATCGGAGGTATATCCTTTCCGGAACTGTATCCCAAATGTTAAATATTAAAATAATTAATTTTTTAAAACTGAAATGCGAAGAATAATGTAAACACTGTAAGGTAAAAAAGAAATACATTAAAAGCAAACACAGAACCTGTTCTTTATTATAAACAGAATTTTTTATGCCTGCGCCAATAAATGAAAAGTAAATATAAACACTTACAATAATAATTGGAAGTGTATTGAAAGATCAAATGCGAATGTATCGAGTTTGAGAGTAAATTACTTTTTGGTTTTTGATATTTTCAATGTTTGGCACTGATAACTTTTTTTTGCATATAACGACAAACAATATAAATATTAAGACCTCCGGTTATTATACATTGTATATTAAAAATATACAAGAATATTTATTTCATTACTTTTCAGTTTTTTCTCGTTCAAGTCTGTATCATTTTTCGCAATTCTTGCAAAACGAGAATCGTGGAAAAATTTGCAAAAATGTTCAAATTTCCCTGATTATTCCACGAGGAAAGAAATTGCCCGAGTTTACCCTGTTTTCCATATGCGTAACAGCCACGAATAAATAAGAGAGAATTCTCGTTCCAACGAACTCCAACACCGCAGAATGTGACCGGTGACGTCGCGCGGTCAACTTTGTGGATTCGATTACTGTATGGGATAATTATCAACAAGTGGCGCTCATTGCCGGAGCGCGTCCAGGATTCTTCATCCCCATTAACCATCAAGTACGGCTCTAAGACACTGCAAAAACTAATCCGAGGTGCAACATCACCATTGGCCTTGAAAAAGACTCCAATCGATTTGTCGGGCATGCAAAAAGCCTCTACTCCGATTGTGTTTGGCTTTACTCGAGACCGAGTGCAAAGTTGCTCCAGCGGGTTTGTTCAGACCCAAAGCCAGTTCAGATCAGGCGCTTGGGATTTCTATGCCTCCCATAGAAAGCCTCCAAAACGTATTTCGATTTTCGGAATCGAAATCAACGGATACACGAGAAAAGGTCTCCAAAGTCTAAAATGATTCTCCAACGTATTCTTGTTTTTTTATTGTTAAAAAAAAATATCCTGGCAGCGTTTCAGCGATGAGCGCGACGTGTGAATAATTACCTCGTATCGAGGGTATAGCACACATTTTATTGATAGATACATGTTTTTTTCGTATATATATGTAGGTACAAACTGTAGAGACCATTAAAGCTTTGATAAGTTCCTCCGTCTCCGGTGGATCGCCCGCGGGCGTTTTCGGGCTCAGCGTTACGTGGAGCTCTTTGGTACCGTCCACGTCGACCTCCGTCTCGGATTTCTTTCGCTCCTTCTTCTCCACTTCTTTCTTCTACGATGGAAAAAACAAAAATTTTAGCCGCCAAAGTTTCAGCGTTTGAGGGAATAATCCAGCGACGAAGGAAATCGAATTTCTACCTTGACTTTCTTTTCCTTTTCGACGTCGGCTTTGGGCTTCTTTCTGGGCGGCGTGCCGGGCTCTTTGACCGGCTCGGTCGCCGAGTCAAAGGCCAATTTGAATTCGGTAATTTGCGCCTTGTCGTAGACACCCCGTTCCTCCCATATGGCCAACAGTCTGTTGAGGCGATTCCTCGTCTTCTCGTCAAAGTCCTTCATGTGCTCGAACGCCTTGGACAACACCGAGCCAAACTCCTTGCCAAACTCGGGACCTTTCTTCTTGCTGTTCTGTATGACGTCGTTCGCCAGATACATGAACATCAATTTGCGATTGTCCTTGACTGAAACGCGACAATTGCATTAGGTTGCGTCGAGACGAATCCCGACAGGCGCCGGCTAGCCTCCGTTCCTCCGGACGTCGAGCGTTGATACGACTCGGAATGTTCGCCGGAGACTGCGACTTAGAGAGAATTAATGACTTTTTACAACTCCGGTTCGTCAATAATCTGCGACATTTATTTCTCGAAAATGATTATTTTTACGCGCGATGAATAATCCGCTCCGAATTTTTCTTTACCCGATGTAAACATTTCGCATCGTTTCGACACGTTGCGCGTTGTTTCAAAATTCGCCTCGTAATATCGTGAAAACGCGAATTGCACGAAATGATTTGGACGAGAATCGAGAAGAGTCCGAGGCCAACGCCGGTACTGCGACGAAATGTTTGGAAGGAAAAAAAAAACGAGATCGGGAGGCACGAGCGGCTGGCATAACCTCAAAATGGGCGAAATTTGCCGAATCTTTAGAATTGCGCGTAGGGAAAGAATTAACGAGCGAAATTTGCGCGTTTGTTGAAACGCGTTCGGGAGCTTCAAGGGGAAGTACGAATTTCGAGGAATTAGCGTTGTTGTCTCGTTTTAATCGTGATTCGCGGCGAATGATGCAAATGGGAAGGAAAAAAAAACGTTTCTCACCCTTGCACATCTCTTTGTACCATACTTTGACGATAGTGGGATGATGTTTTCTGTGATGTATCAGCCACAACGATAAAGTTTGTATGCTCTGCTGCGACGGATTCAAGTCGCTGAGTTTCTTCACCAGTGCACTTTCCGTAAAACCTGCCATGATATTCTCTCCCTCTCGTGCGCGCGAACGTACGAAAAATCGAGAGGAAGGTAAAAGAAAAAACACTCGGACCAAACACCAGGCCAGCGCGCACGGGATCGGAGTGAGGAATACTTCAAACACGCAACGAGGCGCGAACTTGTACTAAAAATTGCGAACGAACGATGCAGAAGACTAGACTGCGTACGTGAGGGTCGAACGTACGATCCGCCTAGCACGGAAGTCGAGACAGGACTGAAGGCTGCGACAGAGTACAGAGTTTATATACGCCCGCCACCAACCGTCCGCCGAGCGCTACCCCCACTCCGCGGCTCCTTCCTGCCGAGCGCGCCACCCCGCCACTCGCCGCACGGGCACACGTTGCGGCAAAAATGCCGTGCCAAAACACGTCCCTCTAAAAATTATCCCAGCAACTTTAATTATCCGCCACTGTGCTTCGGGTCTCATAAGCTAACGGTGTGGGTAAAAACGAGAAAACAAGTACGGGCTACGATATAGTTGGCGCGTTTAGTCGCAAATAGTACGGAGTAACTCGAATTGGTTCACGAAGAAATCGGAGATTTCGGTCCTGCGCGCGCTTTTGTCGGAGGTAGTATTCGAGATTGCGGCCGAGGGACGGCTGAAGCGGGAATATTTGAACGTTTTATCACGCTCAGCTTAATCGATAAGGAAATTCCCTGTATTTTTTATTTTTTATTCGTGTTTTTTTACTTTTGATTAATCTAAAAAAAGGTGCGTTTTCCGAAAAATGCTTCGCTTTAAGATTTTGATAAAAATATTTTCAGAAATTCTAAATGATCGTGCAGTTATATTTGGAAAAATGGATGCGTAATTTTTCAAAACTTGTGGCTGTTTTTTTCCGATGAATAATGGAAAATTATGCGGCGTTTAATTTGGTCTAAATTAAATTGAGGCGGTTTTCATTTTCGTTGCCTTAAGGGGAGATATACACCTAGATGGTCGAGGTCGAGGATTTAAAAGCTATGTACATTCCGTCGACCGTAGAAGACCTACACTGGCCTGGTATCGATGATTCCATGTAAGTTGATAAATTTCATGATTTATTCATTCCCAAATTTTCAAATGCGTTTATCTCAAAACCACGTTTTTCAAATCGGTACCCAAAATTTCTCGAAAACCAATGAACCGATTGCCTTGGGGTTTTGGGGGTTATTCTATATACCATTATCTAGTACTTGTTATAGGATTTTTTTCCGTTACTTAGTTTTTGTTTTATAGGCAAAACGATAACTAATTTTTGGCCCAAAAATCACGATTTATGTTCAAACGACCGCTATTTTGTCATAAATCGATATTTTCAAAATCGGCTATCACAAGTACTAGATTATAGTATCTAATTTAATAATCTTTTTGGTTTTTTTTTCAGATGATTTTTGAAGAAACGCCAGTGGGTACCGTATATGCAGATTTTTTTACGACGCTCCATGGATCATACAATATCCTTGTATATTTGTGATATTTTTAAATAAAGAAAATTAAACATATTTTTGAGTGTCTATACTTTTAGATAATTACAACCCCAGTTCGAAATTTCAAGTAGTTTTCCTTGGAAAAAATCACATAAACGATCTTTTCCCGGCTCCTAGGTCCCCTAGGTCCCCTTAAAGCCTTCGAGGTCACATCCTTAGACTATATACTCGTGGGAACATGGGGTCCGTGTGACCCCAGCGATGTTTAAACGATTGCCACGTTGATTCTATTGTTCCGAATGGCTTATAAAAATTCAGGGTGTAGTTTGGACCTTCTTAAATGTGACATTCTCAGTATAATATTGTAATCGACATTTAAAATAGCGGAAAAAATTAAGGAAGGAATCAATGCGTGAAAAAGGCCATTTTTACTTAAAAGTCATAACTCTTGCAATTTTCAATTAAAAAAATTAAGATGACACTTTTGAGGTATGTTAGTTTAAGGAAAAAAAATAACTTCAGGGGTAACACGACTCTAGGATTTCAATAAGAACGTTTTTTAAATTCTTTAAACGATGCTTAAATCATAAAAACAATATGCACTTGGTTCTATGGTACAAACATCATTTACAGCCTCTGCCTATGATTTTCCGCAGCGCCTCAGAACGCCTGCTGAGCACGTTTTGAACTTTAAACGCGTTTTTCTCGAAACCACTTTTCAATCTTAGCGAACACATTACTTCGACTCGGTTGCATGGATCAGTTTGTAAATTTCACAGCAGCTTCACAATTACCTCCTTTATAAAAGTACGTAAAGCTTTCTCGATTCAATGTAAACTTTTTTTTTAATAAGCAACCTACTACTTATAGTTAAGGAAGAAAACGATTTTTTTTGTCAAAAGTGCACCATTTTTACAAAATTTGATTCAATCAAAAGTCCCTACGTACTTCTATAGCCAATAGCATATAGGTTTTCAATTCTTTTGTTTTTTGTTCCAGATCTTATATTTCACGAGAAATTTGTCGAGAAACAAAAGAAAATTTGACAAAACTTTCAAAATTCCAATTTAAAAAAGGTTTAGTCTTCTCGAAAAATATCATCGCGCCATCAATTTCCCAAAATATTAAATTTCCGGACAATTTTTACACACAAAACGAGTATAATCATAGTAAAAATGACGTCATCCGCGAAAAGCGATCCAGGCTTTACATTTGAAAGGCACCTGAATTTACAATAAAATATTTTCAGTGTAACTTTTTCAAAACTTGAGATAGTCAATTTTTTATCCATCAATTGAATATCATAGTATGCTGATTTAATTCACCGGAAAACGGCGAAAGCTTTAAAATTTTAAGGGCGCTTACACTTCTCGAATAATTTAAAATTAAAAAGGAATGATGAGGGTGAAATATTTCCATATATAAAAAAAACTATAGTGAAATTTTAATACTAAAGCAAATTGTGTGTCAGAAACTTGCAGATTTGGCTTCCTCGTTAATGTTTTTCTTTTCCAGAGCTGGCCATACTTGGTTTTTTTAAATTACAAAAAGCTTCCTCTATAATGAGAGAAAAATGGAAAAAGGTGCGTTCTCGTGAAACTGTCGTACCGACGATTAAAATGCAGACTCCTCATAGCGGCGGCTACCCATGAGGAATAAACCAATTGGGAGCTTTGGGAGCGAGAAAAATCAATTTGTTACCATCAGAGACTCGGTAAAACTGTCTCTTCAGCTGAGCCGTTGCGATTCGACGCGCGTCTGGAAGAGCGTTGCTGTAATTGTTTTTTTTTCCAATATTAAAACCGATATTAATTTTTTTTCAATATCTACTAATTTAATCATTTAATATTATACTTTTCGTTTTTATGTATTTTTATACAACTTTATTATTATTGGGAGTACAAATAAGTCTCCGCCGTTTGACAAAAGATGGCCCCGCCAGGAGGTTATGGATGACATCTGGCAAGACCATAACCTTGAAATATTTGCGATTTTGTATCAGCATCACATAATTTTTTTCGTGCGATAATATCGAGTTTTGAGGCGAATGAGCGTCATTTGCGGGAACTCTTGCGTTTGGCACGAATCCTCCAAACATGTTTCCAATTCCGCGTCTCCGTTTCGGCCTTCCGCTTTCCGCTACGTTCTTTGTTTTCGACGTCAAACGTACCGTTCTTAAACTTTTTAACCACTCACGACAACTTCTCTCACTTAAAGCAGCCTCACCACCCAGGTAGCAAAATGTTATCTATATGGCATCCGAAAGATATCGCGAAACGGATATGAATAACTTTTTGGTTGTCCAAAAAGACGCCGTATTGTATTACAAAACGTATCACTTATTTCCGCTTGGCAGATAACTTATTTGTGTCCGATAGTTAACTATACGGTAACTTTTAATGGTTAACAAAGTGGTCGACAAAAGGTTAACTCTTTTCGGTTGACGGTACGTTAGCGCGAAGTCATCAAATCGATATATCTCAAAGATATCTTCTTAAAGGCAAAAAAATGCGAAGATACCACTGCCATCTAAAAGTCGTCCAATAGGCATCCGAATGAGGTTAACAAAACGACATCTAAACGATATGAAAGAGTACTATCGAAAATATATCTATTTATTGACGATATACATGTATAACAATAGCCTATCCATTTCTTCATAAAAATTAACCTATTAATAGTCTAGAATATTTAATATGGCTCAATAATCTAGATTGTTAATGAGTTAATTTTTGTCATAAAGAAATTGATAAGATATTGTTATGTCGGTTTCGAAGTAGGCTAGATCATTATAAATAAAACATCGTTTAATTCATTATAAGTGAAATGTAATTTAATATTACAAAAACGGTACAGTCGTTATTAGACTTCTCTCCCGTTGCAGTCACGTCTTTTGGTGGTTGCCATGCTCCAAGCGATCCCGTGGATAACCTCAAAAGCAGACATACGCTTTTATGATAAAAAGATAGTACATTAAACACATATATGTACTCACAGAGGCGAAAAGAATAGTAGGATAAAAGGCACTCACGTACATATCTTTTAGCACCTTTATTTTTTCAACTACTTGTTGTTACACACAATTTTTTGCCGTTGAAATGAAATATGACCCGCTACATTCGCACTATGATAAAAGTGATCCGTTGGATGTGATCTTTAGGACAACATTTGCATGACTTTTTACTATTTCCCGCCAATACCAAATATCTTAAAAGACAGAATATTACCGATATCTACAAGATGTCATGAAAAAGACGTCTTATGTAATTCGTCTTTATGATATCCTTTGGATAACGTTGAACTAGATACAATAGATAACAGTATAGAGATAACTTTTTGATAACTTAAAAAAGTCATAAATTGGATAATATTTTGGGATACCTTTTAGACATCCGTTTTCATCGCCGAAAGATATCATAAAAAAGATAACTTTACGCGATGTCATTTGAAAGATGTCGAATAGTTATCTTACGGTCATGTCTTAAAGGTAACCTGACAACGGTAACTTATCGACGTCAATTGGACATTTATGCTACCTGGGCATATGCTTCTACAAGCAATCGATGTGCCTCAGCTGCAGATTTCTTCAAATTAAAGAAGTTAAGAAGAGTTATAAAGTTCCCGCACATGACGCTTCCTCGGCTCAAAACTCGACATTTTCACACGAGAAAAATTATGTGATGCTGATGCAAAATCGCTAATATTTCAAGGTTATGCTCTTGTCAGATATCCAACCCTACGATATGACGTTTTACATCGGACAATTTCAACCATAACATCCTTGTAGGGCCATCTTTTGTTAAACGGCAGATACTTACTCTCAATATACATTTCTTTAGAATTTATTAAGTTTCATTTTAAATAAATGAAAAATATTACATGTTTTATTACTTTATGTTACGTCCTGAAGTCTAAATGCAAGTATAAATATTTCGATTACCTCCGGCGTTCTCTTTGTTCTTCGATCGATATGGCAGCGTTCCACAGATGCAACAAATGTTACAACTGTTGCAGTCCTATATTCAACATTTCCATGATGTCTCGCTCGAAAAAGACAAAAATCATGTTCACTCATGGAAAATCCATGATCGCCGCGTCGCACGTATTTTCGACACGAAAATGCGACATGTGTATTTCGAGTGTTCCTGATCCGATAAAAAAGTAGCGATTCTACCGGGTCTTGGTAAGGGAGGTCTCTGTTACCGGTCATTGCTCTTTGGGTACGAACTTGTGCTGTCAGCTGCACAAACCAGGTGGGGTGCACTTTCTCGGATTAGGCTGAATTTTCGCGCAACGCTTCTTTTTATCTGGAAGATAAAAACCCTCGACGGATTTTCGGCATCGCGGTCCCGTACACCCCCCCTCCTCCGCCCCAGAAGTTCAAACCGTTTTTCCATCGTATTTTCGTAAATATTGGTTCGAATAAAAAATGTCGCTTTTGGGCAGCTCTACAGAAGGGATTATACATTTTTTCAACGAAAACGCCAAACTTTCGATGTTTAATGGAAAATGACACATTAGTAATTAATTTTTTCGATTTTTCGAAACGGGTCGTTTGTTAGTGGATTATTTTTTTCGGTCAACTAGAATTACTCCTCCATATTCGCTCCACTTATTATAGGGGGGGTACCACCAAGCGAGGCAAAAATTGCTGATTTTCATAATTTTTTTAAAGGAAAGATTTTCCCTCATTTTGTAGACTTAGGGTATGTTTTATTACTTATTTTGGCTGTTACATGGTATTTTTTTTTATTTTCATAAATCTTAAAAATCGCCGGCGTTATGGCACGGTCATCTAAACTACATTTTCTAAACTGGCGTGACGTATAGCTAAAAACGAATGGACCGATTCTGATGAAATTTGGCATAAATCCTTCTAACCTTATTGTCGCAAACACAGACCTAAATATTTTTCAAAAAATTAAGAAAAAGTATTTTTGCATGGCAAAATGTAGCCATTTTTTCGGAACATTCAATCTTCTTGTTCCAAAGCGTACCGTTTCATCGATTTTCAACATTTCTCACTTTTTCTTGGTTCATATTCTGCGTATGAGTGTTGATGAACGAAAAATCTCCGTTGGTTTTTTTTCAGATTAATCCCGTCGACGCTACGCGTCACACCGTCTGACAATTCCGCCGCCACCCGTTTAGAAGACGATGCCACATCGCCGCCATTTTTAAACATTAATTGAAAAATACGACATAACAGCCGAAAGAAGCAACAAAACATACCCTAAGTGTTAGAAAAGGTGAATAAATATTTTGAAAAGAAATTACGAAAGTCTGCATCTTGTTTCCTCGCCTAAAGGTATCTCCCCCCTTAAATCATGATAACTTTGACCTGCTCGTTGCACTGGTACGGTTCTCGAAACTTCTGCACGGTCGTATATTACCATCAGTTTTTCGGATAATGATGTATTATGAAAATATTGGTATTTTCCAACGGGTCAATCTTTGAGGCCACTTTTATTCGAAAGTATCATAGCGTGCTCGGACGGATTATTTTCCTTCGGTCTATTCTCATTATTGAATGGCTCCAACTTTTACAATCTTACGTTTCCTGGCATTATTAGCGAGAGTTTTGGAAAATAGACCAATATTAATCCGACCATTCATCGATGCGGCCCAAATAAGTGGGAGCCCCCAGGTATAACTCTTGGTGCTCGTTATGGGCAGGTACCCGGCCGGGTCCGTGTACTCAAGGACTTGAAGCGAAGCCTAATCCAAAAGATTTCCGGTACAGGATTGCCAATAAATAGAACTCTGTATATCTATTTGGACGTTGAATAAGTTCTCGCTATTGTCCAACTGATGGCGTTACCAGAACTGCGAGTGTGTAGTATAAGGGGTTATATACAGTTAAAATTTTCGAAAAATCGATTTTTTTTTAAATTTATTTTCGTAATGTACATATAATGTTTAGGAATACACACAGAAATTATGTTGCTTATTCCGTCGATCAATTACAAGATCGATTATGTTATGATCGATTATGATATGATCGATTATGATTATGCAAGACGCCTGTTTTTAGAGGTGCTCCCGGATATCAGCTATAGCAGCTTTCAAAATAATTATTTTTACAAATAAAAAACGTTAAAATACAGTTAAAAGTTACCATAATAAGTGTACATTTTTTTACGTTAATAGATTTAAAGGTCTTCGCAAGAAAAATTCTTGAAAAATCGATCGTTTTAGGTCTCCTGACTGTATATAACCCCTTAAGGTAGAACGAGCGCGCGCTTTTGATTTCTATAGATTTTGTTCAAATTTTAACCACACAGTGTAAATATCATTATGCATGTTTGAGTATATTTTAAAACAGTCGACTATTTATATTGGGAGATAATGGGTTTTAAAATTGCAACTTTTAACATTGCAGGGTCTGCATTGACCGAAAGTCAGGTCGCATATTTCGTCGTACCGATTGTATTTATAAATTTTGAAAAAATTATGTTTAGATATCAAACTAGTTAGGGAAAGAGTGAAAAAAGTTTGGATTGCCTTTACTATTAAGTTTTGGTGAAAATTTTCAGTAAAGACATAATAATTCCCCGTAAAAAGTATTTGTCTCCTATAATAAGAAGACATATGGCAACACCGCAGAACAGTATTGTTCAATATTTCGAGAAAAAAAATTATCGCGTTCCTGAAGTTAACAACTTTTTTCACTAAAAAAAAATTGCGTTATAAATATTAATATTTTACATTGTTTATGTTATCTTCATGAGCAAATAAAGTGTTGGTTAATTTATAACTAATTAAAAACTTTCTTCGATTAAAAAGTATTTCCATATCAAAATTTGTGTCGCAGTATTATTTGAAATATGCCGCGCAAACTCACGTCATTGGGTATGTGGAACGATGCGGTATTGCCATGTGTCTTCTTGTTATAGGGGACAAATATTTTTGACGGAAAATGATTTTATCTAAATTTTAATGCAGACCCTGCAGTGTTGAAAGTTGCAATTTTAAAACCCATTGCCTCCAAATCTAAGCAGTCGACTGTTCTGAAACTTCACTCAAACATGCATAATTATATGAACAATGTCTGGTTAAAATTTGAACAAAATCTATAGAAATATACTCATGAAAAACAGAAAACAAATTTTCAAACGTTTATTTATTTTTTGACATTATTTCCAACAGTTTTATAATGTCTTCGACAAAAAAGGAGTCTGAATTTCTTCACTCTCACCTCCAAAATATGATGAAGGTACGGAAGATAATGTGTAGCAAGACAGCCTGCTCGGAAATTTTTAACAGGTGTCACCGAGTAACTGAATTTGCAAATGCAAAAAGCATTGCTTTTCTTTTTCATTCGGCTTTACATTTTATTCTCGTAGCTTCGGTATTGTGCTTGGCATTGATTTTATTTTACAAAAATTGTAATAAAAAAAATTATACGAATATATGGAAAAACTTTTGACAGGAAATATTTCAACAGCTTAATGACACGTGTTAAAAATTGTCAACCCCGAGTTTTTCGATCTGAAGATTCAAATTTAAAAAAAAATCCAATCATGTTACAGGATGTCAAAAATACATTTAGAGAGTGGATAAATTCGGACAGGGTAAAAATGATCAGCCGCGGATATATATGCCAGAGTTAAAAACCGTTTTCAGTTTTCAATTAATTTTTTTTTACGGTAAAACGTATGTTTTTAAGTGTTTTTGAAAATTTTTGTATTGAAAAATATTTATAAATGTGGTAGACACAGTCGTTTGTGTAGGGTGCTGTTTGAAAAACGTCCTTCGCGGTGACCACTGCTGCTCGAAACCAAATCATCCGAAATAAAAAGAACCAATCGCATTTCGTTTTTACATGAAGTTATCTAGTGCTTGTACGGAGGATTCGATAAAATATTGATTTGTCAAAAAGATAATCGCAATCCACAGTGAAAGTATAGATTTTCAGTCAAAAAACCTCCATTTTCGTCGATAAAAAAAACTATGCATCGATCAAACAAATTCTTCGTCCAAGCACTGCTTTTTCATAAGTAAAGGAAGCTTGTAAAATTTCAAATTGATCGGTGCAGTGATTTTTGAGATATCGTGGTCAAAGATTTCAAAAAAGTGTTTTTAAGAAAAACGCGTTTAAAGTTCGTAAACTCGCGGATCGCCGGCACGTCCTACCTACCTATCAACGCCCATAACTCCCTCAATTTAGAACGGACCGACTTGAAATTCCCAGAGAATATTTTTTAAACGTTATATTTTGAAAATTCGCCGAAAACCAAAAAACGATGTTTTCAAAATGTTCAACTAGGTGTAGCCCTCAAACGCGCTTTCCCTAGTAAAAACTATAATTTATTGATAAATAAATTTAAATGTTAACTTTAACTCAAACAAACCGAAACAGTTTTAACCGATTTATTTCGCTGGAACTAGTTCTTCCTAGGTAAAAGTAGTTATACCTAACATGTAAATTATTTATCAGTAAATCTTAACCCTAGAATGCTAACCTTATTTTTTTTACCTATTATGGTAACCTGGGGTGATAAACCACCCCAATTTTGAAAAATGCATACCTCCGGTAAAATTTCACGAAAAGAGTTCAACTTGGGCTCATTCTTTTCGTTTTTTAATGCAGAATCACATAGGCCTAAGGCCATTCTGCTTGAAGTAGGAAAATTTAGTACAAAAATTAGGTAAAAGGGTGAAAACATGAAAAAGTCGTAAAGGGCGCGAGATTCAAACTCGCCTGGGATGGTTTTTCACCCCAAGTTACCATTCTAGGGTTAATTTTCAGTAAGAAAAACTATTTGTTACGAAGGCTTTCAGTCAGAACTATTATTTGCTAGATAAAACCCGTTCAAACCACACACACACACACACGCGTGCACACACACACACACACACACACACACACACACACACACACACACACACACACACACACACACACACACACACACACACACACACACACACACCATGTATTTATAAGGTTGGTAATTATGAAATCAAGTCGAAATTGATTTATTTACATATATATGTAATTATTTTCTATTTATTTTCTTACTTATATTTATACACTAAAAACAAATTCGTTCAACCATCCAAAATTCAGTTGGTTTACCAAAATATATCTTTAAATACGTTCAACTTGATTTTTGATTGGCAAAAACACGTTTTGTCAATCTAACTGATAGTTTTGGTGGTGTGAACTGTAGCTTATTTAGCATGTCTGAGCAACTGTCAAAACAACAAAATTTCGAGACAACAAAATGCATTTTGCACATCCAACGATTTTATTTTCTCTGTGTACATGTATATAATTTCTCATTTCGTTCAAAATGTACAAGCGCCATAAAATTCTGGGTAAAAGTCGTTCATCCCCTAATGAAAAGGGATCGATGAGGAAATCCTTCTTCCCAACGGGTCGTAATACTTTAGCGTTAATGTTCTTGGTTTCAAATACACCGGGACTTTTATTTCTCTGGAAAAAGTCAATACTTTGAGCTCGGTTTTTACATCATCTGCGACATAAAGGATGTCTGGTCGTGCATCGCACGAAATTTGTGTTCCGGTATTTATGACCCTGTGGTATACACAGTGGTACGTGCAATAAAAGAGCCCGTGAAAGTCGATACCTTCAGAATATGGAAAAGCTATTAGTGAAAAATGTTGGCGAAATTCGGTGAAAGGGTTCACGTATTAGGGGCATCAAAATGAACGATGAAACATTTTACCTCCATAACTGTTGCAATGCTTGATGTACTTGAATAGTTTTGTGCACATTAGCATTGTATTATAGGTGGAATGTGGTGGGTTGATTAAGTGGGAATCGGCAAAAAAGTTGAAATTTTGAGGGCGTTGGAATTTTTGGATAACTTGAAATTTAAATGAAAGGGTAATGGTGAAAATGTTTGATATAGACTTTTGTTGATTTTTGATTGCACGACAGGAAATTCGAAAATTACACATTTCCACATTTGTTTTGCCTTTGATTACACTAAACTATTCCTTTAAATGGGTCTGAATGTCATACGTCAACACATCAGTACCATGATTTCAATTTTCAAAAAACCCCAATCTTACCCAAGTTTTCGAGTTTCACAATTGTATTTTGACAAATAAAATTGTCCTGCACTTTTTGCCCATTGAATGAATGGAAATAACATTGTGCAAGTTTTCGAAATTATGTACATTTTCAAAATTGTGTACGATTCCCACAACGTTATTTCCAGATAGAAACAAAATTTTGCAAATTTCCAATCGATTGAAATTGCACAAGTTTCAATATTGAAATTGGGCAGTATTTTTTTTCATTTGATGGATGGAAATAAAATTATGGAAGTTTCCAACATTGTGGGTGTTTCTATAATTGGGTAATTTTCCAAAAGGGGGCACGTTTCCAACAGTTTTATTTCCGAATAGGATTAAAAGGGTGTAGGTTTTGAATGGAAAAAAATTATGCATATTTTCAATGGAAAAAAAATTCTGCAAGTGGTCAATGGAAATAAAATATTAGAAGTTTCAATCAATAAAATTGAGCAGTATTTTTTCCCGTTGAATTAATGGAAATGAAATTGTGCAAGTTCCCAAAATTGTGCAGGTTTTCAATAGTTTTATTTTTAAATGGAATTAAAATTGTGCAATTTTTCAATGGAAATCAAATTGTGCAATTTTTCAATGGAAATAAAATTGAGCAAATTTCGGACGAAATAAAATCATGCAAGTTTCCAAGGGTTTTTTTAAATTGTTCAATTTTACAATGAAAATAAGATTGTGTAAGTTTCCGAAATTGTGCATGTTTCCAACAGTGTTATTTCTAAATGGAAATAAAATTGGGCAAGTTCCCAATAGAAATAAGATTGTGCAAGTTTCAAATGGAAAAAGAATTGTGCAAGTTTCCAATGGAAATAAAAATGTGCAAATTTTCAATGGAAATAAAATTGTGCAAGTTTCCAATGAAAATAAAATTATGCAAAGTTCCAACGAAAATAAAATTGTCCAAGTTTCCAACGAAAAAAAATCCTGCAATTTTCCCATGAAAATAAAATTGTGCAAGTTTCCGACGACAATAAAATTGTGCAAAGTTCCAACGAAAATAAAATTGTGCACGTTTCCAACGAGAATTAAATTGTGCAAGTTTCCAACGAAAAAAAATCCTGCAATTTTCCCATGAAAATAAAATTGTGCAAGTTTCCGACGAAAATAATATTGTGCAAGTTTCCAACGAAAATAAAATCGTGCAAGTTTCCAACGAAAACAAAATTGTGCAACTTTCCAACGAAAATAAAATTGTGCAAGTTTCCAACGAAAATAATATTGTGCAAGTTTCCAACGAAAATAAAATCGTGAAAGTTTCCAACGAAAATAAAATTGTGCAACTTTCCGTCGAAAAAAAACTGTGTAATTTTCCAATAAAACTAAATTTGTGCAAGTTCCTAATAGAGAAAATATCGTGCAACTTTCCAATGAAAATAAAATTGTGCAAGTTCCTAATAAAAATAAAATCGTGCAACTTTCCAATGAAAATAAAATCGTGCATTCCTAATAGAAATAAAACCATGCAACTTTCCAAAAATAAAATTGATCACGTTGTTTTTCCATCGAAAACAATCACAAAATAACACGGAAAAAAGCAACCATCACCCCACGGTAAGTTCCACGGATCAATCTCCCTCATTTCTGTTTTCCATCCTCTCTTTTTATCTCCTCCTCCTTCAACAAAGTCCAGTGTGTTCGGTGACCGTACACGAAGGATTAAGAATTCAGTCAAGAGAAATGGCCGAATGCTTTTAAAGAAGAGATAGAAGAAAAGGAGAAGAAAAAACGTTCCGAGCTACTGAAGATTGCAGAGGCAATTTTCTCGACAATGTCGCCACTTTGTTTTACGTGTGGGCAAGGGTGGGAGCAGGAAGGGGTGAGAGCGCGGCGGGGGGGGGGGGGGGGGTAGCATTCGCAACGTGTGCTTTGTGCTCTCTGGGCTCTCATACGAGCCGGAGTTACGCATGGGGAACCCAGACATTATACGGGTAAGCCCTCCAACACGCGGACCGTTTCGTCTTTCGTCCATGGGAGCAGAGGTAGATACGCAATGCCGAGGCAAAAGCACCCTTCGCTGCCCTCCCCGCGCCCAGACAACCCTTGATAACTCCCGGTGTATAGAGCCTCCCTGTTTTTATCCTTGCTGACGAATGCCGCTCTCCCCACCCTCCTCCGGCGGATGAGCTTTTCTCCTTAAGGTTCGAGTACTCTTGAGCACTTTCGCACGGCAAAAGGACCAGAGAAGGCACAACTTGCCACCCTTCTCCACCTGCTCCCCTACCTTTCTGCGAATAAAATGAAAATAAAACGGATATCCGAAGCAATTCCGCACAAGTCTTTAAATTCGCTTGGAGGATTCTTGGTTCGGGAGGGGGGGCAGGAGTCATTTTGTTTAGTGGCGCGAGAGCAACGAGAAAATAGCCCACAATTTGTGATTCAACTTAAGGGAAAATGCCTATTCGTAACCGTAAAAAAAATCTATTTTTTTACATTTCCTTAAGGGATCACACCACGCTAGGATTTGGGAAAAATCGTTTTTTTTTTTCGTTTAAAAAATACTTTCGGGTCATGAAAACAATATCCAATTGGTCCTGCGGCGAATGTTTTTTTTATTGAAGGTTTAATTATCGATTTTGCCGCAGCGCGTAGGACTTCTTTCAGGCGCCTCGTACAACTTTAAACGCGTTTTTCTCCAAACAACGTTTTTCAAACTGGGAGGATGGATTACTCAAACGCCTTTCCATGGATCGATTTGAAATTTCGATAGTAGCTTCTCAATTACATTCTCTATGGGAGTACGTAGCCGTTTTTTAAATTAAATGTAAACTTTTTTTATAAACAATTTACCGCTGATTTTTGGGCAAAAAATCGATTTAATTATTGCAGAGTGCGCCATTTTTTTTCAAAATTTGATTAAAAAAATCTCTACGTAGTCCCATAGCTAATAATATAGAGATTATAATTTTTTTTTGGTTTTTGTCCCAGGTCTTATACTTTACGAGAAAACGGTCCTCCCGTAAAGCTATTTGTAAAAATCGAGTTTTTTAAGGTGGACTCTCGCCGCCATTTCGTATGAAAATTATAATAATTTTTTTTTATACTCTAATGTGTGTTCGATAAACCCTCTCGAAAGAAATCCTATTCCTTTTTTCATACTCCCAAAATAAATTGTCAAAGTTAGGCTTTATTTTCTGCCGCTGGAGCTGGAGTGTTATCCCTTACCGCGGGGTGTAGCTTTAGGCGAGGAGAAAATTGGCTGATTTTCACAATTTTTTAAAGGAATGATTTCTTTACGATTTTTTAGACTTAGGGTATGTTTTATTACTACTTTTGGCTGTTACATGGTATTTTTTTTATTAATTTTTCAAAATGGCGGAGCTATGGTTAAAAAACTAATCGACCGATTCTGATGACATTTGATATAAATATTTGTAACCTTATTGTCTAAAACATAACTTTAAATGTTTTTGAAAATTAAGAAAAAAAAGTTTTTATTCCAAAATGTAGCAATTTTTTCGGAGAATTCAATCTTTTTGTGTCAAAGCGTACCATTTCATCGTTTTTCAACATTTCTCACTCTTTCTTGGTTCATATTCTGCGTGTGAGGGTTAAGGCCTGAGGCCAGTTTGGGATTTTCCAAAGATCGATTTTTTGTTTATTAAAAAGGTACCTTAGTACCTATAAAATTATATTCCAAAGGAATGTGGGTGTGAAAAATCTCTAAGTACTCGATTTTCGAAAATTGTTGATGATAAAAGGTATTGAAACATTATTCATGTCGTGACTTTTTACTAACTTTAAACCCGTTCATCTCAAAACTACATTTTTCAAGTTGGCCGGACTCGTACCTCAAACAAATTTCACCCGATTAACTTGAAATTTCAACTGTATATTTAGAGTTACATTTTCTATGGCACTACGTAGGATTTTTTAAAACTATATTGCGTGGTTCCTTTTTTACAAACAATTTTCTGACGCGTTTCTCATGGGATTTTATACTTTTTGTTTAAGAACCGCGCCATTTTGACAAAAAACAATATATCAAAAAATCCTACGTACTTCTATAGCTATTCTTATATATAATCGAAAAAATTTTAGTGTCTCATCATAACTAAAAAATTATAGGAGCTGTTGGTCCGGCTGTTGACCTTCCAGAAATAAAGGCGTCATCGAAAAAATGCTGCACAGTCGCTGATTTGACATGTATCGCTGTGAAAAAATAATTTTGTATAGTTAATTACGTGTCAAATGACACCCCTATTTTGAAATTTCGATTTATTCTATGGTTTCGCTGAAAAAATCACAAAATATGCCCCTTTTGTCGGCCTCTAGAGTGGCCTAAGACCTTAAGGGATCTTCTCATTTTAGACGCTAAAAGAATGGATATTTTCATGAATTTTTTCGATAGGTTTATATGGAAGATATTGATATAAAAGTCGTTACACTTAATAAATACACTTTCGAAATACATAAAAAATGTATTTATGTAACCCAAACAAACTTTAAACGCGTTTTTCTCGAAACAACGTTCTTCGACGGCTTGTTGATAAAATCTTCAAAACTACTGAACCGATCCTTATGAAATTTCAACTACATATTCTTTACAACTATAGCTATAGCGCATATAAAGGATTTTTTAAAGTTTTGATATTTATTTTTTTTGGCCAAAAACGGCGAAAAAACACGTCTTTTTAGTTTTTTAAAAATGCGTGCTATTTTATTATATTTGCATATATAAAAAATCGCATGACATGCGCTATAGCCATTAACAAACTGAATGTAAAACCGTTTGATTTTGATTGTTTCGGTTGATCCATTTCCGAGAGTTCATCAACAGCGCAGACCCACAATATTTTTAGGACATTTTTTTAACTACCATTTTCGTCTATAAATAGTGACTTGAATAAATAAATTAAAATTTTAATGTATTTTGAAAGTGTATTTATTAAGTGTAACAACTTTTATATCAATATCTATAATATAAACCTATCAAAACATTCATTAAAGTAGCCTTTCTTAGCGTCTAAACTGAAAAGACCCCTTAATGAAAGAAACATCTTCGTTGGGTTTTTTTTCGGATTAATCCCGCCGACGCTACGTGTCACGCCGGCTAACAACACCCGCCGCAACCTGTTTAGAAGAACGTGCCATGCCTCCGCCATTTTTTAAGGGGAGGGTAGGGGTTTCAGCGTGAAAAAAACACTTTTTTGCAATTTTTGTTCATCTATATGAATGGAGTAAATTTATTGAAACCTTTTGTACATTGTTAAGTGTCATTTCAAGAACATTGCCTGAAATTTGTACGCGAAAATATCCACAAACAAGCCGGTGTCGCGTTTTTCTCGAAACCACTTTTTCAAAGTCCGTGTTCACTGCCATTTGAAAACTACATGACCGATTTATTTCAAACTTGGTACACACTTTCTACATATAAAATACCCGCCCCCAACGGTTAGTTTGAGATTCATTTTTTACATTGAGTGGGTTTTCCACCCCCAAAATGGCGGAATTTTTCGTGAAGAATACCACTTTTCACTTTACATGACCACGAAAAATTTAGAAACGAAAAAAAAATTATACTTGATTTCAGATATTTTCGCGTACAAATTTCACGGAATGTTCTTGAAATAACACTTAACAATGTACAAAAGGTTTCAATAAATTTACTCTATTCATATAGATGAAAAAAATTCGCAAAAAAGGGTTTTTTTCACACTGAAACCCCTACCCTCCTCTTAATGATCCCATTTTACAATGAATAAAAATAATACCATGTAACTAATGTAATATAGTGCTTCACCTCGAAATTGATTTTCGACGTCATCAAACCCATTCACGAAGAACTCTTTAAAAATCAATAATGACGAAGGTGCCTTTGTGAATTCAATCAAAATAGAAAGCAAAAATTAAATCGTTTGGGGAACAGATTCGAAAATGATTCCCAGTGGAGCGGGCATAGTCCAACTCGCTTGAAATGTTTCCGCTCGCACTTTGAACGAAGGTTGCAGGGTGCCGTTACAAATATATGAGGCCATGGGGGTACACAGTGGGCCAAATGCCCACGAACACGCTGCCAGAGAAGACTGTCCGCAATACGTCGGCGCGAGGAAACACCCGCCAGCCTGGAATCCTTCGTCCGCAGCGGCAAATGAGTATTTCAAAAGCTGCTTCGAGCGCGAATGCTACATTCTTTATGGGCCTGGAATTGACGGCTTGGTGTACGTGAAAAAAATAATTATTTGATGTCAGCGCAAACTTGCAAAAACACAAAAATTAAATCACTTTGTGTCAGTGGAAACTTGTAGAAATGCAAAAAACAATTAATTTTATCTAACGTAGGTGCAAACATGCAAAATTACAAAAAAATCAATTGTTTTATCTGAGTGCAAACTCGCAAAAAAAAAAATTTACCTGAATGCAAACTTGCAGAAGTGCAAAAAATGCATAATTTTATCTAAGTGTCAACTTGTAAAAATGCAAATAGTAAATAATTTTATCTAACAATAACAGCAAAATTGCGAAAATAAATTATGTGGTCTAAGTGCAAATTTGCAAAAATGCAAAAAAAAAAGTATTTTTTGTAACTGAAAGCTTGTAAGCATAAAAAAAGTAATGTTTTTATCTCACAATAAGTGAAAACTTGCAGAAATGCAAAAAATAAATCATCGTATGTCAGTCCAAACTTGCAAAATTGCAACGAAACTCGATCTTTTATGTGACTGCAAACATGCAAAAATGCAAAAAATCAAATCGGTTTTGTTGAAGTGCAAACTCAAACAAAATCTTAAAATATCGTTTGTGTTTTTCTCATAAAACTATTTTTCAAAACGGCGACCGCGATTTCTAAAAAAATATTGCACCGTTCTCGTTCCAATTTTCTAGACTTCTTCTCGATACATAAATGGCGTCGTTGATCGATGAATTTTTTAATTTGCCCCAGTGATATTTTATTAATAAAAATCAATTCATTTTTTTCTTCGAAAAACAACACTTTTATATTCGACCACCTCCGTTTCGGCCTAAATTGACATTTCGTAAAACCAAACGGTCAATCACAAAAGGATTAAATACTACTAAAGACATATTCTTCGTTTCTTTACATCGGATGAACATAACAGCCGCAAATAGCCAATATTCTTAATTCAATACATTTTTCTACATCGTTAAATTCGTACAACTTATTGCTGCAGCATTTTATTCACAATAGACTTTTTTTAGCGGTCATTTTATTCACCTAATTTCGTCATCTTTATATACGGCTTTTCGAAATGTTATCTAAACAATTTCGTCATGTTTATTTTCGACGTTTTTTAATGTTATTCGCGCCATTTTTTCATATTCATTCACGGCATTCTAAAATGTTATTTGCGCAATTTCTCCGTGTTTATTTATGCCATCATTAAATATTATTCACGTAATATTTTCACGTTCATTCGCAGCCTTTTTTTTACCTCAAACACTTCTCTCAACGTGTACCCCATTTCAATAAAACATCACATAAAAATAATAAATAATAAAAAAACGTTAACCATTAAAATACACCGTAAAACAACTCCTTTTCCGACCTACAACCAGGCACGCCTCCGTGATCGTCTTTTCCCGCGCGAAAACGACACAACTTAAAAATTGAATATTATCAGACGCGTCGGCGCAGAAGAAAAAAAATCCGTATCCTCCAAGGTTTATCACCGAAAGGCTCGTCTTTTACCGCCGAGAAGATCGCGCTGCGGGCAACGACCGTCATCTCGCCTGCGATCGTTAATGTGCCCTCCGGGACGCGGTCGCGTTAACGATGTAAATGCAATAAACTCGCATTACCCGAATCGTGCGATGTTCCCTCAATTCGATAGTATAAAGATATACATACATACATATATCTACTTCCGGCGAAACCGCAGCTACTTCCGGTAGTATAAAAACTTCTTTATATATATATATATATATATATATATATATATATATATATATATATATATATATATACATATATATATATATATATATATCGATCGGGCGATCGGCGAACATGAAAAAATCGGCCACAGTTACCTAAGATGGGGGTATTCGCTACCAACACAAGCTACGATCACCGCATTTGGGGAATTTGCTACGGCGTGGTTAGCTTGCGGCTGGAGGGGGGGGGGGGGGGGCGGTATTCGGATCTCTCTCAGTCGCTCTCTCTCCTAGTTTTATACCCACGATGAAAACCGATATATGGGAGGCTATGTATACCGAAGGGATATGGACATATATACGAATAGTAGTGGTTTCCGAACGTTTCGTCGACGCGCCACCGGAAGTATCGAGCCGTGCCATTTCAGAGTACTAAACAGAATCCAATTTCAAGATCCGCGTCTCGGCAATCTCTGGCCGTGTTGTGCAAGCTGATATATATATATATATATATATATATATATATATATATATATATATACAGGGTGTTTGGCGCATGGACCGACACATTTTTTGGAGGATTGGGAGGGTCATTCACTAATTTTTTCACCTTAAACCCTACGTCCTAAGTGCCACGGTAATTGAGATGTGATTTATAGATTATAAGTTATAGATATTGATATAAAAGTTATTACACTTCATAAGTACACTTTCGAAATACGTAAAGAATTTTTTTTCCTTTCATAATAATAATAATAATAGTCGAGTTTTATTTGCACAACTTTCTTTACAAGTTTTTTACGATAAGTTTCCGATTTGTTTATACACATTTGTCTTACATCGACGTTAATTCTATGTTCTACTCTACGTACCTTTGTTCTCTTTTTCTCAATTTACTCCTTATCTCCATCGCTTTCAACTGCCTCTTTCTTCTTGCGTATTTTTTTTTAAGGTACATACTTTGTAAGTTTTTTTGTAAGTTACATACTCCCTCTATTTATCTGAAATACTGGCGTATTCCTATATTTATCATTTCACTCAACATGTTTATAATTTCCCCCTTTATCGCCACCTTATCCGCTCCTTGCACCCACTCCTCAGCTTCCTTTCTCACTTCCGTCGTTACAAGTATCCATCCGTTTTTACATATTAGCACACTGAGAAAAAAATCATTGATCCAAATCATTGGTGTTGTTGAATGAAATTTCGTTGATTGAATTGTAAAATTGTTAGTGTAGATAATCGGATTTAGTAGTCCAAACAAAACGCTATTGACTTCAATAACATGATAAAATTGAAAGTTTTTTTTTCATCGAAAAGATATATTGTTAGCCGAGAACAATATATTATTGAAACGTTCTAAAAAAAGTATCGAAAAGAAATTATACAATTTTGAATGCAATTTCTGCAACGAACGAAAACAAGCGTTTCAATTCATAACATGAATATTGTTGATTCGAGTTCACAAGAAAAATTGAATTTCGCTCGTTTGTATTGATTTTATGTACATTATTCGTTAAAATAGTAATATTTTATTTTGATTGAAAAATATTAAGCAAATGTCTGAATTGGTTAAAAAATTATGCGAAAGTAAATTTGGTTTCTTGCACATTTGGTTGAAAAAATTCAACCAAATCATGGCCGAGCGCCACCGAAATTATAGGTGTGCGAAAACCCGTAGCTCTCGGAGTAACCGCTAGAGGCCGCACTCCCGCTCGTTTCTCGTAAGCGTAGCGCAAACCGAAAATCTACTTAACCGCTGGAGAAACTCTCAAGAGTATCGCTTCTTGGTCTGTGGCTAAGATTAAAGGGTAGTATCTGTTTTAATCAGTTGAATATCTGATATTCTCTCCATGGATATTCCATTGGATATCTGATATTCTCTCCACTATTATCGTGGATGATCATTCTAATGCTCACGTTTTATTTAAGATTTAAAACGAATTGAAAAACTTACGTTCCATGGCATATTCGTTTCGCTGTAGCATAGAAATAATAAATTCTATTGATTATATTTATAACAAAATAAAAAATGTTTGTAGCAACCGCTTAATTATTTCATCCAATACATTTACGGATTGTATATAGAATGATTTCAATAGAATATAATTTTATTTGAAGGATAATGTAGATATTCAGAGAACAGAAGAGCTTTTTCAAATAAAATAATATGGTATTTAAATCAATCACATTTTCCAATATGTTATAGCATTGAAACAATCTCATATATCGGTGGCACTCCGCAGCAGCACATTTATTTGGATCAACCAATATATTTTTTTGATCCATTTGTTTTTTTTTTCTCAGTGCAGGTGCTCCATTGGTTCATTTTCTTTCTTGCAAATTCTACATCTCCAGTCTTTTTCCCGCCCTCCATATATTTCCGCACCTTAGTCTTGCCCACATTTCATTATCCCTACCCTTTACACCCTCGTCCGCCCAATACTTCCATGGCCTATCCTCATTTTCGACGATATATTAGTAGTTGCCATTATATGGCGATTTTCTGATTATTTCCTCCTTCTCGTCCGTAATTTTATTTTGAGGCATTCTGAACCTTTTTGCAAAGTTTATTTATTGAAGTCACTATTTATAGACGAAAATGGTAGTTAAAAAAGATCCTAAAAACATTGTCGGTTTGCGCTGTTGTGAAATCTCGGAGATGGATCATCCGAAACAGAAAAATCAAACGGTTTTAGATTCAGCATTTTAATGGCTATAGCGCATATCATGCGATTTTTTATATACGCAAAATAACAAAATGGCGTACATTTTACGAAAAAAACGTGTTTTTCACCGTTTTTGGCAAAAAAATAGTAAATATCAAATTTTGAAAAAATCCTTGTTATGCGCTATAGCACTAGTTGTAGTGAATATGTGGTTAAAATTTCGTAATTATCGGTTCGGTAGTTTCGAAGATTTTATCAACAAGCCGTCGAAAAACGTTGTTTCGAGAAAAACGTGTTTAAAATTTGTTTGGGTTCCATAAACACATGAACATTTTTTTGATGTATTTCGAAATTGCATTGATTAAGTGTAACAACTTTTATATAAATATCTGTAATATAAACCTATCAAAAAAAATCATGAATATACCCTTTTTGAGCGTCTAAAGTGAGAAGACCCCTTAAAACAAAGCTAACTTCAAAATAGCTCGTAGTTTTTTTGTAATGAATTTCGAAGCTGCCCCTTTTTCATAAATTTGCGCATTTTTGAGACTTTCAAGGCTCATGAGTCGTTATTGAAACGAATTATATCAAATAATGATTTATTTATAATGAGCATACATTGCAGAATACAACAAAAGTTATTTCGTGCTATTACAGCCACAAACAAAAAAGTTATGACGATTGACAGGCGGAATTTCGGGTAATTAAAAAAAAAACGAAAAATAAATTATATCTTAATTATCGTGACACTTAGGGCATAGGGTCTAAGGGTGAAAAAAGTAGCAAATGATACCGCCAATCCGCTAAAAAATTGGTCCGGTTCGTGGTCAAAAAATTGGCCCAACACCCTGTATATATATAGAAAAGATCGAGACGATTGAATGTCCAGAATGAGTATCAATTATGAATCGAGCATAAAAAAAAAGATGGCGCTTAAGGCCTTCGCCCACAGGAACGGGTATAAAAACATGTGCGAATTTAACATTTTTTTCGTATGAAAAAATCGATTCACTCATAAAATTAATTATACATCTATTTAGTATAAATATCAAGCTGTTAGCATTTTTTTTCGATGTACAAAATGGCCGACTACTAATATTTTCTTTTGTTGTCTTTTTTTAGGCGCTCCGCGCCGTGACATTTAGTATCCACAATTTTTTACCTAGAACAAAAAAACCAAAAATTCTCGTCAATCTACATTAGAATACCTAGAGAACTACGTACGAAATTAAAAAAATATTGTTCTATTCAAAAGTTGTAGGTATTTAAAATTAAGAAATGAATTTTCAGTAAAAAATTTCGTTATAACTGCTCATAAACGGTTCATAAAATGAAAAGTTTTCGATTAATCAGAAATTCCGTATGTACTTCTCTGCGAAATGCAATTAGGAACATAACTTTTAAATTTGAAGTAAATCGAGTGAAAATTGTTGAAGTTATCTGTCACGCCAATTGGAAAAAAGCTGTTTCGAGATAATTCGAGTAGTGGGCCATTTTGCACATCGAAAAAAAAAATATATATATATATTTTCTAACAGCTTGATATTCGTACTAAATAGATGTGTTATTAATTTTATGCGTAAAACACTTTTTCATACGAAAAAAAAATTGTTAAATTCCCACATGATTTTATACCCGTTACTGTGGCCTAATGCCATAAACGATACGAGAAAAGACGAGCGTTCAACGAGGCAAATAATAGGACCGAGATAAAGATTAATTAGGCCAAAGCATGAAGGTGATAAGGTGAAAGTTGCGCCTCCGAGGAATCTCGTATTCCTATGTACGGTGAGTCGAATCGCGCTGCTGAGCTCTTCACCACGTTCTTGGTCCTCGGTGTCTCGTAAATCTCGCGCTCGTCTCTTTACGTATCCTCCAACTTCTGATCCTCCTCTCCCTGTCCTCCTTCTCCTTGTCCTGCTGATCTTCCCACACACGCGCCCACACGGAGATCCCTCTCGAAATACGAGTGGGCCTCAAAGGTCGAAGTACCGAGGCACTGCAGTCTCATCCGCAGCGTATATAACACACCCGAGAGAGGACCGAGGTACATACGCGCAGGCGGCGGCAAGGACTATGTGGAAGCCGAGGCGGCCTCGCAAGATGCGCCACTACTCGACATTATACCTCGTTTCACTACTGGGTCGAGTGCTTTTGTACATCGCCACGTGTGTTTATATCTATCTCCACGCATCGCACAAAACATTGATAAGTCCGCGGATCCTTTCGAATACGGACAAAAAAAGACGTATCGCAAGCCCTCGCTGTCACTCTTCGTTCCAGATCTTTTTCTTTCATTTCATCTTTTTTTTGTTGCTGCTCTAATTTCGGTGGTAGCGCGGATGCACGGGTTCGGGAGTTAGGTTGATGGTTGAGCAATGCTTTGTCCAGGATCATTGAAAAAAGATGGAACGTTGCTTGGGTTCGATTGTTTGGGTTTGCTAGTGAATTGCGCTGTGCACTTTCTCAGGTCCCGAGTGGAAAACGTAACTCATCACCGCCTACTCACAAGCTAGTAAAGTGATGTTTCGAATCTCCATTAGCTAGCAGTCTTAGAGATTGACTACCCAGCCTTGTAACGCTTTGGTCTTCTAGTTACTGAATACAAAAAATTAGATAGACAAATGATATTATCTAGTACTTGTCATAGGATATTTTTCCCGTTACTTAGTTTTTGTTTTATAGGCAATATAATAACTAATTTTTCGCCAAAAATGCCCTATTCATGTTCAAACTGCCCTATTCATGTTCAAAATGAGTGAGCTCACCACGGAAGAAAAAGTATAGCTTATTGAGCGCTTCTTCTCGAGGGGAAGAATTTATAGTAATGCGTATAGAGGGTTTCGTACTAAGTTTGGAACTCATAGAGTTGCCAGCGAAAACACTCTGAAAAGGTAAGAATTTAATATTTATTCATATTCATCTATCACACAACTTGTGTTTCAATTCAACTAAACTGCATTGAAGTAATTTTACGTTAATTTTTGTAGGATAATCGATAACTTCGTGAAGTATGGTACACTCCAGGACCGTAGACACGAGTTGCCAGGCCCATCTGTTACGGTGACTACACCAGAGAAGATCAACGAAGTTGAGAATTATTTCAAACAAAATCCAAATGATTCGATTCGGAAAGCTGCTCAAGTATTAAAAATAATCAAATCATTATTACACAACATTTTGAAATATTCTTTAAAGTTTCATCCGTATAAAATAAGCACTTATCAATTGTTAACTGAACAGGCCATGACGAAACGCATCGAATTTTGTCACACTATTACTGTGACAAAATTCACAGTAATAGTGATTTCAAACATTCAAACAAACGGCTTCAAACATTCAAACAAACGGCTTCAAACATTCCATTTGATACTGGAATGTTTGAAGCCGAAGAACTTAATGAGAAATTGATTATATATTCCGACGAAGCACATTTTTGGATGAATGGGTACGTAAACAAGCAAAATTACCGGTTTTCGGGAACGGAAAATCTCAACATATCGCTAGCGAAGTCCCTTCATCCACAGAAAGTAACGGCATGGGCAGCGATTTCAGTAAAAGGAATTTATTTGCAATTCTTGGAATCTACGGTAACAGGAGAGAGTTACAAACAGCTTTTGGAAACGAAATTCTTCCCTTGTGCAAAAAAGAGGGGACTGGTTAAAAATGTTTACTTCATGCAAGATGGAGCGACGCCGCACCGGACTCATGAGGTGTTTGAAGCTATTCATCGCGTATATGGGACTCGAGTAATCGGTCTGGGGTACCCTAAATTTGCTCAAGGCGGACTAGAATGGCCTCTGTACTCACCGAACCTGAACCCTTGTGATTTTTTCTTGTGGGGTTACATTAAAGATCATTGTTACGTTAAAAACCCCAGCACAGTAGAAGAACTGATCGCGGCCATCCAGGAAGTGGTTTGCGGCATTACGAACGATGTGTTGGACACAGGTTTTCACAGTTTTCAAAAGAGAATTGAGTTTTGTGCACAATCTAACAGTTCGCACTTCGAAAATATCTATCATTAATCACTGTACTTTTTCGTTATTTTTATAAGATGTAATAAATTGACATAAAAAATATTTGACTGGGTTTTATTTATGTGCGTTTAAAACTGCAGAGTTTCCTCTATTTAAAACAATTTGGCTTTTCTGATTCTGTGCACGTGTTTTAAAATGACAGTCGATTAGTTTCAGCAACTTCCTATTGGACACCCTGTAATTTAAAAATCTTTTTGGTTTTTTTTTGCAGATGAGTTTTGAAGAAACGCCAGTGGGTAACCGTATAGGCAGATTTTTTTACGACGCTCCAAGGATCATCCAATATCCTTGTATATTTTCGATTTTTTTAAATAAAGAAAATTAAACACATTTTTGAATGTATATACTTTTATATAATTAAAACCCCAATCCGAAATTTCAAATAGTTTTCCTTGAAAAAATTCACAAAAATGACCTTTTTCCGGCTCCTAGGTGTATACCTCCCCTTAACCAACCATGAGCCAGTCGCTCGATCGAACTACACGTGTTCACATAACCTCACTTTGTCATTTGTGACCAGGTTCAGCTGGGCAGTGACTAGACAAGGGCTGGATAACAAAACATTCGCAATATTACTAGCTCATAGCGAGCCAACCATTAGTCACTTCGTATGAGCTCAATTGGGCGAGCCAGTTACTAGGTCGTAACTCAGACAGGCTAGAACAATTTCTACTCGGCGTATGGCAAACCTGGGATTGGATTTTGAATGGGGATGTTTGGGTATGTTGATTTTTTTCCTGTGGTTGGGGTTCTTCGGATATTTGGTTTCTTCAGGGGGGACTTCCCTTTAGACGCCCGAAAATGAGTTATTTTTCATTAATTTTTTTTGAAGATGATAAAATAATTGCATGATTACATTTTTTTACATTATCCTATTACAACCGTCCAGTGTTCAAAAAAAATTATTTTTCAAAGAAAACAAAACGACGGCGTTATCAGGTATTCCTTTAGGCGTCTTTTGAAAAACTGCTCATGTTATAGCTCGAAAAGTTATCGATCGATCTGGCTGAAATATTGGAAGGTTTCTTATTAAGGGACAACACCACTGTGACCTGTGTTTTTTGTGTGTTTTTTGCCATTTTTTAAGAATTTTTTTTTGTGGGAAAAAAAGGGATATTCGAAAGAAAATTTTTTGTTTTGTTCATTGTTTATTGAAGATACATAAAAAAAAAATTTCAAATTTTTCACGCCCCATGGTGACGCTGGGGAAGCTCTCGCGTCAGGTACTGTTGCCTCTGCAGTGGTTCGCGGCACGCAGCAGAACTCTCTTCAAAGTCGATCTGAAAAAAAAATACCGAGTGTTTTCGTTAATAATATGATATTTTAAAGAGAAGCGCATAGGGATTTGAAAAAATATTGATTTTTAAAAAATAGGCACGCTTTTGAAATTAAAGGACGATTTTCGAGCAAAATTTCTCGTCGAAAATAGGCTATAACTTTTTTTATTATTGAGATATCGAAAAAATCCTATGTACTTCTTTAGATAATCTAGTTTTATTGATGCAGTCCAAATTTGAAGTCGATCGGATAAAAATTTCTCGAGTTCTGCTGCGTGCCGCACTCAAAAAAGTGGTTTTAAGAAAAACGCGTTCAAAGTTTTAGGTTTGTTAATTTATGCGATAAATTGGAAAAATAATTTTTTACCTTTAATCAGCGATGCCGGTACCATATAGCTGGCCTTCAAGAAGCAAATCATTGTCCCTGGCATCTTTTCTTGAACTTGTAGAGGCTTTTCTTGCCTCTTTTGCAGTGTCTGTGAGCGAGCGCTCCGCCCGCTCCATCCGCGCTGCGTCGGTTTCAACGCAAAAACTGAAACAATTTGGGCCGATAGTTATCCCCAACGTCTCCAAAACTTTCATGAGGCTTCTCAAGCCATCATTGAATAATAATACCGCGATATCAGCTGCAATGTCGACGATTGACGATTGACGACTTGAAATTTTTTCAATTATCGCCATCTATGGCTTTTTTTCGAAACTATATTTATAACAATAGCCGGTTTTTGTGAAGGGAGACAAAAGAATACCAGGGAAAGACCCGCAGGACCTGGGAAAGGCCCGGTATACCTGCCGACCCTGAGGCGCGCAGCTGCGCGGGACCCCGAGCGTCACGGAGCGCTGCATTGCTCCACAAAATATTAAATATCTCCGAAAATAATTATTTTTTCGACCTGGGTCCAACGTCATCTTAATCTTAAATGTATTTTAGATTTTTCTAGATAGTTTTAAAAAAATCGATTTTTTGAAGCCGTCACAGTGGTGTTGTCCCTTAAATGATTATAAGGTTGCATGTTTGTATGTATGTATTTATGTATTGGTTGTATGTATGTATGTTTGGATTTTCTTAAACATGTTTGGGGTCGTATATGTGGGCTTGCTTGGACATGTTTGGGTTTGTCCGAAGAAGTTTGGATTTCTTTGGATATGTTTGGCGTTTGGGTTGTATGGGTTCGTTTGAGTTTCCATTGAATATGTTTATGATTTTCTTCATATGTTTTAGTTTATTTGGATACTTTTGAGTTCGATTGCCTTTGTTCTACATTTGCGCAAACCTCTGTTCATTTCACGATGTTAAGCCGCTTATTTCCTACATTATCTTATAAGTTTTCTAAATCTCGTAAAGGTCTGCATAGACTACGACACTTATTGCGACACAAATGTCTGACACTAATGTCCGTTCTGTTCGCACATAAGACGGTTTCGGTGTCCCAAAAAGTGTCTGTACTGTGATGTCACTACGCAAGTGTCTCAGGTGTTCACACACAAAACTACTGACACGTCTGCAGTACCCGCTCGGACGCCACGGAGAAACGCCGTGCGGCGGCAGCCTTAATTTTGTGCGCTGTTATTAAGGGGCTATACCACCGTGACACTTTAAAAAGATCGATTTTTTTGCCTTTTTCGACAGTTAATTCTTTCAAGAATATCATTATCATTTATATTATATATGTCAATATCATTTTATCTTGCAAAAATCGATAGTTAAATCTCTAAACGCATTTTTCTCGAAATGAGATTTTTCAAATTTGCTGACATTGTAACTCAAAGAGATCCGATTGACTTGAAATTTGAACTGAGTACTCTTGGATATATTTACTCTGCAATGACGTAGGATATTTTCGACTGGATGAAAATTGACGATTTGGCATTGAATAAAAACGACCATTTTACAGGCAAGAAAAGCGACTTTTTTCATAACTACGCCATTTCGTTAGATTTTGATATTTTTCAAAAATCCTACGTCATTGTACAGGAAATACCTTCTGGTTTAACGACATTTTTTCCTTTTTCGGTTTCAGCTACTCAATCAGCCAGAATCATGTCAGCAGTGGAGGAACTTTTTTTTTGCGCCTGCGAAGGCAGCGCATAAGTCGCTTGGATCTCAATATTTTTCTATGAAAAAAATTTGTAATATAGGTCAAATATATTCTTAATTTTTCGAAAGATTTAATTGAGTACTTTTCGTCCAAAAAAATCCTGAAAATCACCCAAATTCCCAGCGTTCACACTGGTATAACCCCTTAAGCTGTGTTCTTAAATTATGAATTTTTCAGCCGAGTTTAGCCGATATTGTGCCAAACTGTTCCACTAAGCATTGAAGTGCTGTCTGCTTTTTACTCTATTTTTATAATCAGCACAACATATTTGCCAAAGTTCAGGCAGTCTTTCCACAAAAAATATCGAGTTTCTAATGCTCTCCTTGCTCCACGTAATGGCCATTTTTATTTAACGCGGGTCGCTAGTGTCTGGATAATTTCGCGCAGGTTCGAAAACTTGAACACTGCGGCAGACACTCCGACACAACCTGTTCACATGGCGCTCGGCGCGACACCTAGCGCGATGTCGCAATAAATGTCGCGAGATCAGACAGTGCTGTTCATACACAGACCCTCGATGTATACATTGAGTGTATACACCAAAGTGTCGTAGTGTAAACCTACATTAAGGGCGGGGTAAAGTATTAAAAAAAAAAAAATTTCATTTTTTTAAAATTTTTCAAATGAATGCATAATATATCAAGAATATTGTGTTAAAATTTTTATGCAATCGAGAAGTGTTCTCAAACTTATGTGCAATGAGCGCTAAGCGACCAAACTCTTCTGCGTTTTTCAAACCGTTTTTCTGAGACTTGTCATATTTGAAGTTCGTGTGCACGATAACTCAAAATCTACTGGACCAATCGCTTTGAAATTTTGCACAGTACTTCTTCACATAATTCACCAGGTATTGTCGAGAGCTTTTTTGTTTTTTTTTTAAATAATTACTAATTTTTCAACAACAAATTAGCCGATTTTTTTTAGCGAAAATCGGGTTTTTGGCGCCCAAGTGCGACGAAAAATCGAAAAATCGAAAAAAAAAATCCTCCCGTCATTACCTCGAGAAACATTTCCTTTAACAAATGCATTTTGATTTTTTTTATTCAGATGATTCTGTTGCGAGTTATGGTGCAAACCGCAAACCAACTTTTTTCGAGGCGCCTCCGGGGTTTAATTTTCACGCGCTCAATTTTGAATATTTTGCAATGCAAATTTAGGAGAATGTTGTTCAAATGTTACTTTATTATATGTAAATTTTTCAATAAACGAACACTATTCGTTACGCCAAAAAAAAATCTCAAATACATGCCTTTTTTCGCCGAATTAACTTTACCCCGCCCTTAAGAGTCAAAGGCAAGCCATTGATAACCGATCTAAGCGTGACTCTCCAACTTCAAGAAAAAAAAAAAGAATCCCCATATGCGGAAGGGAACCCCCCCCCCCCCCCCTTTGGAACCCAATGAGATAGCATCGCGAAAGCTCGGATATACATAGGAACATTGAGGAAAAAAAAAAACATTTTCGTTTTAGGTATTTATTCACTTGGTCATAACCGATAAACGGAAAAGTTCCACGGATGAACGAGTATCGATGGCGTTTCGTGAAGTTACCGATCGCGCATTTCCACCGAGATAATGTACAATCCGGAGTGAGCAAACGGACAAGCTTGTTACGACGTCGCGTCTCATCTCGCGGCCCCACATCCATACGATTGATACACTAGATATTGTCAGCGAATTTTCGCTTGTCCAAGTTCTCCTCATTTGAATCCATCGAATCGCGAATGGAATTCGTTGGGAAAGGGACGAGCATCACCGGGCGCATCGACGATTCCACCTATCACCGCCATACATCCACATACAGGGTGACCATTGTCATGTGGCCAAGCGATTTTTGCAGGGCTGGCGCGGAGATCTTGCGGTCGGGAACATTGTGATATTTAATGGTTTTTCAAGTCCTGTTCTCAAAAAAATATAGCGTATTTTACTCATACGGAGTGTTTGCCAGACAAAATCGAGCATTGACGAACAAAAATCAAAATTCCATTTCGAGTACAACAAAATGAAGATAATTCAATTCTAAACAAGAAAAACTTGCGAAAAAAACTTTTTTAGCGGAATTAAAGTCCATCTAGCCACTTTGATCATTCTTTTATCGATGATGGGAGTACAAAAATGTTTTTTTAGGAGTGTTTCGTATTCAGAATTTAATTATCTTCATTCTGCTGTACTCAAGGAAGAATTTTTTTTCCTGAATACTCAATTTTGTCTTGCAACTACAATTTATTACAAAAATATGCTGTATTGTTTTCGACGAGGTCCCGAAAAACCATTAAAAATCATATTTTCCGCAGTCGAAAAATCTCTGCGCACGACCCTTACTAAATACATGGCCATCTGATAATTGTCACCCCGTATATGCCTATGAACATATATATATATATATATATATATATGCATATATTCCAATTCCAATGCTCGAAAATCGCATGCACGAGGCACCCATCGGACCACGATTATACGCGTTCACGGGCGAACAGTGTGTCATTCCTGCGCGTGCATAATACCTCCCGCAGGTCGTACAGTTTTCATCTGTCTAGTTTGATTTTCGTTATATATTCGCGTTTCCACTCGCCCGGATGCGATTAAAGGTCCTATCGCGTGTTGGCCACGGCGTTGCGCGATACAAATAGTCGCCGCGTATAAATACATACGAATATAAATACATCGAAGATGTAGGTACGATACGCGAGCGATGCTACATTGGCTTCGTAGGACGCACCCGGAAAAATCGGACCCTACGCGAATTGTCATTTGTCACTTCCGTATACACCAGACTCTTATAATTATTTATTATTTATCATAATTTATTACATTATATTCGATCTATATAATTTTTTATCATTTTTTATTATATTATATTGAGTGTATTCTTATTATTATCTATTATATTATATTCAATTTATTGTTGTTATTATTCTAATCATTTATCCAATTATATTTATCGTATTATTATAGTTTAATGAATTATTATTTATTATACGTACCCACAAACTTTATCCCCGTTTGCGTTTTTTTCCGAGCGAGCAGTAATCCCCCCGACAAATTTGAAAATAAAATCCAACATTTTCGAGAAATCATCGAATTGTTACACCCAGCGTAAAAAGGCACCTGAATTCAATTTAAAAAAATCGAATCAACATTTTCGCCCCGTAACTCTACGTTATCGCAGCTGCTCAAATAAACGCGCAAAACTGCGCGCGCGCGCGCGCGCGAAGATTGATGTATACGAGGGGATGTAATTTCGAGCCGCGAGAGAAACGTCATTCACGTTTTACAAATAATGTTCGTGTACTATACGCGTGGGCATCGAGAAGGAAAAAACACCCACATGTGCATATATAGGCAATGAGTAGTAGATTCAGTCATCGTTGTCGTCCTCGTTGTCGTCGTCGTCGTCGTCGTCGTCGTCGTCGTCGTCGTCGCCGCCGAGCGTCGAGGGACAGGAACATCATGTACGTTTTCACCCATTCACGGTGTAATAGTGGCGTTGTTGGTCGTGGGTGGAGGTGCGAAGAGTCCCGCGAGGACCGCTGGCGCACTCCAATTAAGGCTAATGATTTTACGCTCTGCTCTTGCCTTCAATTGTCAACTCTTGTCCCTGCTTCCTCTTTATATATATGTATGTATATGTATATGTACATTTATATATATATATATATATATATATATATATATATATATATATATATAAATGAAAGGGATACGTGCACCTATCTTTTCACCTTTATCTTGATGCTGTCGAGGGTAGGTTTCCTTTGGCTGTGTATGTTCAGAGTACGCAGGACATGCGAGTTATAAGAGAATTCTGTACTTTCAAATAATTCTTGCACTGTTCTATGCCCGTGGGCATGTGTGTGTGTGTGTGTACACGAAACCCACTTGAATTCCTATCCAATTCAGTTAATTATACAACTTCACGGTTCCGGAAGTTTTCCACCAGTATTTTTGTCGAGGGCGACCAACTATTAAGGCGGGACATCACTGTGACGAGGCAACAAAATCGATTTTTTGTTGTTTCGTTTTCTCAAAGTATAGAATAAGTCCGGGGTAGTTGGCCACAGTTTTTTCAAGGATCCGTCAAAATAAAAGCACAGACGGATATAAAATCATATGCGAATTTAACAATTTTTTTCCGTATGAAAAAGTGATACACTCGTAACATTAATTACAGATCTCTTTAGTATGAATATCAAGGCTGTTAGGAATTTTTTTTTTCGATGTGATTCACTCGTAACTTGCCGACTACTAATATTTTCTTTTGTTACCTTTTTTTTAGGCGCTCCGCGGCGTGACATTAGCATCGACAATTTTTTACCTAGAACAAGAAACAAAAATTCTCGGCAATCTACATTAGAATACTACTGATATAATTTCAGTGAAGAAGTACGTACGGAATTTGAAAAATATTGTTTTATTCAAAAGTTGTAGGTATTTGAACTGAAAAAATGAATTTTCAGTGAAAAATTTCGTTACAACTGCTCATAAACTGCTTATAAAATGAAATGTTTTCGATTAATCAGAAATTCCGTACGTACTTCTCTGCGAAATGCAATTAGGAACATAACTTTTAAATTTAAATAAATCGAGTAAAAATGGTTGAAGTTGTTTGTCACGCCAATCGGAAAAAAAGCTGTTTCGAGAACTTTTGCCTAGACATCGATCTAGTCATAGATGTTCTAGATGTATAAGATGTTCTAGATGTTCTAGATCTAGTTCTAGATGTATAAAATCTTCGATTTTATACATCGAAAAAAAAATATATATATTTCTAACAGCTTGATATTCATACTAAATAGATGTATAATTAATTTTATGAGTGAATCACGTTTTCATACGAAAAAAAATTGTTAAATTCGCACACGATTTTATACCCGTTACTGTGGCCTAACCCCTTAACTTATCTTCATTTGTCATTAAATTTTGAACATTTAACGTTCAGATAATTTATGAAATTAAAACGGACTTCTATCAGATCAATCATAAAATCACTATTTTTTAAAAATCACAATTGGCTATCTCTCCCGGAGTATCCGGGTATGATGGCCATAGGATTAGAGGTGAGATGGTCAGTTACCCAGTATTATGCTCTCGGTTTTCTCTTTGGTTTTATGTTTTATTCCTATTTTTTATCGTCTGGCCACATTTAGAATACATATAATCGAAATCAGTACATTTTTTTTGTGTACCCAAAGATGGCATACTATCCAATGAAGACGGTTTTCGATGAGACGAGTTTCATAATAATTTTCTCTTCAACATTTTTTTTCATTGTTCTTATATCGTCTTTCTAAGGTCTTCCCAGGTATTTCGTAGGTCCTAGCGGCCGCGCGAACCGACAATTTATTATTTTTACCGCACCTATTTAATGCTGCTTTTAATTATCCTTGAGTCCAGTTCCCTCGTAGAGCAATCTACGAACACAAACGCTACTCATTGCTTCTACAGAATAGCACTAATCATTGCTTCTACAGAATAACACACTGTAAAACGTGAAACCTTCAAAAAATTTAGCAGCAGACAGAAGAATTAAAAAGAATTTTACTTAAATTGTTTTCCAAACTTTTGCTCGTACAGTTACACCTGTGTACGACGCGAAGCGAATTAAGCAGTAACCGGTGAAATCTAGTGCGCTTTTCTATGATACCTTTCTATTGGCCATCTCTCCCTTATGGCCAACTCCCCCAGAATTACCCTACATATTAGAGAATTTTTTAACAAATTTTCAAGTTAAAATATTGGAAATTAGGCATGTTACGGACGATTTAGTAAAAGCAGGTAGCGCAACGATTTACTTATACTAAAACTTTTGATTGCGTCTTTCTCGCAACGACTTTTCTCGGATTGGCCGGAATCATAACTCTAGCTATAGTTGTCCGATTTTCAATACATAAAAACCAAAATTACCGTTATTGCAGCAGCTATCGTTCTATGTGGCCGTTTCTTTATTTAGTTTTTCTTAAGCCCCTGAATGTAAGTAAAAATATCGTCAAAATTACTCTTTTTTTAAACCCGCTATTTTGGGATTTTTTTTCTAAAAATGTTTTTGTACACCGATAACTGTATTTGTATAGATTACAAAACTTTTTTAACTTTGTTTTTCAGGCCTACTATTGTCAAGTTATCGATCCAGCCGGTGGACCACATTTTTTATACGGATGCTTTATTATACCTCAATAACGTTGTTCATTTTTTATTTGTTTATAAATAAAAATGTACACGAAATAAGTTCAATGTATGCTTAATAACATACCTTTTTGCCAAATCCCAAATAAGTAATCTAGTAAAAGAAAAAAATTCGTAAAAAAATATCTTTTTCGGCCCGTAACCGGTAATCGGTATCCTACCTTAAATTACAGTGGTCTCATTTAGCAGTGGTGAAATATGCGATCGAAATTTTTCGATTTTTTTTCTTGGTTATAATTAAATGTATGTTTAATTGGTGAGGAAATATATTGAAATGGAGTGTTTCGGTTTATTTTGGGTTTATTCTTTTGATGCCTTTATAGGCTTTGGGGGTGTCGTGCGGTTGACTTATTGCAAGACACTTGTCACTGTGAGGTGTCTAGATCTTGAGAGAATGCGGAGCAGCCCACGGCCACTTGAGCATCTGGTGCACTATGGCGTTTGCACGAGGGCACATGGATTCGGGCTGACCACATTCATCATTGGGGAAAGCCGACGAATTATTTGTTCAATAAATGAAATGATAGGTTGTTTTAAGAATGATTTTATTCTGTCGATTTAAGGGGTCTGCGTAAGCTTGGGATTTTAAAAAAACGTCGATTTTTAATATTTTTTATTCATTTATATTACACAAAGATATACATATCATACATTTATATATATCATACATTTCACACACAATCGATGCATACATAGTCTTGGCAAGTTTGAGTTTTTTTATGTGAAAAATATTGATAAACAATGAAGTTATTTTTATTTAAGCTGAGGGACACCGTTGTTGCATGGCCAATCAGCGTAGGTGGTTCTGACAACTAGGGTGAGTTGGAATGAAAAGTAAGAAAATGTACTTTTAGTATAATAAGAAAACTTTCGTTTGGTTGAATAACGTTTCGAAGTTGTTTTTGTTTAATTACAAGCTCTAGAAAAAATCTTCGACTTTCGACTAAAAAACAACGTTGATGATTTGTTTTTGAAAAATGGATAAAGATGCCGAAAAATCATCTGGTCATACGAAAGAAAATATTACAAACCATGCTCCGTTTAAATGTGGAGTGAATGGGACGAACAGATTTTTCGATACGACTTACATCGTGTTAAAAAAACATATTTTCGAGAAAAATGCAAAAGAAAAAAAGGTCAATTACAGCGGGACGGTTCGCCATAGCGCAGTGGGCGACCTTCCCAAAAATCTCCATAACTCGATCAATTTTCTTTACTCTTACCAATTCTTTGTATATTTCCACAATGTCAACCCTACACAGATCCTTGAAGGGGATCCTTGATACAGTTAACATTTTCGAAAAATCGATTTTTTTAAATTTTATTTTCGTAATGTACATATATTTAAGTACGCACACAGAAAATTTCTTGTCAATCCGGCGAACATTCTCGAAGTTACACGCACATTTGTAATGACTTTGTTTCCTATATGTAAAGTACTTTTGAAACTTTGAACGCGTTTTTCTCAAAACTGTCTTTTTAAAGTCGGTGAGCAAGATTTCTCGGAAACGGCTGAACGGATCAGTTTCAAATTTTAACACAATCTCTTGAAGTATATATTTTTAGTAATTATCCGAACGTTTTTCCTCACCGATAAATATTTTCCATTTTATAAGCAATTTAAGGTCTAAATTTTTGTCAAAAATCGATTTTCATCAAAGCCGCTATTTTGTCAAAAATTATTATTTTGCTTATTCCTTCTATCAATTATAAGATAATCCATTATATTAACGAAATATTTTTGGTTACTTCATTTTAGATGATCCAGTCCATAGATATCGTGCTCACCGCAAGACGCCTTCCCGACTGGAAATGTTATTCTGGCAGCCGGATCACTGATCAGGCAGGTTTGAAGATACGGTCCGGAATACCGTAGAAGCGCCCGCCTGATCTGTGTTGGATATTTACTGAATCAATGAATCCGGAGAACGCGTGTAATAAAGACAAACTGATCAGTCCTGAATCAGGTTATTTTGCGAGGACCTTGTTAGGGCGCCGAAGACCGTGCCTGATCGGGGCCGTATATCTACCGGATCAGTAGTACCCACATACCGATGTAAGAAGGCAGCATTAATCAGGCCCACATCAGACGACCCGCCACGCGTCCTTCACATGGCTCTGTTAAGGTTACCTGTCCAAGGCCTGATCAATTTTCCTTTCCCCATCCGTGCTCCGAGGTTGGCTAATCCAGTAGACATCCGGTGCCGATCGGCCATGCACTTCGAAGTCTATGTCTCATTTGCGCCGCATGGCTACCGGATAATCTGCTTATTTGGGGCCATCAAAGTAAACAACTGAGTTGCTGCGTGCATAATTTCGGCAAGATTCTAATAAAAGTAATATGGTGCCCATGCGGACGCCGTCATCATCAAATCAAGGCACGAAGAACGAATAAAAATAAAGTTGACGTTTGCATCGTGATAATGCAACGCTTTTTTCTTCCCTTTTCATTCGTTTATTTTTATCATCATCGAATAATAAATCAATGAATTTAAATTATATTAGCACAACTTAAGTTTTTTTTACAAAATCATCATCAAAAGCCTTTTTTGCAAATTCCGGTCGTAACACTCTAATGAGAATATGTTAAAAGGTGTGAGTTATTTTCACAGCCTAAATAGGCAGAAACGATCCGGTAAAAAAAGAATTATTGTCGCATTGAAGCGATGCAATTTTCAACCCCATGAATAAAATTATTGCCATTCTTTAGAATAGGTAGCGCGCTCAGCTCTAGAATTAAAAGACGTAGGTTCAATTCCGAGGGGAGGCGAAAACTTCAACGAGGCAGGATACGTTTTATTACAATTATGATATAGGCAGGATAATAAATAACGCATATAGAAACAAAAAATACCGGAATTTTTTTAATCGTAATTTTTTATTTATTTATTTCATTTTAGGCATAGATACGGAAATCGGATCAGAGCCTGAAAAGGTATACGGATCAGTTACGTTACCGGCATCCGCGTCATGGCCAGATTCAAAAAAGCGTTTCACGCCCGGTAGATCTCCGATCCGTCGGCCTCTACCATGCCGTGGTACGGAATACGATATGCCGGATGCAGCTCTAGTCTGCCCCGTAGCAACATTTCTAGTCGGGTTTTTTTAGAGCTGCTCCCGGAGATCAGCTGTAGTAGCAATCAAAATAATTATTTTCACCAATAAAAATGTTAAAATACAATCAAAAGTTATAATATGTGTACAAATTTTTACGTTAATAGATTTAAAGGTCTTCTCAAGAAAATTTCTTGAAAAGTCGATCTTTTTGGTCCTCTTGACTCTATATAACCACTTAAAAGAATAACCAAATACTAGATCATTGCACCTCAATATTTCATTGGCCACCTTTGCATCACCAATTTCCTCGACCCAAGTAATGTTTATGATGTTGAAGTTCGCATCGATGGCATGCAACGAAAACTAATTTCTCGCGATTGCTCGAATGTTTCTTAGGCCGATTTCAACTACAAAAATCACCCCAATGTTTCTCCATATCCTTATTAGAGATTAACGACACCAATTTGTAAGAAAAAAGGCTTTGGATAATAATCAAAATATAGAAAAAAATGAAAACAAAAAGTACAAATCGTTGCTTTTAAACGATGCAAATTTGTTCCGAAGCTTTTCGAAAAAGCTCACAGAGAAAGAAGAATCAACCGGAAGATCTCTCCTCTTGAATCTTTTTTCCTCCGGAGCTACTTGGGACCGTTTGATACCCTCGCCGAGAGTTGAAAACGTTGAACAGCCAAGGTGGGAAGCCCCCCCCCCCCCCGCTCGCCCCGCCCATCATCCCTGGGGGGGGGGCGATCAGCGGCTCCTTCTTGCGCGTATACGGTTTCTCCAGCACGTTCTTCGCCCCGTAAGAAAGTCCCTTGCCCGAGTCCACTGTCCAGATTTATGTAGCCGAGACCCGAGCGATCGCACCGTACAACGTTCCCAGTGGGGCCAGGGGCAGCGGGTGCGGTTGAAAGAACGTGGCAAGATTCGGGGGTTACGAGAATAGAGCCATATACCGCGCAGCATGTGAGAACGCGGGCCGTCCCAGTTAACGAACCCAGCAGGGGCACTGCCCGGATTTCTGGGCAGAGAACGGTTCTTGATCGCGTTAGCGGACAACTTTGTTCCCCGCAGTCTCCCACGGCCTGCGCGCGCTCGTATTCTTTTCATTTATTATTCCCGCGTGCTTTAGGATCTTTGACCCTCCCACCACACCCCCCTCCCCCCAGCCCGAGCTCCTGGCGCGTTTTCCTTAATTACCACGTTCGTGTTGGCACGTACGGTCCCTGCCCGCCCTGGGCTGTGTGTATGTTCGGACACGCGTGTCCACGAGGAACGGGAAGGGGCACCGGGGGGGGGGGGGGGGGGGGTATTCGCCGGTCTGGAGAATGAGTCGAGAACTGCGTCCGGCAGTTCCGTGTCGGATATGTCGTCAGCTGTACACTCTTGGGTAATAATATTGTGCATGATAGTGGCAGAAAAAATAGCGCAGGCGGGGGGGGGGGGTGAAAAAAATCATTGGCGACCTCAAGGATTTTGTGTAATTTTTTATTGCTATATGGATATATTTTAAGTTTAATTTCGTTTTTTGTTTCCAGCCTAATTTCGAACTTGAATTTATCATTTTTATTCACAAGTCGTATTGCCCGTTTTTATTTTAAAATTTTATGTTTAATTCTTATTTTCAATTTTAATTTACTATTTTTAATTACAATCCTTGTTTCAAATTGAGATGTTCAATTTTGACTTCCAATTTTTATTTCCATTTTTATTTTCTATTGATTTTGAATACGCCCTTGCAGGCATTCGCGATTCTATCTTTCTCATTCTTCACTTTATCAAGTCCGGTTCTTCGGAAACACGCTAGAGTGCACTTTTGTAAGGCACTACGGTATCGGATTTGCACGAGGGCGCAGGGAAACTGTGGAAAAACTTGCTCGGCGGAACTGCCGTCCCGCTCACTAGTCAGCACCGTTTTTTTTTATTGCAAAATATATATATAACAACGTAATCATTGTCATTTAATCTCAGGACTGTAGCGTCCGCACGGCTCGGTCGCGTACATGATTCCGGTAACTAGATTCATCTAAAGTAAAAAATGAAAAATGTACTTGTAGTACAATCGTGAAGCTACAGACCCACCGGATACTTTTCGGAAATTTTAAAATTTGCATAAATCGCATTGAAAAATGTCGTTTTTCGACTAAAAATAACGACTTTAAACGTTTGTTATTAACAAATGGAGGAACAGATGAAAAATTCATCAGGTCTGTCGATTCAATATGTTATAAAATATGTTCAGTCCAAATTTGAAGTAATTCGGACGATTAGATTTTGAGATAAGACGTACGCCAAATTGCAAAGTATATTTTCGAGATAAACGCAAGAGAAGAAAACGTACGAAATCCACTTTTTCCGTACATAATTTTCGTATAAATGTTTGGGTCTGCTCAATATCTTCGGTGGTTCTTGATGGTTGCGGCTACGGGCAATACGAATAGGACATTTATTTTGTTCTAGAATGGTTTTTAAAATTATAAACAATTTAATTATTACAATGATGATTGCGATGAAAAAGTGCATTTGGTAGAAAAAAGTTAAACATAAAAGATGTTTCTTTTTGAGTTGACAATAAAAAATGTCTCTTTCATTTTTTTTAGGCTAGCTCCATTAGTAATGAAGATATGAACAAGGAACATTTCTATGAGAGAGAGACGGAACGATGAGTGAAGGGGACGAAACGATCAGTGTTCCGTCACATACGGAACGAGCTAGTAGTTCATTATTCATTTTATTGAAAATAAGAATTTAGCTAGTGTTAACATTTTTCATATAATCATAAATATCCACATTGTCCCAAGGCACGACAGGCAAGACTATTTCTCTCTTATCTGAAGTCCATAAAAAAGGGTCAATAGCCCACGTTCGGGTTTGCTCGACGACTCGCTCGCTCGGTGAACCACGTGCAGGGCAATTCAACATTTGGTTCGCAAATGTTACTTTTTATTTTTCTAAACTTTCATACGTGACTACGTTCAAGATGCGCACATCGGCGCACCAATGTACCCCTAATCAAGCGATTTATCAAGCGTTCACGTGACGGTAGAGTTGAGCGCCGAAGTTTTTTCATTGCGCCAAAGAGTTCGTCACTGGAATGTCCCGCTGGTCAAGACACGTGTGCGACAGGGCTACCCAGTATTCTCTATTCTCACACTTCTCATCCGTGATTGGTAAGAGCACCCACTCGTTTTTCTACATTTTTGTGCCAATGAAATTAGTTGTTGTTCATCCAAGGGGTGGCATCGCATCTCCCATTTGTGAGACAGCTCTTGTTACCAACCGCGGATGTAAGACTCGAACTTCTCTTTAGTCAGTAATCATCAAACATTCGACGAGGAAACATCAAGAGTCCAATCAGCGCGGAACTCTTGCCTCTCGCAAATAAATTACCCAAATATCTCCATGAGATAATTCTATCAACACCGTCGTCATTACTATGCGAAAACAACGTGAATCAATGATGGGTACCCTTAACTGATCGATGTAAATTATTGTGAATAAATTATATTGTTTTCTAGTTTATCTCCAATTGCTTTTAACTGACCACCTTCACCACATTAGTTTGAGGTGCGGGAGTTCAATCACGAGATTGCAGTATGGAATTACATGCGTTTGGTATCAGGATTTACGACCCTGGTTGACTTGCGTCAAGAAGTCCGGTCGCTTATATCTCCATTACCAATGAAGCTAGTAAAGAAATTAAACATCTTTTATTTAAAATTTCTATGAAATGCTATGCTAATCTTCTATGAAATGCACTCATTCGTCCCAATTGTTATTTGAAAAATTTAATTCTAAGAAAGTGCCTTGCTGCATGGTCTACTTTCTTGAGATAAAATCACAATTATTTTTCGTACCTTCAATATGCGATTCCTGCACCGTATAACAATAAAACAGCCTGGTTGGAGAGCCCATAGAAACCATAGAATTCACCCCCGCGATGCAACGGGACGTTTTGACATGCTCCACTAAAATCGTCATAACTCGGCCAATTTTTGGAATTTTTACAAAATCCTTGAACCAAATCAACGTTAAGACTCTACGCAATAAGAAAATAAGATAAACCAAAAATTGATTTTTTCAAATTGTAAGGTTATCCCTAATGTCAAGTTGCCCGGCAAGTTCACTTCAGAGCATGGGGGTCGGAAGCTTGCGGCGATCTCCCGCATACCGAAGCCAAGATATCGATCACTCAAAGTCAGAAGGACCCAAACTACCTCTCCCCATCGTTCATTGACGGGGGCCTCCACGCGTACAAACCACTTTCGAACTTCCAGCCTGTGTGAACGATACATCGTTGGACAAATTGATTGTTGAACCCTTGGCTTCGCAATGAACAAATATGTACTCAAATATATCCGGGCTGATGGGTGAGTTTCGGCGGTGCCTGGCACACGCAATGCAACGCCTCAAGTTTCCCAAATGTTTGTCATAACACTCTTGAAATTGAGGTATCCTTTCGAAATACCTTCGGGCCGTTTTAGCCCGAGATTGGAACGAGTGCACTTTGGAGTATTTTATGCCAAGTCCGGGCATTCGCCGAACCGTAACTTGCGCAAGGCGATTTAGTAATATTCGGTTTGATTGCTCTTCATTCACAGATGGGTGGCGAAATTTCGCGTCACTTTCAGGACCGTTCTGTACAATTTCTACAGATACTGCTCTTCAGGAGTTATGTACAGGTAACTACGTGTGGAGTCCTATAGCAATTAAGGGAAGGATGCGTCTAAGTATATGCATTGATAATATTTACCTATCAGCACATCAGGCTGTATTGAGGAGGATTCTTAAATATTTCAAAATAAACCGATTTAAATAAATAAATAAAACTTTACGAATCGAATTGTATAGATTTCTTACTTCTTTCAAAACAAGTCGAATTGAATAAATGTCCCAAATTTTTTCCAGCGAATCGAATCGAATCAGTTTAAAAAAAATTAGACCTAACCGGAAACGAATTTTGATCCTTAAATCGAGATAAATAAACTTCTTTATTTTTTTAACGGATCTACTTCCAGTAATGTAATATATATATTTTTTTAAACGCAACGATGTAAATAAATTTCGTGCAATTTTGTATTGAATCGAATTAAATAAACTCTATGATTTTTTTAAACGAATCGAAAACAAATTTCGATTCTTAAATGTTATTAAACGGATCGGAAACTAATTTTGTTCCTCAAGTTTTTCATACGAATTGAATTACATAAATTCCTTCGATTGTTTAAACGGATCGTAAACGAATTTCGGTCTTAACATTTTTCAAATGAATCGAAATAATTGAAGTCCTTGATTTTTTTTTAAACGAATCGAATAAGATAAATTTCTTACAATTTTTAAAACAAATCAAGCAAATTAATTTCTTAAGTTTTTCAAACGCTTCGTACTGAATATACTTTATGATTTTTTCTAAACACAGCGAAAACGAGTTTCGGTTCTTCCATTTTTTTAAACGGGTGAAAAACGAATTTTGGTCCTCAAATTTTTCAAGTAGTTCGAATGAGATAAATTTTATAAATTTTTGTAAACGCATCGAATCTAACAAGTGTCTTCTATTTTTTTTAACGAATCGAATTCAATGTATTTCTTACAATTTTCAGACCAAATCAAATAGAATAAAATTCTTACATTTTTTAAAACGTATCGTATTAAATAAACACTGTGAATCTTTTAAAAACAGATCGACAAATGAATTTCGTTTCTTAACATTTTTCCAACAAGCCGTACACGAATTGTGGTCTATAAATTGTATTAAACGAATCGAAATTGAATTTCGTTTCTTAAATTTATTCCAACAAATCGAAAACGAACTTTAGTCTATAAATTCTTTCAAACGAATCGAAAATGAATTTTCGCGAGGGGAAGATACTTGAAATTACTTTTATAGAAATATGTCTGCATTTATTCAAAGGTGATTTTGGAGACACTGGGGCTACACAATGTTGAGTTTGGGGACAATCAGCTTTCGTGAGTGTGATCCTCCAAGTCTCCTGTCTTCAAAATCCGCTTCCACCATAAGCATACATACATGCATTACATAAGTACGTATGTACGTGTGTTATTTACCATCAGTCTGTACGCCCACTGCGATTGCCGGGAACCTGAGAGTTTGGCAAACTAATTCAGTCGTGGAAAACACGCACACACACATCTGCGCACTCATCACTCGTGTGGGCAAAGAGCTTTGAGAGAAAGGACGAGGAAGAGAGAAATAGGGAGGAAAAAAGTACGAGAGAAGGAGCGGAACAGAGAGTGAACCCGAGGACTAGTGAAATTTAAAGTTGAACGAACGAGAGTAATAGCTTCTTTTTCCGAAAGGGAGAGAGAGAGAGACAAAGAGAGAGAGAGAGAGAGAGAGAGAGAGAGAGAGAGAGAGGGTTCAGAGTTGTACGAACCGTTCAAATTTCGAGTCGGTGCGGATTACACTTTTCCTTTTTCTCCTTTTACGAAGCTAACTACCGCCCGTCTCCCTGCACGTTGACTAATACCACTGCGATTTTTACCATCACTGGACGCTTTCGACTTTCTCGCGGGATTCTCAATTCGTGAACGGTTTCTCGCAGACTCGCCTCCGGATAATTTTCCTTCCCTTCGCCCTGTCCCTGTGCCTTTTTCTCCTTCGTGTTCCAGTTTTTCTCCGATATTTGCATTACGATTCGAAAAGGGGGGAGATATCTTTGGACGAAAAAATATTTGATGATTTTCATTATTTTTTTAAAAGGAAAGATTTCTTCTCGATTTTTGGGACTTAGTGTATGTTTTATTACTACTTTTGGCTGCTAAATGGTATTTTTTTCGTTAATCTTAAAAAATGGGGGAGGCAAGGCACGGTCTTCTAAACTGCATTTTTAAAACTGGCGCGACGTGTAGCTGAAAAACTAACAGACCGATTCTGATGAAATTCGGTATAAATCTCTCTAACCTTATCGTCTATAACATGACACTAAATGTTTTTGAGGACTTAAAATAAGTATTTTTTTATTGCAACATATACCCATTTTTTTCGGAAAAATCAATCTTTTTGTTTCAAAGCGTACCATTTCATCAATTTTCAACATTTCTCACTTTTTCTTGGTTCATATTCTGCGTATAAGTGTCAATAAAAGGAAAATCTTCGGTGGTCATTTTATATATTGATTGCGCCGACGCTACGTGTCGCGCCGTCTGCCAACATCTGCCGCAATCCGTTTGCACTGAGAAAACAATATATTTCGATGTATCAGGATTTTTTTGACTATTAACAGTCACAAATAAAGATTTGGTAATAGTTAACCGTCAGGGTACGGATTATAAAAATGTAACGGTCCGTACGGACATGGGTTAGCCTAACCCGGCAACTTTGATCGACTGTATATTGAACTGTAATTCATCAATTAAAACATTTGTTTTCTCGATCGATCGGAAATTTTCTCAGAAATGCGATGGTTTTATCAGATTTGTGATGTTTATGTAAATTAAAAAACGTTATAGTTGAAAATATAAACGCTACTTTTGCTACTTGGCGCTACTTTCAAAATTCGCTCAGGTTACGCTAACCCAGTCCGTACCCTGAGGGTTAAAAAATGGGTACTTTAAGGAGAGATATACACCTAGGTGGTCGAGGTCGAGGATTTAGAAGCTATGAACATTCCCTCGACCGTAGAAGACCTACACTATGGGCCTGGTATCGATGATTCCATGTAAGTCGACGAATTTCATGATTTATTCATTCCCAAATTTTCAAACGCGTTTTTCTCATAACCACGTTTTTCAAATCGGTACCCGAAATTTCTCAAAAACCAATGAACCGATTGCCTTGCGGTTTTTTGTGGTTATTCTATACACCATTATCTAGTACTTGTCATAGGATTTTTTTCCGTTACTTAGTTGTTGTTTTATAGGCAAAATAATAACTAATTTTTGGCCCAAAAATCACTATTTATGTTCAAACGTCCGCCATTTTGTCATAAATCGATATTTTCAAAATCGGCTATGACAAGTACTAGATTATAGTATCTAATTTAATAATCTTTTCGGTTTTTTTCAGATTATTTTTGAAGAAACGCTAATGGGTACCGTATACGCAGATTTTTTTACGACGCTCCAAGGATCGTATAATATCTTTGTGTATTTTGGATATTTTTAAATAAAGAAAATTAAACATATTTTTGAATGTATATCCTTTTAGATAATTGAAGCACCAACCCGAAATTTCAAATAGTTTTCCTTGAATAAAATTCATAAAATTGACCTTTTTTCCGGCTCCTAGGTTTATATCTCTCTTTAATGGAACGTGTCCGTTCTTAAGGAGTGAGGTCTAGTTGGAACGTTAAAAAAAGGCTTTTTTCCGATTTTTTTCGGCCAAACGATAAAATAATTTACAACAAAAGTTCTTCCGTTTAAAAGATATATATTTAATGTAAACATTATAATTTTTTAAAAGAAATATGTTTCAAAATTAGCCGATACGTATCAATGGCCGAGGATGCTGCAAAAAATAACAGGTTTTGCGGTGATCACTCTCACGCTGTGACGGATTATCTGAAACCAACAAAACAGGGGGGAATCTTTAGTTAATGATATAATGCTCCGGTTGAACGAAGGATTTTGAAAAATTTCCATTTTTCACAAAATGGAGGACGTTGAAAGTCAAAAGTGTTGTTTTGACCAAAATTTCACTTACAAAAATTGACTATAAAAAAATAATTGTCCAAAAAAAAATCCTTCGTTCATCCAGAGAAAAACTATGGATAGAAGAAATGATATAAATTTCAACCCGATCGGTAAAGCCGTTCTCGAGTTACATTGATCACCGACTTCGAAAACATGGTTTTGAGAAAAACGAGTTTAAAGTTTTGAGTACGATTTGCATGCAGCGTCCACGGCGTCCTTCAAAGTTCTGTACAAATTTCTGTACAAATAAGTTCTGTACAAAGTTCTGTACAAATAAGTTTTAGGACACTTCGATTTTGTATCATAACAGCTATTCTAAATTAATTCAAAGGTCCCGCTCACTTATCATAGATGGCGCTTGATATGTAGTATCGAAACGTAAAGGAGTCATAAACATAACCTATAAATTCTGTAAATTAAACATGCAGACCGATAAGCTATTTATTAGACACTGCATTCGCTATGAATTCCATCAAGGAAAGAGTGTTAGGAAAGCGTGTGAATCGATATGTTCTGTTCTTGGAGACAACATTGTATCTAAAAGTACATGTGAGTATTGGTATAAGCGATTCAAAGAAGGTGATTTCGACGTTAGTGACCGTGAACGCACGGGGCCTCCTGTAAAGGTGGACGATCAGGAACTGCAAGCGTTGCTGGATGAAAACTCTTGTCAGACGGAGAAACAACTTTCGGAACAGCTTGGAGCAACTCAACAAACTGTTTCTTATCGTTTAAAAGCAATGGGTAAGATTCAAAAAGGAACAAAGTGGGTACCACACTTTCTGACTCAAGAAAATAAAAACAGCCGTCTTAACATTTGTGTGAGTCTTTACAACAAGCAACATAGAAAGTCTTTCTTGTGGAATATTGTGACCGGCGATGAAAAGTGGATTTATTTTGATAATCCGAAACGCAAATATCATTGGGTTGACCCCGGCGAGCCGACAACATCCACGCCAAAGTGCAATGTTCATTGTAACAAAGTCATGCTGTGCATATGGTGGGATATGAAAAGCGTACTGTATTATGAACTTCTCAAACCTGGTCAAACAGTTACTACCGATCGCTATTGTCATCAATTGATACAAGTGAATCAAGAAATTGAGAAGAAACGTCCATTTTCTGGTAAAGGAAAACGTCCAGTAAAACTGCTCTATGACAACGCGCGGCCTCATGTGGGTAAACCGGTCAAGGATACGTTACTAGCGCTTGGATGGGAAGCTGTACCACACCCGGCGTATTCACCAGATTTAGCCCCATCCGATTATCATTTATTCCGGAAAATGCAGAACGATTTGTCTGACGTGCGATTCAAAACATTTGAAGAAGTGGAAAAATGGGTCACTAAATTTCTCACCTCGCAAGACGAAAGTTTCTTTGCGAAAGGCATCCGCGAGTTACCTGAGAGATGGCTGAAGGTCATTCAGTGCGATGGAGATTACTTCGATGAATAACTGTGTTTTACTTCTTTTTTAATAAATCTTGAATTTTTTGAAAACTGCCCTAAAACTTATTTGTACACCTAATAAATCTTGAATTTTTTGAAAACTGTCCTAAAACTTATTTGTACACCTAATATTTAGAATCATTAAAGGATCCGGTTCTGGATCCCTAATGGAATCCAGTTTACGGATCTTACATTTAGTCTTCGAATCTGATCCGATATCGGACTAGATCCCAACTGGGAGCCCGGGATACAAGTCAGAATCCAGCTGTATCCCTACCAAAATTTCTGCACGGGGGTCAGTGGAAAAGTTGTCCCAGATGTCAAGGATAGTTGAGTAAACGATATTTTATATTCGCACAAATCAAGATTCGTGTGTAGTTACCAAACGAATATTTATACAAAGTCATTCATCCATTGTCAGCCGATAAATGAGCAGTTCAATCAATGTAGCACTATAGTGCTAGTGGGCAAGTGTACAAGAAACAACTCTCAAAGAAAATGAGAGTTGCTCCTTGCTACTTGTAGACGACAATAAAGATGGTAGCATCAATACGTCGTAGAGCAAGGAACAACCCTCATAGAAAATAGGCGATCGACCGGTCCCGTGGTCGACGTCTTGGCCACCCCTGCTCTAATGCATAATTTCATATTCTCTATATTGGGAATCCAAATGCTAAATCTTTGGAAAACAAGCAAATCGTTAATTGATGCCATCGGCGCAGAGAATAAATTCACATTTTCACGGTCACAAACTGATATCCTCTAGGTAAGTGGACATGCGGCCACGCTCAGTCTCCAGTGTACCTCGATCGTATGTACGTCGCGTCTGCGCACGAACGAGCTTGTGCGACAAAGGGCCATGGTAGTGTACAAAGTAAACGGTCTTGCCAAATGTATGATACTTATCTCAAGTACAGATTTATTAACCATTAACAAATCATTATTTGAGACAAGTCGTCGATTTTTTAACATTTATTTGCTAACTATTAACAGGGCTGTATTTTATTCAACTGAAGATTTTTTAATTATTACCAAATATTCATTTTGTAATAAATGTACGACTATTATATCAAAGAACTACGAGGCCAACATCTTAAATACAGATTCATTAATAGTTAATAAAGCCTTATTTGCGTTAAATAGCGAAGTCGTCGCGTCAACTGTGCGACTCTTGGCTCAAATGCGGCTGAGATAGTCGTTTTGAATGGAGATCATTTAATTGTTGTGACATGTTCATTTGCATTGAACACAGGATAGGTCGCGGCAACTATACGTTAACGGCCCCAAACATATAATCCATACATCAATATCAAAATTTATCAATTGTGAACGAATCTATACTCCTTCGAACTGTATTGTCATATCACAATTTCAACTCGTTATTCGATGACCATAAACATCTACTGAGTTAAGGTAGAACGAGTGCGCGCACTTGATTTCTATATATTTTTTACAAATTTTAACCAGACATTGTTCATATCATTATGCATGTTTGCGTGAAATTTCAGAACAGTCGACTATTTAGATTGGGAGATATTGGGATTTAAAATTTCAACTTTTAACACTGCAGGATCTGCATCGAGCGAAAGTTAGGTCACGTAATTCGTCGTACTATTCTATTATGTTTATTAATTTTCAAAACAAATTATGTTTAGATGCCAACCTAGTTAGGGAAAGAGTGAAAAAAGTTTGGATTGCCTTTACTATTCAGTTTCGCTAAAAACGTTCAGTAAATCCAGAATAATTCTCCGTAAAAAATATGTGTCACCTATAATAAGAAGACATTTGGCAGCACCGCAAAACAGTATTGTTTAGTATTTCGAGAAAAAAAAAAAACTATCGTGTTCCTAACGTTAAAAACTGTTATCGTGAAAAAAGGATTTGCGTTATAAATATTGATATTTAACATTGATTATGTTGTCTTCATTATCAAATGACAGTTAATTCATAACTATTAAAAAACTTTGTTCGATTACGAATTCCTTCCAAACAAAAATTTTTGTTGCGGTATTATTTTAAATATGCCGCGCAAACTTACGTAATTGGATACGTGGAACGATGCAATGCCATATGTCTTCTTATTATAGGGGACAACATTTTTTACGGAAAATTATTCCGTCTATATTTCAAAGCAGACCCTGCAATGTTAAAAGTTGCAATTTTAAAATCCGTTATGTCCCAAACAGTCGACTGTTCTGAAATTTCACTCAAACCTGCATAATGAATTGAACAATGTCTGGTTAAAATGCGAAAAAAATGTATAGAAGTCAAGAGCACGCGCTCGGTCTACCTTACGGGAAATAAAAGTGATGAAATAAACCATTATTTTCAAAGAAATACTATGGCTATAACATTATATCATGAGAACATGAATATTTCTTAACGACCAACAAATTTTGTACCAGTTAATGAATATTTGAATAAAAGTGCCAACTAAATGCATTTCTTTACTACAAATAAACTGTTTTCTCAGTGTAGAAGACCGTGCCATACCTCCGCCATTTTTAAAGATTAATAACAAAATCGTCGGTAAATTACAATTGCGCTTAATAAAAAAAATAAGTTACAATGGATTATTGTACATAACGATAAACTAGAATAAAAAATTTCGCGCAGATTTAGTAGCTTGAGACATTTTTACATTTATTTGAAACGTCACGGCTACGAAAATTCTTCTGCTAGTCACATTTTTCCAAGTTTTAACAATAATATTTTCTTTAAACGTTCGATGTTTCTGTTTTTATTGTCGTTACGGAATTTTTAGACTTTTTTTTACACCTGTGAGCAGTTTATATCAGGCATCTAGAGTTATTTAGTGTATGAATTATTAAATAGAAATGTGGCCAGCGTGACATCTCCATAAAGCGCCGTATAAATGAGACGATTTTTAGGGTCGTAATTTTTCATTAAAGGTTCGGTAACTCGGCTTTAAATTTTACTAGTATACTGAGATATATTTTTACTTCATTATGGACGAAAATCAGTTAAGTTTAAAATATTTGGGTGAAAGGAATACCTTAAAAACAAATAATGGAAATTAGCAATTTTTTTTCTCGCATAAAAGTATCACCCCTTTCAACTCTCGTCGAACCAGGATAACGCGAATCGAAGATGTCCTGCTGCTTGCTTTTTTGTTGGCAGAGATCCGTGCCTCTTTGTTCCCGATTGGTAATTCCCGGGTGCCCAAGCTCTTCACCGATAATGAATCCAATCGACACACACACACCCACATCGATGTGTTACATTACATATATTAAGTTTCGGATAATTCGTGGTGCAACGTATTACGGAAGTTGGCGCGTAATAAACGTAACCGACACACGTGCTACATTTGCATCTGCTGCGGTAAATCGGAAAGCCGGACGTCCTGCAGCGTGTATCGTGTATTTACAACTACATATGTAGAAGGTGACCATTATAAGGTGGTCATGTGTTTTTGAGGGGTATTTGCGCGGAGATTTGCGACTGAGAAAAACATGATTTTCAATGGTCGTTAAAGTCCTTTTTGAAAAAAAATATAGCGTATTTTCGTGACGAGTAGTATTTGCCAGAAAAAATTGAGCATTCGGAAAAAAAACACCACAATGCCATTTTGAGTGAGGCTCAATGAAAATAATGCAATTCCGTTTACGAAACACTCGTGAAAACCTTTTTTGTGCATCCCGTCATAGAGAAAATCAAATATCAAAAATGCGCTTTAACAAGTGGACAAATGAAATTTAATTCCATAGAAAGAAAGTTTTTTTCGCCTCCACTTTTTTAAATGTCAACACCTCACTGCATTTTTCTGACATTCTCCGTAAATTAAAAGCATATCAATTTGCTCTTCAAAAGAATACATAATTCACATTTGCTTGATTCATTAATGCTAGTCTCACTATTCTTACTATTGTTATCTTGGGTTTGTTTGGGCGAAACATTGTACAATATTCCGTGTACGTTGTAGGTTTGGTGCCGTTGTTTACATACGAGACAATGGCAAGACTTCGGCGATAAGTACCGAAGTGATAAGAAATTCGTGATGAGGAGATTGCAATACTGCATTGATTCCAATGGCAATCACTTTCAACATCTACTGTGAATAAAGGTAATTTGACATAAAAATAAAGTTCATGTTACTTTTTGATCTTAAATGACCTTGAACGACTTTGACCCCTAAATATGTATTTTTTATGCAGTTTTCGATGCTCTACAAGATAGTTGAAAAAATGTACCGTCCCATTTAAAGAAGTGGAGGTGACCTTTACTGTGCGACAGCGCCTCCACTGAGATAAAAAAAAATGGTCGCATTTGATGATCCCTTTCGTACGGTACAACTTTTGTTTCAAACATTTTTTTGTGACGTCGATAATTACAGAGATATTCAAGGTGGCAACAGTCAGTGCCTCACCCTGTATATATATATATATATATATATATATATATATATATATATATATATATATATATACATATATATATCATCACATTCGTGATGACGATCATTTCATCGTGATGAAATGATCCTCATCCTGTCCCTCATGGGACATTTCATTCGTGATGAAATGAAATGATTCGTGAGGATCATCACATTCGTGAGGAGGAGACATCACATTCGTGATAAGGAGATTGCAATACTGCATTGATTCCAATGGCAATCACTTTGAACATCTACTGTGAATAAAGGTAATTTGACATAAAAATAAAGTTCATGTTACTTTTTGATCTTAAATGACCTTGAACGACTTTGACCCCTAAATATTTTTTATGCAGTTTTCGATGCTCTACAAGATAGTTGAAAAAATTGTACCGTCCCATCTAAAAAAGTGGAGGTGACCTTTACTGTGCGACAGCGCCGTACGGTACAACTTTTGTTTCAAACATTTTTTTGTGACGTCGATAATTACAGAGATATTCAAGGTGGCAACAGTTAGTGCCTCACCCTGTATATATATATACATATATACATCTATACATCTATGTACACACACACACACACACACACACACACACACACACACACACACACACACACACACACACGCACACGCACACGCACACGCACACGCACACGCACACGCACACGCACACGCACACGCACACGCACACGCACACGCACACGCACACGCACACGCACACGCACACGCACACGCACACGCACACGCACACGCACACGCACACGCACACGCACACGCACACGCACACGCACACGCACACGCACACGCACACACACACGCACACACACACACACACACACACACACACACACACACACACACACACACACACACACACACACACACACACACACACACACACACACACACACACACACACACATATATATATATATGCAGCCACACTTTGCCGTAAACTGCGGACAAGCCGGAGGTTTAAACTATGCCGGTAGTGTATCCACTGACATAATTCTGTTTTACGCCAGATTTCATCCGAGAGTCCGACGAATATTAAATCGTACAACAATTCAACCGCGTGTGTACAGCGTGCGATCCGCGCGATCCACGCGATCGCGTTTGTCAGCATATTATTGGGCAGCGCCGTGCTCGACGAGCAAATTTCACGTGGAAAGAACCGCGGCTCGACTTCGATCGATCGGTATCGTTCTGTCGCGATAAGCCAAAGCAATTTGGAATCCATTTTTGGAGGGAAACTGAAAACCCGAGGTAGTCAACTGTTTCGTGTTTTTATCTTGCAGTTGTATGCTATTTCGTTTGCAGTGCGGTTTGTTTGTGTTACAATTAAAACTCGTTTTCAGCTTCAGGATTAAGCTACGGTGAAATTGACGAACACCCGTTCGTCCCTTGAGGCAACTCAAATTGAGGAGGAAGGTCCAATATACGGTGCAGGGATTGCAGATTGGAGGTAAAGTTATGATGACAACGATAGAACTGCTAGTTAAACTTTAAGGCGGTCATCCCATGTGACAAGTACAAAAAATTGATGAAAAAAAATGTTGCATAAATTGCAAAAAATCTGCATATTATATGGACCTATAGCAGACTAATGGTGAGTCAACATTATCTTCGTGTGGAAAATTTTAACATGTAGTATTTTTCAAAATTGTGGATAGAGAGGAAAGCAAAACATTGAGCCTCTCCACATGAAACTTTGCACTGGAGACAAATTGGAATTCTGGTGCATCGAACACAGGCAAGGGAAAATCTATATTGTCTGGCACTTAAAAGATCGAAATATGAACTTTGCGTTGCTCACTCAGAGCAACAAAAAATGTATACCCGTAGGTATCGAGAGGCTAAAAATCTAAATTAATTTCGCATTAACCCTTCGGGGTCACACGGGGTCTAGGGGACCCCATGCGCGACTTTGAGCCAAAATTACTATACGTTGTCGACGGCTGAGGGGGCTGGGCCTGCCTTGTAAGAATGCTTTGGAGTGTTCTTTGTAAGTAGCGATTAGGGTCGGATGATTCGCGACAGCAGTTTCGTTGTGATAGTCGATACAAAAAAAATCAGGCGGGCGCTGGGGTCGTTTTGACCCCCATGTGGCCTGTAGATATATTTTTTCTCAAAAACTGGTAATTGTTCTGCGTGGGATCACTCTACATAATGTAAGTATGAATATGTGAACGGTAAAAAAGGCTGTCTAGTTTATATGAATTACTCCAAAATGCGAATTCTTTGCGACGTCCGTCAACGTCATTTAAAACTCATTACAATACTACCTGGAAAACCAGCAAACCATTTAGAATGTGCTACAAGCCCAGAGTTTTCATCTGTCTCGACTGTGGGGGGAAAACTTGACTTATTTACGGTTTTTTAATATTATGTATTTCTCATTATATTTTTTTTATATCCTTCATATGTATTGTGTTTACACTATGATCTCATAATTTTTCGAGCCGCTGTTCCGAATAAGTTGCTCATTTTTCACGATTATCGTTCTTTTTTCACTCTGAAATGGGCCCTCGTTAAATGTCCAAATAAATACATTTTTTCAAACGCCCACTGTGAAATTATTGTTTTCCTTAGACTATCATATCTTAAGAGTTACTAACCTAATTTTTATTTTTTGAAAATTGCAAGAGTTATTATTTTCCTGATTTTTTTCCGCCATTTTGAATGTCGATTACAATATTACACTGAGAATGCCACATTCCAGAACGTTTAAACTAACTCCTTGAATTTTTATAAGCCATTCGGAACAATAGAACCAACGTGGCAATCGTTTGAACATGGCTGGGGTCACACGGACCCCATGTGACCAACTAAGTTGCTGGCTTTTGGTTTAAGGATTAAGCACAACGAATGAAAAATGTCTAAGCCTGACCGAGCCAAATCTTTCGATTTGCTTCCTCGATTGCAGACAATAAAAAATGCTCACCTTCAGGTATCGAGGGGCCAACAATGTGAATTTTTTTTGCTCGATTTTGGAACTTGATTGGTCCGCCAGATTAAAGTTGTTCCTAATCGAGTCGACACAAGACCTAAAAACGGAGCATTTTTTATTTCTCGCTAAAATGGATTGGGCAAGCTCCTCTTCGATGTAAAATTATTTCTTGGTCATGAATTTCCTAGTCCGATCCTTGTCCAGGCCTTTTTTAGCCTAGAACGGATTTCTTCTATAAACGTTTGGCGGACCATGAGTTTTTTTTAAGGCTCCTTTCGGGCCAGGTACATACAATGTCGATAAAAAAAAATGATTATCTTCAACCCGCGGGAGATAGAATTTTCTCACCATTCTCTCCTAGACGAGGGTTGGTCCCGGTGGTCGACAACATTAAAAAAAATATTTGACGATTTTTTTTTTAACTAGAGTTCAAATGTGCAAGAAATGATATTAAATTAAAAAATTCATGTCGTCGTATCGATGCAAACTTCAGATCCAGAAACGTCTTTTCCGATCGACTCCTTGCGTTCCCGCATAAAATACGATGTCAGATATTTTTCTTTTCCTTGCTTCGTCGTCATTATTTCGTCTCTCGAAACTCACGACATAGAAATATCGCACGCATTTGCAAATCCATCCTTGCTGACCACTGGGTGTATACGGGAAATCCCGGTCATTTTCCTCGAGTGCTCGCGTCTCTGTATATTTCGCGTACATACAAAAGCATCTTTTTTTTTACCTTTTCTGTACTTACGAGGGTGTACAAGCGGAAACTATGCGAGAGTTATTTCCCATTGTTCCTTTTCTTCGGCTTGTCCTTCATCGTCATCGTGTTCACTTTTTAAGGGGTCTTCTCAATTTAGACGCCAAAAAGGCTATCTTCATGAATTTTTTTGATACACTGAGAAAAAAAAACCAATTGAGTGAAAAAAATATATAATGGTTGATTTAAATAAATGTCGGATCGCGGAGTGCCACCGAGATATGATATTGGAAAATGTGATTAATTCAAATAACATATTATTTTATTTGAGAATCTCTTCTGTTCTCTGAATATCTACATTATCCTTCAAATAAAATTATATTCTATTGAAATCATTCTATATACAATCCGTAGATGTATGGATCGAATAATTAAACGGTTGCTACAACATTTTTTATTTCGTACAAAAATATAATCACTGGAATGAATTATTTCTTTACTACATCGAAACGAATGTGCCATGAGACGTAAGTTTTTCAATTTGTTTTAAATCTTAAATAAAAAGTGAGCATTAGAATCATCATCCACGATAATTGTGGAGAGAATATCGGATATACAATGGAATATCCATGGAGAGAATATCAGATACTCAACTGATAAGAACAGATACTATACTTTGATCTTAGCCACAGGCCAAACAGGTCTTATAAACAGGTCTGGGCACTCCCATATACTTTGCATAGGCCGTCGTGTGACAAAAAGTGAGGCCATTTAAGTTCCGAAACGGGCCACACTATTTGGAGCGCTAGTATCGGAGCGGGCGATTGTGGGACAGAGAGCGATATACTAGCGCATGCGTACTGTCTTCATGGTTGTAATCAGAATACATGCTCTACATAATTACATATAGCATTTATCATAGAAACTTACTTGTGCGATAATTTGTCCATCTCCGTATTTATGGATGAAGTGGCGCACAATGTCGGATTGATGAAAATGCTTCTCGTATATTTTGTGCGTTGTTTTTAATTCATTTATGAGCGGCGATACTGCCTTCACCCATTTTTCACGCAATATAGGATCTTTCAGGCATTGCAAAATTTTTACTTCAATTATCAATTCACTTGAATTATCGGTTCACTTTAATAAAAGACACTTCAAATAAAATAAACATTTCCACTTCTGTTGGCCGTCGGTATACGGTGTGGTAAGGTGGCGACGAGGTTATATACAATATACTAGCAAACACAACAACACAAGTATATATAAGCAAATCGGCCGCTCTGACGCTAGCGACGTGGCGGAATTTGGAACTCAATTGGCCTCACTTAGCGTCACAGGATTTTAGCCTCTGTGCCCAGACCTGTTTATAAGACCGTGGTTTACGAGAAACCAGCGCGCGTGCTGCTTTTAGCGGTTACTGCGAGAACTACGGATTTCCTCACACCTGTAATTTCGGCGGCGCTCGGCCATGATTTGGTTGAATTTTTTCAACCAAATGCGCAAGAAACAAATTTTATTTTCGCTTTATTTTTCAACCAATTCCGACATTTGCTTTATATTTTTTAATCAAAATAAATATTAATATTTTAACGAATAGTGTAATTGAAAATCAATATCGCATATGGTGAAAAAAATAAAATAACATATTTACTCAATAGAAATTTTATCTGAATTAAACGAGCGAAATTCAATTTTTCTTGTCTACTCGAACCAACAATATTCATGTTATGAATTGAAACGTTTTTTTTTGTTCGTTGCAGAAAATGCATTAAAAACTATATAATTTGTTCGCGATCATTTTTTTTTAGATAGTTTCAATAGTATATTGTTCTCGGTTAACAATGCATCTTTTGAACGAAAAAAAAACTTTCAATTGTATCATGTTATTAAAGCCAGTAGCGTTTTATTTGGACTAATAAATCCGATTTTTTAAACCAACAATTTTACAATTGAATCAACGAAATGTCACCCAAACAAACTTTACATGCGTTTTTCTCGAAACAACGTTTTTCGACGGCTTGTTGATAAAATCTTCGAAACTACTGAACCGATCCTTATGAAATGTTAACCACATATTCTTTACAACTATAGCTATAGCGCATGGCAAGGATTTTTTAAATTTTGTTATTTGCTATTTTTTGCCAAAAAACGGTGAAAAAACACGTCTTTTTTGTTTTTTCGCAAAATGTCCGCCATTTTGTTATTTTTGCAAATATCAAAGATCGTATGATATGCGCTATAGTCATTAACGTACTGAATCTAAAACCGTTGATTTTTTTTGGATGATCCATCTCTAAGATTTCATCAACAGCGCAGACCTACAATTTTTTTAGGGCATTTTTTTAACTATCATTTTCGTCTATAAATAGTGACTTGAATAAATAATTTAAAGAAAATGTATTTCGAAAATGTATTTATTAAGTGTAATAACTTTTATATCAATATCTATAATATAAACCTATCAAAAAATTCATGAAAATAGCCTTTTTTACCGTCTAAAGTGAGAAGACCCCTTGAAGGGCTTCTTTTATATCTTCATTTTACATACAAAATAAAAATAAAATAAAAAACGCAGATTAAGGACGCAAGTAGAAAGAAAATGGTAAAAAAAAGTGCAAAAAGAAATCACAGAAACTCTATACAAAAACAAAAGAAATGAAAAATACATAATGAGAGAAGATTACCAGGGTGTACGCGTAGTTATTTGTTCATCGCGGCACGGCTTTTGTTTGTGTTGATTTCGATTTGTCGTAATTCACGATAACAATTCAAACGCGAAACGAGTACGCACTCGTTTCGCGCAAATTAATGTAGCGAGAAATTGCTGCAATCAACTACGCGCGCGTATACACAAGGCTTTTGCGTTAACTTTTTTATTTATTATTTTTTAAATACATACTTCGCTACTCTCAGTGCCGTGGACTTTGAAGAGTCGCGGCACTGGCGCAGCCCGTGTACGAAGATTGCTTACGACATACTTCGGAAAATACTTCAGAGCGGTGCTTGCACAAGATGTAGTTAGTTACTCCGGCGCAGTCTAATATTACAGCGAGTTACGTCGGTCGTAAAGAATTCTTCGTCAACCCGCTTATGCGTCGTAATCTGCATCTCGCTTGGTCTCCCTCTCTCTCTCTCTCTCTCTCTCTCTCTCTCTCTCTCGCTCTTTATCGCTCTTTATTGTGTCCCCAACTTTATTTTCTCGTTCAACTACGTAGAGGATTTTTTTTTTTCGTTATTCTGCATCACTGTCTATATACATGTACTTAATTACATATCAATATGAATTAAAATATAGCAGCAGCATTGCTGTATTTTAATTAATATTGATACGCAATTATAGATACACATACACCATTATTATTACAAACTTCATAGTCATTAATGGATAACCCTTGGATAATTACGCTCACCTTGGCGGGCGAAAACTTCCATAATTATTCTACGTACATGGTGCACGGTTCGATACAGGCGCGGAGAACCGAGGCAGCGAATCATCCGAAGGAATTACGAAAATGGGAAAAACTCGTGTAAGGTGTTTTAATAGTAATGCTCGATAACTCGGAGCAAAAACGAACGCGTATATTAGTTCGGAAAGGTGGTAGTGACGTCTATAGAGTCCAGAATTGTCGGGGATCGTGATTTCTTTGGTAAACGTACACACACACCCACACTTGCACACACCCATACCCACACACACACACACACACACACACACGCACACACACACACACACACACACACACACACACACACACACCAACGCAAGTAGTATAGCTATGCGCGTGTGAAAGCTCACAACGAGTCTGGCCGCGGTACAGAAATCCGCATGAAGCATTACCAGAAGAAGATGTTCGCAGATTGTGCCCTCGAGCAAGACGTATTCGGGTCACCCACGCCTTCCATCCCTGCCCCGCTCATCCTTTCACCCCTATCCTGATATATATCCATCCCCTATTTCCCACCCCCGCCCTCCTTCTCTTACCAACCCCTTTGCACACTCTCAATCCAACGGGGTTTCCACCTGACACCCGACGGTACCCAACACCCCCACATGGATCGTGGAAAAAAAAGCACAGCGACGTTCCACTTACGAATTCCCTCTTCTTCGCTATCAGACGAAAACACCATACACATGTATATTTATATTTATATGCAAGTATCCTTTCACTCCCTTCTAGGAACCCTCTTATTTATGTCCTTTCTTTCGCGTGGTTTTTTATATCGTCGTCCTCTTTCTCACCGCTTCTCGTGCTTCCCATTGTCGCCTCGTATGTGTGTACCAACGACAGGACACACACATCGTTCGTGCAATGTCGTAATATCGTCATCCGGACACCCTACCCCGCTTCGTATCCCTTTACGTCCGGTTTTGCTCTCCGCACAGAGGGAACAATACGAGCCTATGGGAACACGGATGGTTATGGGGAAAAATGATTTTGAAGACATTCGGCTTTGAGGATCGTCCTTGAGGCACTTGTCCTGAGGCTGGACACCGTCATTCAAAGACAAAGCTGCAGAGCGGGATTTAGGATCTATAGGTGCCTAGGCTCAATCGCGGTGCGGGTCCTTCCAGGGGGTATGGGGGACTTTTCTTGCGAGAATTAAAAAATAATCACTTTGAAAATCGCATTTCAAAGCACTTTTTTTTGTTAAAATCCTTAAGGAAAACTTGTAAAAATTCGCGACTTTTTACAACATTGACATCGTATTGTACAGTACTAGAATTACTGAGTAATAAATAGTAAAATAAAAAATCTTGCTAGTGTTCAAATCAATTTATTAACATCGATTTAAAAATATATTTAGAAAATCTTAGGTACCAGTACATGTTTTTATTTTAAAATATGCCAAAATTAGCTGTTCCAATTTTAAAGATTACAAATTGTAATTTGAAACACCTCCATGTGTAAGTTTTTGATAATACGTAGTTATACTGGAATTTTTGTAGTTACCACTGATTGGTTTCCAGCTAAGATTCATGTTTACGAAGGTGCTTATGATATCTTCATTATTTATTTGTTTCGAAATGGTACTTTCAATGCTGAGCAAAGCCAACAAGCTGAGTCTGTCGTCTAACACAGAGGTTCGAAGTCTGTTTTTTATGAGTATCAATTTTGAAAATGACCTTTCTGCAGAACAATCGGTGGCCATTAAAGACAGGTACATTCTTGGTGTATATCTACATTAGGAAAGCAATCTTTTACATCGTTTTCTAACACAAGTTGGTACATCCACCTCTCTTTACTGATGATTTTATCACTTTTTTCACAGTCTGATTGAAAATGAATAGAAAAAGTTTTCAACTGTAAAACTTTCATTTCCCAATTCGTCATCTAGGTCATGGTTACACGTGTCTACCAAGTTTTAAGCTGCTGTTAATATTTCTTCATTAAAAAGTGTGTCCAATTTGTTAAGAAACCCAAAAGATGTGTGAATAAGCTAGTATGCCCTAAGTCTCTTCCGCAATGCACTTTCAAGTTCATCTTTAACTGGAATGAAACGCTGGGCTCGAAATTCATCCGACGGTGTTAAATCAACTTCAGGAACTTGCACGCAATCTAAAGAGGCTAAACGCACATTTGTTGCGCGTTTGTGCTTTGTTTCACACTCATATTCTGTGCAATCAGTTGACTTATATTAGTAGCTTTCCCCTCATACTCCTAAGAGCTGTCCCGTTTACTTTCTATGATGCATTTGAGCGATGTCAGTATTGAGACAGCTGTATTTACATCCATTCTTGGGTTTTGTAGTGTTTCGCTAGTTTTGTTCACTTGACCCAAAATGTCATTCCAAAATACTGTGCACAGTCCTGTTTCCATATTTAGTATTTTGTTGTGAAACTTTGAGCAGTGACACGTGATTAATCTGAATCTTCTTCGTCCTCTGAAATGTTTACAAGAGGGCCTTTGTAGCATCTTTTCGGCACGGCCACCGTGTTGTCGTTGTTCTTTTTGGCACGAGAATGCTTTTGTCAGTTTCTGCTTTTGTCAAGCAATCAGTTAGAATCTTATACGTGTTAGTTGAGGCGTTAAAATATACAAAAAGTTCTTCTGAAAATTCGAAGAACCGGCTGCAGCTTGTACTATAAGATTGAGTGAGTGTCCAGCGCAAGATACCCAAATCGTTTAATTACTTCCGTCCAGTACAAACGCTTAAAAACCATTGTACTTTCCACTTATCAAGAATTCACTAGTCAGGAACACACTAGTCAAGAATTCTTTTTTTGTGGTAGCCCGTTCGTAAATTCGGTCCTGCAAAGCGGTATTCTCCAATAGCACATTTTTCTTTCGGCATTACGATGACACTTGGGCAAAGATTCTTCAAAGGGTGAACATGAGTTTTAAGGAAATGACAGCGAAATGGCTCAATCGGGATGGCTCTGGTCTTCCTCCCAGGACGCAGAGTTGCGAAATTTGTAATGAAAAAGTAATGCATTATTCATTACTTTTTTAATAGATGATGAGAAAATATTTCATTTTCCATGACATTACATTCAGTAATGTAAAAAAATTCCGTTACTCATTACATTGGATTTTGTAATATAGAAAATGTCCATTACTCATTACATTATATTTTTTATTGTAAAAAATTCCCATTACACAATACATCGGAATTTGTAATGTAAACAAATTCCATTACTCATTACATCACATTTTGTAATGTGGAACATTTTCGTTACAAAATGCAATGTAATGTGTAATAACGAAAAATTAATTACACATTTCATTGTAATGGGTAATGGAATTTGTTCACATTACTAATGTAACGGAAAAAATGTCCCTTGCTTATTACAAGGTAATATGGATTATTATGGCTACGTCACATCTGACCCGACGACAAAATATCCGCGACAAAATATCCGAGGACAAAATATCCGAGGACAAAATATCCGAAAGACAAAATATCCGAAAGATAAAATATCCGAAAGACAAAATATTCTCATGACAAAACATCCGCGAGACAAAATCCTAAATCTCGTCTACCACATCAACGGGGTCGCGCGCAAAACACCTTTGTGGGGTGTGTGAGATAGTGGGGTGGGGGCATAATACGAGCTTCTTCATTGCACTTATTTCTTTATTGTAGAGTTTTTGTACACTTTAAACTGTAGCACTACTGACACTACAAACTGACAGCACTACAAACTGACAGAATAAATTTCAACGGCATGACTGAACACTTTAAACTGTACAGTGTTACAGTGTGGGGTGTGTGAGATAGTTTGTACTGTGTAATTTGTTGTACAGTAATGTAATGTCTGTACAGTTTACACTGTAATGTCTGTACAGTTTAAAGTGTACACCTTTGTGGGGTGTGTGAGATAGTGGGGTGGGGGCATAATACGAGCTTCTTCATTGCACTTATTTCTTTATTGTAAAGTTTTTGTACACTTTAAACTGTAGCACTACTGACACTACAAACTGACAGCACTACTGACACTACAAACTGACAGCACTACTGACACTACAAACTGACAGAATAAATTTCAACGGCATGACTGTACACTTTAAACTGTAGCACTACATACACAGCAGAGAGAAAAACATTGACTGTCTCATGAAGCCAGTTGTCCTAGTTTAAGAGTAATAACGTTAATCATAGATTTAATTACCGACAGCGGATATAATATCGGCAGATATTTTGTCTTGCGGATATTTTGTCATGAGGATATTTTATCCTGCGGATATTGTGTCGTCGGATATTTTGTCGCGGATATTTTGTCGAGGATATTTTGTCGTCGGGTCAAAACGCGTGTTACCATTATTATTCGTTTCCCATCGAGTCAGATCGACCCAGTGTAAAACCGCCGCCCTTAATGGGAAACGAATAATAATCCTCATTACATTGCAATGAGTAATGGAGATTTTTCACATTGCATTGTATTAGTAATGTAAAAAAATCCATTACTCATTACTTTATATTTTGTAATGTACAAAAATGCCATTACTCATTACCTTATATTTTGCAATGTACTAAAATTCCATTACTCATTACCTTAAATTGGGTAATTAAAAAACTTCCATTGTTCATTACAATACATTTTGTAAAGTAAAGAAAATCCATTACTCATTACATTACATTTTGTAATGTAAAATATTTCCATTACTTATTACATTGGACTTTGTAATGTTAAAAAATTCTATTACCTATTGCATTGTAATGGGTAATGAAAATATTTCACATTGCAAAATGTAATGTAATGAGGAATGGAAATTTGGTAAATTACAAAATGCAATGTAATGAGTAATGACACTTTTTTTCATACAAACTGTAAAGTAATGAGTAATGAAAACGCTAATGCATTACAAAAAGTAATACTTTATTTGCAACCCTGCCTGGAACTTATCGCGAGGATATGTCTTGACGATTTCTGGCTCCATTCGATGTGTTCTGTCCGAGGGCGATTTCAGCGGAGCCCTGCAGACCTTGACGCCACCTTCGCGCTCACTTTCGTCATTTCAATTCACTCCTCAATCTCCTCCACCTCACATCCCGCTTGTTTTATCCTCGCGTGTTCTGCGACTGTTTCATCTCATCCTTGCGAAACTTCTGTTTTTAGTATACTCTGTTTTTCCCTCAAAGGATCGTTTGGAAGTTGGTGGCGGTCGTGATTCGAGGGAGACATTTTCGACCGTCGCGCACCCTCGGGCACCGTGAGCCACATCGAGGACGGCCTGGACCTTGGATAGAACGGTAGATGTATCTATTTATACGACGGTTGGTACGAGGATAACTTTCTTACTCTAACGTTAGATCTAGGGACGTTCGTCGGGACCGATATTTTTTTAGACACTACGCATCGGTAACGGCCCCAATGTTTACAGGGTCAGGGGTCATTTTTGAGGACTTTGTCGGACATCGCTTAACGGTGGTCACGAGGAACACGGAAAATATAACAGATGTGCGCGGAAATGTCTCCTTGAATAAAATTGAGAAAAAAATATTAAGAAATAAATTAAGGGGAAGGTAGGGGTTTCAGCGTGAAAAAAAAACACTTTTTTGCGAATTTTTTTTCATCCATATGGATAGAGTACTTTTATTGAAACCTTTTGTACATTGTTAAGTGTCATTTCAAGAACATTCCGTGAAATTTGTACGCGAAAATATCGACAAACAAGCCGGTGCCGCGTTTTTCTCGAAACCACTTTTTCAAAGTCCGTGTTCACTGCTATTTGTAAACTACATGACCGATTTATTTCAAACTTGGTACACACTTTCTACATGTAAAATCCCTCCCCCAACGGTGAGTTTGAGATTTTTTTTTACATTCAGGGGGTTTTCCACCCCCAAAATGGCGGAATTTTTCGTGAAAAATAGCACTTTTCACTTTACATGACGACCAAAAATTTAGAAATGAAAAAAAAAATATCAAAGACCGTTGGGGGGAGGATTTGATGATACTCTGACTAAATTTTAATGGTACTTGATTTCCATTTCAGGCGTTCTTGGAAAAGCTTTGTCACCGGCTTGTTTGTGGATATTTTCGCGTACCAATTTCGCGGAATGTTCTTGAAATGACACTTAACAATGTCCAAAAGGTTTCAATAAATTTACTCTAACTACATCGATGAAAAAAAAAATCGCCAAAAAGTGGTTTTTTTTTCACGCTGAAACCTCTACCGTGAACCCATTTATTTCAAACTTGGTACATATTCCTTTCTAGGTACATATTCCCTTTCTACATATAAAATACCTCCCCCCAACGGTTAGTTTCAGATTTTTTTTTACATTGACGGGCTTTTCCACCCCCAAAATGGCGGAATTTTTCGTGAAGATAGCTTCACATGACCACCAAAAATTTAGAAATGAAAAAAAAATTATCAAAGACCGTTGGGGGAAGATTTGTTGATACTTTGACGAAATTTTAATGGTAATTGATTTCAGATCATTTCTAGCTGCGATACAGTGAACACCGCAAATCGTGTTTTTCCAAAGGCGTTCTTGGAAAAACTTTGTCACCGGCTTGTTTGTGGATATTTTCGCGTACCAATTTCGCGGAATGTTCTTGAAATGACACTTAACAATGTCCAAAAGGTTTCAATAAATTTACTCTAACTACATCGATGAAAAAAAAAATCGCCAAAAAGTGGTTTTTTTTCACGCTGAAACCTCTACCGTACAGTGGTATCCTCCCGTTACGGGAGGATACCACTGTACGGTAATGGTACCAATGCTTGGACGGTTAAGAGTGTTCCTAGATTATAGGATTTATTACTCATTTGAGGACCGTTTTTTTTTTCAAAGAAAATGACTGGAACTGACGTCAAGCTCATAAGTTCTAGTTTTCAAAACACATGCAATGACTGTTGAAAAGTTGAATATGTTAATTTTTATGCATTTAAATGTTGAATAGTAGCAAATGTACCGATTTTCGGACAGCTGTTAGAGTTATGTCCCTGTGTTCGGACACTATCATGTCCCAATTTTCAGACACGTCCCTATAACCGACCATTATGGGGTCCTAGTTATCGGACATCCAGAAATTAATTATAGTTACATGGTACTATGACTGTCATGGTTGATGTCATGGTTGACTTGGACTCGTTGACATGACTCGTCAATTCGACTATCGAAATTTGTTATTAGCGTACAATTTTCCAGCAATGAAGTAATAAACGAAGGCTGAATAGGATACAAGTATTACTTTTCGTTACCTGTAGATTATATTGCTAATATAGTGACATATTCGAATTACTGTCCGAACAGTGGGTGCATTGGAATCGTTACCTCAACTGCCCATTATCGATTATTTTCTTTGGAATTTTTTTTAAAGAAAGGAATAAAGTTCATGGTCGAAAGAACTTTTAGGCTTTATTACGTATATATAGTACAGTTGTGCTGTATATTGGAATTGGAAGAAATTAGAAGGCTAGTTTTTGGACAGATGATTTTGTAGGTGCCGTGCGTGCTAAATACAAGTTTGCCTAAAAATCGGGATGTAGCGTTTCTTTTTAGGGGATAAAGGGGGATGGAGGTCGATTAAGGCAAGATTCTACTTTGAAACTTTGAAAAAAAATTTTTTTTTTTTTTTTACATTTTTCGAAAGTAAATATGTTCAAGAATGTTCGGTCAAAATTTTATAAAGTTCCAAGCAGTCTAACTATCCTTTTTCGCCTTTCGAACGCACCTACCTGAGCGCGCTATTGTGACCCACCCGGCACGCGGCCCGGACTCACCAAAACTTTGAACGCGTTTTTCTCGAAACGACATTTTCAAGTACCGTGGTCGTGATAACTCAAAAAGTACTGAACCGATCCTTATGAAATTTGGAACACATATTCTATATGTGTGTACCAACCGACCTAACTACAATCAACTTAAAATTTTGATTAGAACTATTTTTTTTATTGCAAAAAAAGACCCAAAAAACGAATTTTTTTTTCGTATTTTAGCCGCCATTTTGTTAATTTTGCACGTATATAAAATATTCTAGTTAGGTCGGTTCCTGAAGACATACTGAACATGAAACTATTTGATTTTTTTGTTTCAGACCATCCGTCGGGAAGATTTCACGACCACGGCAACGGTACCTGCTTTTCGAGGCGTTGGCTTTAAACATATTTTACGTGCACAAAAAATGAATAAAATACATTAAATTTTTTTTTTTTATGTACTTAAAGAGTGTATTTATTGAACAGTTTAAACCCCATATCGATATCTTTAATAGTATTCTCAGAAAAAATTCACGAAAATAGCGTTTTTTTCATGGTTTCAAAGTAGAATCCTGCCTTAATGCCAAACTACAACGCCGACGATGTCGGCGCTGGGAGATAAAATATTTAGAAAAATTCGGGCTTTCTTTTTGTCTACAGCGTCGAAGTCGTGGAATTTCATTTTGGTGGTGAAAAAGTGGGGTGAAACAAAAAGAACAGTTTTGATTCAATAACTCTTTAGGAAAAATTCATACAACTTTTGTTCAAATGGGAACTTTAAAGCCCTTGAAAAGACACGTCGATCAAGTATTTGATCATCCCTCTCCGATAATATTTTCACCCGCGAATTTTTTTTTGAAGTATCAAAGAAAAATTGTTTATTGAATAACTCAAAAACAATCGTTTCTGGAATGGAAGTTAATAATACAGCTCAACAGCCGATTTGGTGGCGCAAAACTATACTTTTTCTAAATCATACCTCTATACTGATCCTATGTCAGCACGTAATATTGATGTCCTGTGTAAAAATACAGAAATATACATTTTTTAAATAATATCTAATTTTATTGAAAAAGTAAAGTTTCATCAAATATTTTCACATTCAGTAAGCTTTTTCTTCGTAATTTTCTTGAGTGAGACTTGTCGCGTCAGTCACACATCAAACTCCAAACGCAATCAGCCATGATGTGTGTATGCCCCATCTTCCCTGATACCTATCTTCCACGATTTGTATGCCTCGATGGAAGCGTTCTCCTTGCTCTTCACTAAAGGAACCAAGATTTTCAGCGAATTTATCTTGATCCTTCATTTCCATCCCGAAATAAGAAAAAAAGGCACTTTTCACGAAATCTGTACTAGTGTTTCTAAATTTTTTAATAACATACTCTCCGCATATACAACAAAATATATTAGGGTAGTTCGAACAAACTCGTTTTCGCTTTGCTGCCATCGACATGTCACTGAATTAATTTATAATAGCAAATAATTAAGAAAACAAAGAAAAAAATGTCAAATGAACTGCTAACGACATTCACAACGAAATTAAAATTCATTTGAAAACCATGCATATTAGCTTGAAATATACAGTGGGTAAAAAAGTATTTGTACACGTCGTCTTTTTCAAACTACCCTACAAAAAAATAAAATGCTTTATTAAGTTCCTGTGTTCGATAGCTTTTCCTTCATATGCATGGTGTCTGATTACAAAAATCTTGGGTAAAACACGAACAAACAAGTAAAGGTGAGATGTACAAATACTTTTTTTACCAACTGTAGGTTGGTATAGGTCTCACCAGTAGTGAGCTGACAAAAATCATTCAAATTTTGACGGTACCAAGTTTTAAGGTCCGTCTTGGTTTTTAACCAAGACGGACACTTTTTATCCTATTTTTTTTCATCTATATGGATAGAGTAAATTTATTGAAACCTTTTGTACATTGTTCAGTGTCATTTCAAAAACATTCCGCGAAATTTGTACGCGAAAATATCTACAAACAAGCCGGTGACAAAGCTTTTCCAAGAACGCCTTTGGAAAAACACGATTTGCGGTGTTCACTGTATCGCAGCTAGAAATTATCTGAAATCAATTACCATTAAAATTTAGTCAAAGTATCATCAAATCTTCCCCCAACGGTCTTTGATCATTTTTTTTTCATTTCTAAATTTTTGGTGGTCATGTGAAGTGAAAATTGCTATCTTCACGAAAAATTCCGCCATTTTGGGGGTGGAAAAGCCCGTCAATGTAAAAAAAATCTCAAACTAACCGTTGGGGGGAAGTATTTTATATGTAGAAAGGGTGTACCAAGTTTGAAATAAATGGGTTATGTAATTTTCAAATGAAGTGAACACGGACTTTGAAAAAGTGGTTTCGAGAAAAACGCGGCACCGGCTTGTTTGTGGATATTTTCGCGTACAAATTTCACGAAATGTTCTTGAAATGACACTTAACAATGTACAAAAGGGTTCGATAAATTTACTCTTTCCATGTGGATGAAAAAATTTCGCAATAAAGTGTTTTTTTAAACTCTGAAACCCCGACCCTCCCCTTAAAACCTGGTCGTCTGGTCGTTGGTTGATGACGACACGACTCAAGGGGAGGGTCTCATCGAAAATGATGTCATCACTCTCAAATCTTAAATCACCTCAAATAATAATCATTATTTGGACGCGGATGAGACGAACTCAACAGGTCTAGAAGCGAATCCCATGTCTTTGATCCAGAGCTGAGAGGAATGGGTAGCGTCACCATGGGAAAACATTAAATAAACAATAAAAATAACAATTCTTGGTTTTTATTATCCAAGTGCACCACTCCATGAATTCAGTAGAAAATGACGTCATTTTCTGAGGGGGGAATTATTGGATTAGGTCGGTAGGATGATTTAAGGGAGGGGGGGGGGGGGGTTGAAAATCTTTAAAAAATCGATCATGTAATATATATTACGTAATCGATTTTTTAGAGCTTTTATAGATATAGATATTTTATAGATATAGACGGCCGCCAAGGCAATTTTATTGGGTGTGGTGAATTAAAAAAAAAGTAAATCGCGAGAATTTGTTAAAACAAAGAACACACGTGCAATTTCTTACCAGAGTCGGAAAAAGGAGCGCATATTCTTGCAATGTTAAGAACAGTGTGCGTCAAGTATGCTGTGAAGAGATAATCACAGTGTAAAATTTTCATAAAATCGATTTTTTTTGCTTTATCCGATAGTATAGACGGTTATAAAAATGAACCTGGCATCGCCGATTGATCGCAAGTATACCATTTATATGAAAATTCCGCACTCGAAACTTTGAACGCGTTTTTCTCGCAATGTCGTTTTTCAAAACGGTGTATACTCTCAATGGAAGAGTTTTCAAGCCAACCGACTCAAATTTTGACACAACATTCTTCACGCTATTCTTTATCTTGCTATGGAAGCTTTCTTTTTTTCAAATCTTCATATATTTTTTAACGAAAAACTGTCGAAACAATAGACTAAATTCGATACTTATTTTCAAACCGCCGTCATTTTGTCAATTGTGATTTAAAAAAACCTCCATAGCAACATAGCGGCTTTCACACTGATTAATAATCTTTTTACAAATTTTGTTTCAGATAATATTTACGACCAGAGCCGTGTGCACTGTGAGGACGCCTTTTTCAGACATTTTCAACCGTTAAAAAATGTAATAGAAATAAACGTTTAAAAATGTATTTCCTGTTCTTTATGCATGCTTTTATTTGACATTAAAAAAATAGACTCATTAGCGTATTTGATCCATAAAAAAAAATCGCGAAAATCTGCTATTTTTCGACCCGTTACACTGTGATGACCCCTGAAGGAAAGAAGGGTGCTCAAGTCGATGTTCAACCCGGTTGAATACGTACGAAAGAAAAAATCTCGACTACTCAAAATACCAAATTTTCGATGGACGGAAACTCTGCAAACGGAAACATGTCAATTTGCCAGTCGCGATGATTCGTTTTACGAGCTGTCCACGATAAAGCCAACAATCACAGGAATGGATAGCAATTTGTGATTATTGTAGGCTTATCTGAATGACAGATTCGATCAGGCGTGTCTACAATTTGCGATCTTTTATTTGCGTCGTATAAGCGCGCGGTGGAAGAAAGAAAAATCTCATCCGTCCGAATGTTTCGTCTACGTAGGATAGCATTCAAGATTTTTCGATACTGCTTCGGAGGGGTGGGTGTCGAGCACATGTCTGGAGCAGAAATAGCTCCATTACGGAAAAGAAGATTCGTGATTGTCCGGTACTTGGCCGATGACCGATCTCCTCCTTACAAGCCCCGACATATATACAGGGTGGCCCGAAGTGACCTCCAAAACGAAAATCTACATCGGAAAGGATCTGGATTTGGGTGAAAAATAAAAAAAGATCTAGATTTCAGTCCAAAATGAAATCTTCCTTACAAACTGAAAAAGATCGTAGAACATACCCCGGGGAGATTCGGATATGTGACATTTAGGTTTTGCTTTTGGACGTCATTTTCCGGCCACCTTGCACATACAGGGTGTCCTGTTATGAATGGATAACACTGCAACTGTCAATAGGTCAGATAATGTCCTGCTATATGCTGGAATCGCAGTTTAGTAAAACGTCCCACGGTTTTGGAGATAAAAATCATCTGGTTTTGGTCTTTCGCACGCCATTTTTACAAATGATAACTCTTTTTTACCCGGTTTTTCAAAAATACTCTTGGTTATTTGTTTTATCTAGAAAATAGTTCTGTTTAACCTTAAATGTTAAGGAAACTCTATGAAAAAAGATCTTATGCGGAATTTGTATACAGACCGATTCGAACATCTGACTTTGATATCCTGCTGTGTAAAAAAATGTACTACGCATATCCTGCCAATTACTTTGAAAAGTTGTTTAATATCGATTCGTATCATTTGTAGAAATGGCCCGCGAAAAACCAAAAGCAGATGATTTAAACAAAATAACAAAAATCTCAAAAACCGTGGAACTTTTACTAAACTGAATTTCTAGCATATAGGAGGACATGATCTGACCTGTCGACAGTTGCAGTATTATGCATTCATAACAGGGACGCCTTGTATATATATACACGTGGGGGAGAGACATTTTGAATCCACCATATCAATGTAATGTTGTCTACCAATAACGTTATCGTTCTCATCTTCAATGCATAGTGCACAAAAAAATAAACATTGTTGCAACTTGAAATTTTTTAATATCTCGTACCGTTAAAACGTTATCAACGAAAAACGAAAAACATTCCCATTTTTGAGGGTGCGTTTTACCCCTTAAAACGGTTTTTCCGCCGATAAAAAAAAATATGTATCGCTTACTTTTCGGTGCTTTATAACATAGCCAAATTTCAACAAAATCGAAGGGTGTCACCTGAGGGATGTTCATTGTTAGATTTGCAGTGTATATTCTAAGCAAATAAATATTTATTCGAATCGAATCTTTGTTTATTTAATTTTAACATATCTAATATTTTTTAATAAACCTCTGATCCAAATTAAAAAATATATTTAAAACAAATTGGATCGTGGTAAGCCGTGAGGCGAGGAAAAAACCTCTTTGATTTAAATAGATCCTCTTTAAGGAATTATCACGGCGTAAAATTTTCAAAAAATCGATTTTTTAGTGCATTATCCGGTAGTATAGATGGTTATAAACATGGACCTGGCATCGCCAATTGAGCGTAAGTAGACATTATATATGGAAATTCCGGACTCGAAACTTGAAATGCATTTTTCTCGAGATGTTATTTTTCAAAACGATGTACAGTTTCGAACGAAGAGTTTTCAAGCTATACGTCTCAAATTTTGACAAAACATTCTTTAAGTCATTCTTTATCTTGCTATGGACGCTGTTTTTGTTTTAATCTTCATATTTTTTAAAAGAAATACTGTGAAACGAAAAATAGGCTAAATTCGATACTTTTTTTTTCAAACAATCACCATTTTGTCAATGTTGATTTTAAAAAACCTCCAAAGCAAGACAGCGGCTTTCATGCTGACTCAATTTTTTTTTTTAATTCGTTTCAGATAATATTCACGGCCACAACTGTGTACACCGTGAGGACTCCTTTTTTCGAAGACATTTTCAACCGTTAAACAAAAATGTAGAAAAATATAAATAGACGTTTAAAAAAATTGTTTTCTGTTCTTCATGAGTGTTTTGATTTGACATAAAAAAACAGCCTGATTATGGTATTTTAACCATCGAAAAAAATCGCGAAAATCAGCTATTTTTCGACCTGTTACACTGTGATGATTCCTTAACCCTTAGTAGTCACACTTAGCTAGAATCACGTTATAGTCATACTGGGTCCATGGGACCCAGGCGTTTTTAAATTGTTATAATTAATGAAATAATGCATTGAGCGATGTGGAAGAAAATAGTGAGGTATAATTTGAACCTTGTTTAATACAAGGATATTGGTTAGAAATAAAAAGTTAAATGTTAAATATGTAAAAAAAATATGCAAAAAAAAACCTTAAAAAATCACTTTTTTACAAAAATTGCTGTAACTCTTGTAACTATTGACAAAAAAGTGGTTTTATAATCTGGAAACAATGTACTTTGAAATAGACATAGCGGTTTCTGTGGACTTTTCAAAAAGTATATTTATTTCATCCAACGCAGGTGCGATTTAGAAGGAAAGAACGAAACGCTTACGCATATAAAAAAATGTATGTTTTATTGAAAAAAAAGGTGTACGGCATCAAAATACTTTGTTTGGGTCCCGTGGACCCAGTGTGATTATTAAGGGTTAAACTAAATATTTTTTTCGCAGTGTGTAGAAGCAAGAGGGTCCTAGAAAATATATCTACACAAATATATTTACGTTCACCCAACGACGCTAAATCCATAGTAAGCATATCAAGTGCGATACGTCTCGCAGCCACGTTCCCCATCTCGGCATATCCGGACGCTGATCATGGAAAATGCGAAATGCGAGGAACAAACATTCCAGGCCATGTATCAATAATGCGACGACTCGCCAAGCCCGTTGAACGTGAGATTTTATTCCCCGAATAAATATAATCAGAAACGTCGATGATCGGATCTGCTTCGCCCGAGTGGACTCTTTGGAGCATATACGTAAAGATATCTGCATGTTGGAGCACGATAGTGGATACGATCTATTGATACGGAAGTGCCAATACCCGTGGAGAAACGGCCGTAGGGATCCGATTGGATTCCCATGCTTGTCCCTATTTCCTGATAGGTATCCAATGGGTCATCACATTGGATCTCTATACTAAAACGTTACGCTCGTACATTGGATTCTAATCGGGATTTCCCGTTGGAACCCAATGTACGAATCCGAGTAGAATCCTAAATGCTTTCCAAATTATCGAACAGCATCCAATACGATGCTTGATGCATCGCATTCTGTACGTTGAATGTTCTAAACAAAATATATAGATGTAGGAAATGAGTGGGTCTTAAAAAAGTATACTTAAATCGTTAAAAAAGTATATTTCAAAAATCGATTTGAATCACATCACTGAAAATCGACTGTAATTATCGTTTATTATTTATTTTACTGCACTTTGACAAAACATCACAAATTTGAGCTGTATTTTTGTCCTTTTTCTCACTGTCCAATTATCTTCTTTAAAGAAAAAAAAATGTCGCGATACTGCAAGCCGTAAAAAAAATATTGAGGGTTCGCTCAAGCCTGCCAAAAATTCAAATTTTCATTAAAAAATCGATTTTTTTCGTCCACTTCTCACCTGTGAATTTTGAGCGTTAAAATGTTTTAATTAACCTCGCGAAAGCTCTGGCCAGCCAATGAATATTTAGTAGCCGCTCATGAGCTTCGAAATTTTTTTTTTTGTTTACTCTTCTCGCCCATACATTTGATGCTTTGTAAAATTTTCAAGACAATTAATCCTTTTTTCTTTATTAACAGATTTTTAAAATTTACCTTATACTTTAAACCCGATAAAACAACCTATAATTTTGTTTGACAAGAGCTTTAAAGAATCATTTTATGAGAACATGTGAGGTAAATTGGAAAATCTGTTTTTAAAGGAAAAGGGATTAATTGTTTTGAACATTTTGCCAACCATCAAATTTATAAGTGGGAGGAGTAAAAAAATTTACGAAAATTGGGGATTTCAAAGTTCTTGAGCGACTGCTAAATATTCATTGGCCGGCTAGAGTTTTCGCGAGGTTAATTTAAACATTATAACGCGTGAAATTTATGGGTGAGAAGTGGACGAAAACAAAATCAATTTTTTAATAAAAATTTGAATTTTTGACCGGGTACATCTTGGGACTCACCAACAAATTTGAGCATGGGATCACGAAAGGATATTTTTTTCGGAGATCCAACCGATTCCGGTTAAGAATTGAAAATAAAATTTCTCAAACAACGTGAATAGGGAAATGGCGCGTTATCCATTTGGATTAAAATGTTAACTCTCCACGTGCTTCACGATGCATCGCTGTCAAATCCCTATAGGAATCTAGTAGGATCTGGCGACTCGCCAACAAATTTCTGCATGTGAATCTATCCATGGGAAAAGAATAATTCCAACTCACCAAACCCACCTAATATTGGCTATCAGCTTGGACCATCAGTTCCTTCAAATTTGCTCCACAGAATGGTTAATTTTGGAAACCTTCCGTGTCATCTTCATAACAATATGCTTTCATGTTTCCAAAGATGCTTTTGCATCCACTGGGATTTGCATTAGGTTGAGTATGGGCCATCAAGCTTCTATCAGGACGATCCTCGAAGACAAAGCTCTTCAGGATCACCCTTTCCCGCGTGCACATACTTGTAAAGGGATAACAACGAGCGGGAGGAGGAGGAAGAGAACGTCTTCGAGGACGACGCAGAGGAGTTACCCGGTGGCAAACTGGAGGAAAGCCCAGTAGCGACGAACGACCCAATTCGATGCGCTTCCTTTGCTGCTCGGCCACGCTTGCCATATATCATTTCAGTGTCTCTTTTATAAGCGCTTGACCGACTCCGGAGAAGCATAGGGCACCCGACGTAGCGCGCGCGCGCACACACACACACACACACACACACACACACGCGCGCGCGTTCACACACCAACTCACACACACCCACGCACACACACCCACGCACACACACACACACGCGCACACACACACACGCGCACACACACACACACACACACACACACACACACACACACACACACACACACACACACACACACACACACACACAAAACGACAGGAGAGCCCAAAGAAGACCAAGAGGCACGAAGAGAAGGAGGCGAAGGGGTACGTTGGGGGCGGCAGGGAGGCCAAGAGGAATGAAATGGAACGGAGCGAGTCCCGTCAGTGGAATAGCCGTCGAGGACTTTTTTCCCTTCCATCCCCGCATTTTTCTCTTCTATGCTGATATACTCCAACGCTTTTTTGCTCCCCTCAGCATCGCCGCCTCTCTTTCTTCCTCTCTTTCTCGCTTTATTCATCTCTAGGCTTCTCGTTTCCTATTTTCTTTCCTCTACCTTTCGCTGCAACACTGCCGCGTTTCGCACGACTCTCTCAACCCCCATCCCGGTCACCCCACTCGTCGCCGTCCTTCATCTTTCGTCGCGGGGAGGAATGTTCTTTCGCAAGACTACCGAATGCCACTCTCCGCCGTTGCAACCTTTCGCTCGTACGCATGTATCGCGCATGCTCGGAGGAGACGTATACAGGGTGTACCGCTCAATTTGGCAAAACGAAATATCCCGAGAGGCATGCGCTTTACGAAAAAATGTTTCGAACAAAAGTTTCGTCGTTTTGGGGAACAAATATTATGGTGTTGGCTGTATTTTGTTTGGTGGCAATTCTGAAGGTTATTTCAAGGTCAACCATAGTTTTTCCAATGGAAACCCATATTTTTATTACAGGATCAATTTTTGCGGAATAAAGTGAGTAACTTCGTTCGAAGCTTTTTTCTGTTTCAACTAAATTTTCCAAGATATTTTGGATATTTGAGATATCAAGTGCTTCATGGCAAAATATTTTGTTAAATATTAAAAATATCTTCAAAGAATCAAGTCAAAGGAAAAAAACTTTCAGAGAAAAGTTACGTATTTTATCACGAAAAGCTTTTTTCTGAAATTTAAGATATTACTTCTCATTCGGAAAACTAAAGTTGACCGTGAAATAACCTTGACAATTGTAACCAAGTAAATAATATCTAAACCTATCCTTTTGGTCCTAGGAAAAATGCAACTTTTGTTTCGAATGTTTTTCCCTAAAATGGATTCCTCTGGAGATATTTCGTTGAGCCAATTTAAACGTCACACCGTGTATAAACGTATAACCCTATCGTTGAACCCCAACTTTCGTACAAGCTCGCTCGCAACGATAACAAGTTTGAGGTTTCCTCGGGATCGCCCACCCTCGACAGAATCCGCAAGTGCCTCTCACTTGCGCGGCCGACTCGTGTCTCATCGAATTCGCGATGTACGCTCCCGCGTATCTTGACATTTTGACGGATCGCCGCTGATCCATGATTAATCGCGTCTAATGGAGAAAAAATGGAAAACAAAAAAGAAACAATTACGAGAAATTCACCCATACGATAACGAACTCTCGGAAACAATTCAATTCGCGTCCAATTTTTGCCAGCTGCACCGATGTACATTCGTGCATAAAGTGGCTATACTTGATCGTTATGTAGTATGCGTACATGCATATGCACACGTACTTATTGGGATGTTGCTGTGCAAGCATATAGCGCCGGGGCAGCGGTAGATTCATCTTTTCATCGTTAACTCTAGTTGGAAACACGCGCGATGCGGCAATAACAGGATTCTGCTCATACGAAAAGCAACAGAGCGAAAATAAAGCGTATGCATTCATGAGTATATATATATTAGGGTGATTCGTTTCAGGGCAACTTTTTTTTGACTCATCGTGCCCGAAAACCTTTAGTTGGTACCCACAAACGAAGTTTCGTGAAAGGGGGGTGTTGTCAAAAAATATTTAGAGGTCGCGAATTAAAATTGAAGGTTTCCCATTTGATTAACATTGAAAAAAATGTTTTTCTCATTATTAGTGTTACCATTCCGTGAATTTTGATATCGCGATATTTTCCAAATGGGTTCTCGTAGGAAATATGATACTCCACAATAAAGTTCATTGAGCCATGGCCGTAAATTCAACCGTTTCAGCGGTATCATTATTTCAAGTGAATATTGTATGAAAATATCTATTCAAACGGCTTTAACGCCTAAGCTATTAGATATATCGAAACAAATTCAAATGAGAACTATGTAGAGAAAGTAATTTGCTACAAAAAAGTCTTATAAGCCGAGCCCGTAAATTCAACTCTTTCTCAGCTATAGGTGGATGAAGTAAAATAAATAGATTTTTTTTTAACAAAAAAAAATCTATTTATTTTACTTCATCCACCTATAGCTGAGAAAGAGGGCACGATGGGTCAGAAAAAAAGTTACCCTGAAACGAATCACCCTAATATATATATATATATATATATATATAAGGGTAGCACAAATTTGAGCTCTATTTTTTTCGGGCTCTAGTGATCGGGCCCCAATAATATTCCCCTAACTTTATTCGGGCCCTAATCTGGAAGCCACATGAGGGCCGTTAGCGGCCGGTCACACTTTGTCAACAAGGGCCATTAAAGGCGCAACGACCGGGGCCTTATAAGTTGCCTCAATGGCGCCACATCAAAACCATTTTAGCGCCTTGAAATGCCTCTACGGCGCTTCATCAAAACCATTTCAGCGCCATAAAATATCCGTATCAGTGGATATACGTGTATGTTGAATGCGTCAGGGTATATCTGTATTTGTTTTTATGTAATTGTTCATATGCATAGGTGTGGGCGTGAGTACATGTGTATGTATGTGTGCGTGCGTAGAAATGTGATTGTGTATTTGCATGTGAGCCTTTATAACAAACTGTCATGACAAAATTAATACAAAAAATAATGTGAGGCGAACTCTCTTCACTGCAAACATTTATTTTTGAGGAACTATCCACTATGATCACATTTTTTAGAATTGTGATAGCTTGCGACACTTAAGTTTGAAATTATAAGATTATCACATTGATTATAGTTATAGTCACAGTCTGAAATGAGTCTGTAAGGGTACAGAACGCGAACCAGCGACATTATATGTCCGCTGTATAAAGTAAAGTATTAATGACTCCAATAAAAGTAATATTTTCTTAGTTTTGAATAGGAAATTATTAAGTAATTGAATGAGTAATTCTCAATCATTCATATATCATGGAAAAATATCAATATATTACGGGGAAAAAATACACCACGGAATTCATGTTTTTCTGCAAGGTCCACGTAGATAAGTCATCTTGATGAGACTTAACGCATCCTGCGCTCCCATGCCAATATTTGCATCATTTAAACAAATATATTCTACTACACATCCATTCTAAGGAATAGATGTGTAGTAGAAATAAAAAAAATATATGGGGCTACTGAATCACTAGAATGATTGTCTGAATACTTGTGTTCATTATTGATTTTTTATTTGCTAATGCCGTTACGCTTTTTCCATCAACCATGTAGCCTAAGCTATTTATACTGGTTTATCGCTATAATAGTCAGATCTGGGCCTATTGTAGAAATCCCTACTTGTTTATCCCTATACTGGCCAAGTCTGGGCCTATTGTGGAAATCCCTACAGGTTTATCCCCATAATGGCCAAGTCGAGTCCTATTGTGGAAATCCCTACAAGTTTATCCCGATAATGGCCGAATCTGGGCGAATTGTGGAAATCCCTACTAGGGAAAGCACTAGGGAAGCCCTGAAAGGCCCTTATTTTTATTCAGGATGCCCTATCAGTTTTCCGCACGGGATCCAATTTAAAGAAAAAAAATTGTCGCGATAGCAGCGAGCGGTCGAAAAATATTTAGAGGTCGCCCAAAAACCTCCGAAAAATTCACATTTTCATTTGAAAAATCGATTTTTTTTCGTTTACGATTCACCCATGAATTTTACGCTTTATAATTTTTTAATTATGATCGCGAAAGCTCTAGCCGGCCAATGAAGATTTAATGATCTCTCAAGAGCTTCGAAATTTCCAATTCTCGCGATTTGATTTTCTCTTTTCACTAAAAAATTTAACACTGTAACATTTTAAAAATAACGAAACCTTTTTTTCTTTCGAAATGGATTTTTTAAATTTACTTCACACTTCCAACCTGATAATACGAGGAACCTCTAATGTTGTTTACGGACAAGAGCTTTAGAGAATTATTTCATGAGAACAAAGATTATAATTCTTGGATTAGTAGTGTGAGGTAAATGTGAAGAATGTGTTTCTAAAGAAAATCGATTGTCGATTTGAAAATGTTACAAAGCGTCAAATTTATTAGTGAGAAGAGTAAAAAAAATGGCGAAGATTGGAAAGTTCAAAGATCTTGAGCGACCACTAAATATTCATTGACCGGCTAGACCGGTCGGGTCGGTTTGGCAAGGTTTATTTAAAAATTATAATGCGTACAATTCATGGGTGAGAAGGGAACGAAAAATGAATCGATTTTGTAATGAAAATTTGAATTTTTTTGCAAATTTGGGCGGTTTAAGCGACCTCTCAATATTTTTTAACCGCTCGCAGCTTCCGTGAGCACTTTTTTAAGGGCGGGGTAAAGTATTAAAATTTTTTTTTTCATTTTTTTACAATTTTTAAAATGAATGCATAATATATCAAGAATATTGTGTTAATATTTCAAGTCGATCGGAGTAAAATTGACGAAGTTATGAGTATTTGAGCGTCTATTGCTCCATGCCGTTCTCTTCTCTTCTGCGTTTTTCAAACCGTTTTTCTGAGACTTGTCATACTTGAAGTCCGTGTGCACGATAACTCAAAATCTACTGGACCAATCGCTTTGAAATTTTGCACAGTACTTCTTCACATATTCACCAGGTATTGTCGAGAGCTTTTTTGTTTTTTTTAATAATTAATAATTTTTCAACAACAAATTAGCCAATTTTTTTTAGCGAAAATCAGGTTTTTGGCTCCCAAGTGCTACGAAAAATCGAAAAATCGAAAAAAAAAAATCCTCCCGTCATTACCTCGAGAAACATCTCCTTTAACAAATGCATTTTGATTTTTTCGTTTCAAATGATTCTGTTGCGAGTTATGGTGCACACCGCAAACCAACTTTTTTTCGAGGCGCCTCCGGGGTTTAATTTTCACTCGCTCAATTTTGAATATTTTGCAATGCAAATTTAGGAGAATGTTGTTCAAATGTTACTTTATTATATGTACATTTTTCAATAAACGAACACTATTCGTTACGCCAAAAAAAACATCTTAAAAACATGCCTTTTTTTCGCCGAGTTAACTTTACCCCGCCGTTAATTCAAAGAAGGTAATTTGATAGTGAGCAAAAGGAAAAAAATTGAGCTAAAATTTGTGCCACTCTAATATATATACAGTAGAACCTTGATTATCCGAACTAGTCTCGGTCCCAATTAGCTCGGATAATCAAAAGTTCAGATAATCGAAACGTGGGCTTTTTGGGACGAGATCATAAACAACATTGTTGTTTATGATCTCGTCCCAAAAAACCCACGTTTCGATTATCCGAACTTTTGATTATCCGAATTAATTGGGACCGAGACTAGTTCGGATAATCGAGGTTCTACTGTGTATATATATATATAGTATATACATATAGTATATACATACAGGGTGACAACCATACGGTGGCCGTGTGCTTCTTAAGGGTCCAACACGGAGCTTTTTCGACCGGGAAAAATTCGATATTTATTGGTTTTTGCAGTCCTCTGCGAAAGAAAATATAACGTATTTATGTGATGATTAATATTTGCCAGAAGACAATTGAGCATTTTGGAAAAAGATCAAAATTCCGCTTTGAGTTCAGCAGTATTAAGATAATTAGGGGCTTACGACTAGATGAACATTATTATTTCACATCGATATTCGGTTTTCAACGAATTCTCAAAATCGTTTTACATTCCAAAAATATTCTATGCAAAGGTCCAGTCGTTCAGTTTAAAGGTGGAGATACCTTTAAGAGAGGAAAGAATTTGCTGATTTTCCTGATTTTTTAAAAGAGGAAAGCTTTCTTCTCTACCGTTTATCTCAACTCTAGCTGATTTCGAAGCGAACTCAACGGAAAAAATTCTCTAGCTCCAAAATCAAGAAAGTCATAGCGAATTTAAATTGAAACAGGGTGTTTGGCGCATGGACCGATACAATTTTTTGGGGTTTGGAAGGGGAGGAGGGGTCATTTGATAATTTTTTCACCCTTAGACCCTATGTCCCAGGTATCACGATAATTGAGGTCTGATTATTTTTCGTTGGTTTTTTACCCCAAATTTCGCCTTTAAATCGGCATAACTTTTTTGTTTGTGGTTGTAATAGCACGAAATAACTTTTGGTGTATTCTGCAATGTATGTTTATTATAAATAAATCATTATTTGATACAATTGGTTTCAAGAAAATGACTTTTGAGCTTCCAAATTCTTAAATATGTGTAAATGTATAAAAATGTTCAAATTCTAAATTCATTATAAAAGAAACTTTTTCTATTTATTTTGACCACATAATAAATGTTTTTTATAACATGTAGCATACAGTTGGCAATAGTATAAACTAGAGAACTTTGAAACAAAGCTAAGTTCTAAATAGCTTTTAGTTTTTCTCGTAATGAATTTGGAAGTTGACAGTTTTCACACAATAACGTATTTTTAAGACTTTGGAAACTCATAAACATACATTGCAGAGTACAACCAAAGTGATTTCGTGCTATTACAACCACAAACAAAAAAGATATAACGTTTTAGAGGCGAGATTTCGAGGAAAAAAAATTCATATCTCAATTGCCGGCACTTAGGACATAGGGTCTGACGGTGAAAAAACTAACAAATGACCCGACAATCCCCCAAACAAATTGTGACGATTCATGCGAGCCTGCATATATATATATATATATATATATATATATATATTGGTGGCAAATAAATAAATATGTATATATATATATTTAATTGCAACCAAGCGCAGAGGCCGGGTAATTCGATGCAGCGGGCCGCGAGCAACGGTGAATGCGAAATTTCAGCTGCTTTCTCCTCCTTTGTGAGCCCCTCTCCGAAGCCAACCATCCCCCGATTCCTCCTCGATGCCCTCTTCCCCATGCTGCCTTCCTCGGCCAGCCATTATATAATGGTGCAGAGGATCAGGCACCCCTCTCTTTTCCACCGAACCCCCAATACCCGCATCAGCCACGGCGGAATAGAGGAGAAACGCAGCAGGGGTGAACGTAGCAGTAGTGGCTCGGAAAATGTGCTGCTTACAGGTGTACGCGCCTGGATACGTATAGTTTATCACGCAATGGTATATGCTCCAAATTTTCGTATGTATACTTGCACAGACACACACATACACACACACACACACACGTGTGTGTGTGTGTGTGTGTGTGTGTGTGTGTGTGTGTGTGTGTGTGTGTGTGTGTGTGTGTGTGTGTGTGTGTATCTGTGTGTGTGTGTGTGTGTGTAGATCTATTGTATGTCATGAGATAATAGTGTTATACTCTAACAGAGGCGTTGCAGTCAGAGATGGAGTGAGAACCGTCGGTGGAGAGCAGTTGGATTTACATATACTGATCCCTTCTCTCTTTCTCTCTCGCTCTTGTGCACATACACATGCACATGTTTGCTCAGGATCACGAAGAGACAGACAGAGAGAGAGAGATTTATCCAAAGCACAACAAAATTTATAACACGCGCACGAATACCATTCATATAAAAAACCTCACAACGCAAATGTTGTTTCCGCTTTACGTGTCAAGACGCCAAAATGTTGTATTTCCTGATGAGCCCTCGAGTTGCTTTTTACCTCGCTCGGTAATCGATCTTGCTCATTCGTTTTAAAGGGATAGGCTACTGCGAAGACGCGAAAATTAGAATTATATAAAAAATAATAACTTTGAAGGATTAAGTGAGATGACTGAAAAATCGTTTGGACATTTATTTGCACGGATGGTAACAAATTTGTGTGCCAAATTTCCTGAAAATGTGTCAAAAATTGAATAAGTTATGAACAATTTCGTGAAGGATCTTTGAACGTGAGGGGCTCAACGGTGTACTTGGTTTTGGCCACCCAGTTGATTCGAAACAAAAGACGAGTTTTTTTTTCTTCTTAAAATAGATAATACTGGCTAAGACTTGACCGAGCGTTTTTTGAGATCGTGCTCCAATCGTAAAAATCTTGAATTGTTTTTTTAATTTTTCGAGGACAAATTACATTATTGTTAATCACAAATAGAAAAAAATGTTGAGAAGAAAAACTTTGGTCAAGACGAAGCTACTATTACACTCAATAAGTGTACCACATTTCGAGGCAAGCCGTTCATTAGATGTCGAGAAATCGTGTAGGTATGCCGTTTTGAAAAATACAGTTTCGCGAAAAACACGTTTAAGGAGCGTCTACATGGAGGTCCGAAAAAAATGGCCGAGTTCCGATCTTTTTCTGGGAAACGGGTGGAGAAAAAAAGCATTTTTTTAACACGGAGGTACATATGCTGAGAGCTTAAAAAAAATCACCAAAAATATAGAAAAACAACAAAAACACGAGGGCCGGCATATAATGACATTTTTTTTGCGACGTTTAGCGGTGGACACTTTCCAGCTTAAATGGACCATCTGATATCTTAAAACCAAACGGGTTATTCAAGTTAACAATGAATACGAGTCGTTGACGATCTCCGATTGTTTAAATCATTTTTTTAAGTGAGGGGTATGGGTTTGCACTTTTGAAAAATCGATTTTTTTGCCTTTTCTTATAGTTAAACATTTCAAGAATATAATCCCAAAATTTCAAGTCAATCAGAGCAAAACTCTCGAAGTTATTGACTATTTAGTCCCGCTCTTCTAACACTGTAGCTCCGACTTCTTTAAACTTTAAACGCCTTTTCCTCGAAACCACTTTTTCAAAGTTCGTGTTCACTGCCATTAGAAAACTACATGACCGATTTATTTCAAACTTGGTACACACTTTCTACATATAAAATACCTCTCCCCAACGGTTAGTTTGAGATTTTTTTACATTGAGGGGCTTATCCACCCCCAAAATGGCGGAATTTTTCGTGAAAAATAGCACTTTTCACTTTACATTACCACCAAAAATTTAGAAATGAAAAAAAAAATCATCAAAGACCGTTGGGGGGCGGATTTGATGATACTTTGACTAAATTTTAATGATACTTGATTTTAAATAATTTCTAGCTGAGATACAGTGAACACCGCAAATCGTGTTATTCGAAAGGCGTTCTTGGAAAAGCCTTGTCACCGACTTGTTTGTGGATATTTTCGCGTATAAATTTCACGGAATGTTCTTGAAATGACACTTAACAATGTACAAAAGGTTTCAATATATTTACTCTATCCGTATAGATGAAAAAAATTCGCAAAAAAGTGTTTTTTTTCACGCTGAAACCCCTACCCACCCCTTAACATCGCGTCGACGAATTAAAACGCAAACATACGAAATCTATGAAAAAGGTGTTAATTTTTACGTAACTATTAAAAAATGAAGATCGCACTTTAAAAAAGTGCGATTGTCAACGACCCTAAAATATTACTCATCGTATCTCCTGTAAATTTGGAAACAATCCATCGAGTGGTTCTCGCGATATCATTTCCACCGACTTCGAGAACAGTGTTTCGAAAAAAATGCGTTTAACGGGGTCTCCCTCTCTGGAAGCCCAATTTGAAGGGACATAATGATGCATTTTTTTCTGGTAAAATATTGGTTGGAACAAATTAATTTTTTCCCAGCATGTTGTACCCATATATGTGGTTACAATGTAATTTTCACGAAAGAAAATCTTCCAAAGTGTTCGTCATGCTGCAGTTGGCGCTGCAGTCCTCCACCAGCGAGGCCCAAAACGGCGGAATTTCTACCAAGCTCAAATGTAATTTGAAACGAAAACAAAACAAAAAAATCTTGAAATATTCAACTGGCTATCGGTTCACGATCCACTTTTCGAAATTTTGAAAAAAAAAACGAAAAATGACAGCTTTCCCAAACAAAACCTCATTTTTCTCTTGAAAAACACCATGCTGAAGTCATTGTTATTAACAAATGGTTTATCCAAATAAAAAATGCGATCGTGAACCGAAAGTGACTACTGTTTGAATGCTAACTGTACAAATTCAAGTCAATAGTGTGAAAGTTACTCAAGATATCAATCCCGCCGTGTCAAGATATGTAGTTTCGAGATAATCGCGTTCAAACTCGACTGATCGCGATAAACCCGACGCACTCTGTTCCGCTAAAATAGGTGTCAGTTCGTCAATTTTTTAGAATTTCAGGGTCCAGTTTGTCTTAAAATATTCTTGAAAGTTCACACCATAATAACATGCAAAAAACCATTTTTTAGTTTCCAAAGCGGGGCACCCCCTTACAGTTTGAACTACGGTTCAAACTTCTATCACTCGTCCGGCTGACTGTTAGAAGATGTAGCTCATTAAATTTTCGAAATATTTTAATGACATTTTCAGGGAATATAGCTAAAAGGTGATACTATCGAATAAAAATATTGTTGACAAATGCAGTCTTTAGCCTGTTAAAGTTGTACCAGCAGTTCAATCGTTGGATTCACCTTCAATTTGCGATTCCTCCAAGTTCACCTTCACCTTCAATTTGCGATTCCTCCACCACATGTTGGACCTTCCTCTTCAACGTCAGTTGCATAAAATGACGAACCAGTGTTTCTCATCTTTCACAGTAGCCTAACGCCTCAATCGTCACACGAAAAAAAAATGTGGACTGCTCTGACTGACTGTCGAGTCTCGCGGTGGAGTAGTAAAAAAAACCAAGGCGGAAATGCTCGTTAAATACTTGAACGTTTGCAGAGCATTCGCGAAGGAAGATCCGAGAGTTAATGGGAACGTATTGAAGTGATGTCGGCCGTATAATTAATTTAAGGAGCGTAACGTCCCTGCGGTGATTATATCCGTTTCGAGAGTGCTCGTGCGAGTTGCAGCACTCGCATCACCCGAGCTCAACCTTCCCCGATCTTACGCCCATTTGTTTGAATTAACGACGAAGTATAGTTGAATCTCAGAATACGTCGTATGTGATCGAATCCATAGGCGCGCTGGTTCCACGATCCGTGAGCAATCCAGATGCAATTTATTCATCCCTGTGCCACGCCACGAGAATCCTAATGCAGTTTCACAAAGTGTACGTACCATTAGCGGATGTATCCGAACGTACACGTGTACATACGGAATTTGCCGCACATTCGGGCTCGTGTGCGGTACTATTTTCATCGTATGCGGCGGAGTCTCACGTGTCACAGGTGCCAATGAACATCTTTGCAAATGCAAATTTGCCACTCTACCTATCTATCTCCCTCTCTACCTACCTCCTTTACTTCCAGCTCCGGGCGCGGAAGTGACGACATACATTCTATATACTTTCGACTTGACTCTCTCTCTCTCTCTCCCTCTCTCGCTTTCTCCTTCTTTCTCTCTCTCTCTCTCTCTCTCTCTCTCTCTCTCTCTCTCTCTCTCTCTCTCTCTCTCTCTCTCTGCCGTTCAACTTCTCGAGTCACACGATACACGCACTTAGCGTACAAAATTCCGTCGTCACTTTATACGTCGCGAGCCCGATCGTGTTTTTGCGTTTGCATGTACGAGACCTTTAACCCAAATACGTGAGTAAGGGAAAAAAGCGTGTTTGTTGTGCATGCGTCTGTATATGTGTACACTCGTAGCTGACGTACGACATAAGCGATATGCGAATTTACAGGTGAGCTGTAGGACTGTAGTGGCAAGTGGCAGATGTAAATATATATATATATATATATATATACACACACACACACATATATACAGGGTCTCTCTTATCTCTGCCACCCGAAATAACTGGGTAGTTATCGGCGTCACAAAAACAATTTCCAGACAAAGGTTGTAGGGTGTGAAGGGAAATGCGACCAATTTTTTAAATTCCGGTGGAGGCGCTAATGCACTGTGAAGGGCACCTCTACTTCTTCAAATGGAATGGTAAATTTTTTTTTCAACCATCTTGTGGAGCACCCGAAGCCGTATAAAAAACACTAGAGGGTCAAAGTCGTTCAAGGTCATTCAAGGTCACCTATTTAGATTTGTATAATCGATATTGACCTTCAATGACATTGAACGACTTTGACCGCCAATGTTTTTTATGCGGCTTGAGATGCTCGAGAAGATGGTTGAAATAAATGTATAATTCTATTTAACAAAGTGGAGGTGACCTTCACTGATCGTCAGCGTCTCCACCGAAAAAAAAATTAGTCGCATATGGTGGCCCCCTTCACACCGTACAACTTTCGTCTGGAACATATTTTTGTGACTTCGATAATTACCGAGTTATTTCGGGTGGCAGAGATAAGAGGCACACCCTGTATATATGTGTACACACACACACACACACACACACACACACACACACACACACACACACACACACACACACACACACACACACGCACACGCACACACACACACGCACGCACACACACCCACACACACACCCACACACACACACATATGGACATTGAGATGCAGACGCATCGCCTTCTGCCCCAACCCTTTCTGCCTTGCCATACTTGAGCTATACAGTTTCCAATGTGAATTGAGTATATTTTGTAATACACACACTCATATATTAGAATGGTGAATACGTTTTCGCTATTTTCCAACAGATGGCGTTACCATAAGTGCGTGCGTATAGTTTAAGGTTGTGACTATATGGGATTACTAATAACAAAGTCCTCTCTTTATACCAATAAAAATAAATAATTTAAGATGCTATCGCATCTACAAAGAAGTAGTATAAGCAAGCTTGATATTGCGTGTATGTCATTGTGTCGAAGTGTAAACAACTTTTTTAGTATTGAAAATGCTTTTAAAACTGTATAGTTTGTAGGCTGGGTATAGGGGTCTGAGTTACCTTGATGTCACACGAAACTAATGTTGCCCCCACGCCACTGTCACCGTGTTGTAGAAGAGTGGGGGGAGCTGCGACATGCTGAATACCTGTGATTGGTTGAAATATACTCTCTCCACCCCCAATTTCATTCCTGTTATTAATTTTAAACTTATATTACAACTTACATTACACATATATTACAAAAAATCTCCAGACAAACCCAAAACAAATTCAAATAAACCCAATGACATACCTCAATGTACCAATGCTTTATGAAAAATAATAAAAATCAACTCATATTATTTAAATATACCTGTTTTTTTATTACTCGGAAAGTCTCGTTGCATTTTCGATACCATGAAATTGTTGCACTTTGTGTAATATCCGTAGATTATTTTTTATAGTATTAAGCATGTCAAATTTCGCGCCATTAAAGGGGTATTTGTGAGTCATTTTACTGCACTACTTTATTTTGAAAAAATCTGCAACTGAAGCACAGAGTATTTTTTTAAGACTTACGGCGACCGTGCTCTGTCGGAAACAAGATGCAGAAATTGGCTCAGACGCCGTATAGATAATGATTTTGACGTATTGAATTGAAGGCATCACTTCATGAAGACTCATGTCAGACGCTAGCTGAACTTGTAGAATCATTAGGAGTCCATCATCATTAGAAATGATTTTTATTAAATAAAGCAATTATGTTCATGAAAAGCAGCGTGATCTTATTCAACATCCCAATATATATATAATGTACCAGCGGGTAATAAGGCCTAGGTAAGGGATATTTGAAATGAAAAGAATAATATCCAATTTAATCAACATATTTTAATTATAACCATTATTTAAGTTCAGTTTCTAAAAATATAAACGAAAAATGGTAAATTGTACGATAAACAAAAACAAAGTGAATTTTTTTAAAACCTTGATGGTAGGCATTATTTTACCATGGCAGCATATAAGTATGGTAGCCTACGGCTTTAACATACTTAACAAATCAAACTATACGTAATATATTTGGTATTTGAGATCAATAATCCTCTGCAACTTTGTATGAACTCTAAGTTCCTCTTTGCATTGCTCGGACAGCTGTCACCAGGTCGTTTTCTCACCACAACACTCGTTTTCAAGGCATCGGGATCGAGGTACTAAAAATAATGGTCAAATAATTAGTAATAAATATGCGTGCTACTTATTTACATTCGTAACATCTTAAAAGTAATGTAAAATACATTTGAAAACAAACAAACTTTGCTGCAAGAAGTAGGAGGATAATAAGGCCTATGGTTAAATTTAGTAGGCCTTAATAACCGTTGACTACGCATGTAAGAAAAACAAAATCATAAATATTTGGATACGATACGTTTTCCAAATATTTATCATCATCGAAGCTTGAATTAATAAAGATAAAGAATGTGATTTTAGATAGATAAGTGTAATATTATAAAAAATACTTACGATTTAGTCAGACCGATTTTTATTATTGGTGCTGCGCGGCTTATGATGGACCCGTCTTATGATGGACGATGCAACACTGGCGGCGGGTAGCGGGGTATCGCGCCTCCGCAAACTTGTAGCGATATATTCGTGCAATAGGCATTTGTGAGTGTGGCCTTCAGCGTGAGTGGTTATTTTAAATACGATTTTCGTTACTTCGGCCTTATTAGCCGACAGGCCTTATTACTCGCAGCTACCTTATATATACACTGCAGGCCAAAAGTTTGCGGACACTTCAGATAATTGTAAAACTTGCGATCACTCTGAATAATTGCAAAATTATATTAGAATAATATAATTAATTATACAGAGCCATATAATGTCTCCGCAAAATAATAAATGAAACAAACTATATTATTGTAACATTATTTGGCAATTATCCAGGGTTCGAAAATTTTACAATTATCTGAGGTGTCTGTAAACTTTTGGCCGGTAGTGTATGTGAGATCATTTTTCGTTCTGCTCATACGCCCGCAAGGTTACACGTTAAAACTCAAAAAATGGAAGAAAAAGTGCGAACAGATTTGGAAAAAAGCCATTCCCCATGCGCGTGACCAAAATGCACACTTCGACGTTCCGAAAAGAAAGTACCGATTTCTGTAAATCGAATGTCACGTACCTATACCTTTCTCTGCCCGAAAATGACTATGATTTACGAGACCCGCATAAGCCCTCCATTACGGGAGAAAGAGAAAAAAATTCTCGTTTCCACGTAGCGGACGGAGAATAATTTATACGTTCCAATAACCAAACGATACTTTCCTTCCCTATTTTCCGATCGGAGCATATACTCCTTGAGTTATTGCCCGAGGGGCGATTAACGAGATTTTGCTAGAAACGAAATGGAACGCGCAAGGCCTCCTCTCCCATACCCTGTGGCGAAATTATTTTCGTTTTTTTATTTATTTATTTGGTTTTCCGTTCCTTCGAAGGATTCGATAGCGTTAATTCGCTATAAATAAGGATCTGTACAAGGGAGGTGAGCGAGAATGGTCATTGTGGGTGCGCTACGTTCCGCGAAGTTCGTTCCTCGATTCGAGGCTTTATTCGCCCGGCTTTTGGACGAATCCCACCACAAGGGGTTTCGTCTGCGCTAGGTGGAACGTTTTTCGCTCGAGAACGTTTTTGGGCCGTGACCCAATTTGCGAAACGATGATGAACATCCGAAGAAGCAAATACAAGGCTTGCTTGTCGAGGCTGCAATTGTAATATGGATGAAAGTCCGTGTACAATTAATTACAAATTGGACGAAAATAATTTGGCACGATTGAACCTTGTTGTGGAACAAGGGAACGATGAAGGAGACGTGAATATTCATGGAAACTCTGTGAGGCGAAAGGACAATCGGACGAGTATTCCGTTTGAAAATGCAAAATTTATACCGTAGGAAAAGGGGATTAGTTTGCTTCGCGAGATTTTAGGTTGAGGTTTTTTTGCGGAAGGGGTGAGCGCGCCAGCCTACAGACATGAGCATCCTACCAGCCGTTCTATATCACCCGGAGTCTCACGATCAGCCTCGAAATACGAGAGACAGCAAGAAAAGAGAGTGAGGTCGGATTGAAATATATTCGTGCCGCAGGGGCCTCAGGGAAAAACGTCGTTGATGTAGAAATTCCAATGCCTGTGCCGAGGCCTCTCTCTCTCTCTCTCTCTCTCTCTCTCTCTTTCTCTCTCGTGTGCACTTGGGAAAAACGGGGCGAAAATTCGTCTGCCTGCCCGGGACAATTTTCTGGTAAACTCTTCGCCGCTCCGACGCATAAGATCCCTGCCGCAGGCTTCTCGTACACCGCAACTTCAAAAGGGCTAGAGGGTGAGGGAGGCATAAACTCGCGAATGAAGAAAGAAGAAAAAAAACCATTTACTTAATTGTTCGATGCTGAAGCGTCGAAAGTTCACGTGGAGACGCGGAAAATGATTATTTTTCGGCAGATAGTTGAAAAAAGAAAAAATTCCGATTTCCATTTCTAGATACGCCTGTTGCCCGAATTACCATTCATTTTATGTGCAGAATTTTGACTATCCGTATCTAGGAAAATATGATTTTTCATTATAACACATTAATTGGTTTAACTCGTTTTTATCTTCGCATTCAGACAACAATGTAAACTTCTACAGTAATAATAATGATAATAATAATAATAGTGACCATAGTAATAACAGCAATAATAATAGTAATTATTATTGTTAGCATCAATATTAATAGATGACGTTGAAGGTTACATCGTTGGAACGCAACGATTCTTATTGTTTATTTTCCATTTCTTTATGTTTATGCTCATCCGAAGCCTTTCTTTGCAAATTAAGGTGGTCAATCTCTACTAAGAATGCGTAAAAACGCTTGAGTAACTTACACAGCCAAAATAAATGGAACAATTAAAAACAGATATTTTTCGTTGCATTCCAACGATGCAAACTTCAACATCATTATTAATGGCAATAACAATATAAATAATAATAATAATCACTAACAATAATAATAATAATCAATAAAAATATAAAGAATAATAATAATTTTAAGGCGTAGGGAAGCTGGCGTGCCCATCGCCCGGGGGAGCACAACTCCCCCGCAATAGCCACCGACGTGCCAGGCCAACCACCTAGCACGCCGAAAACTAGGTTCGAACACCTCCTAGTCAGGACCCCACAACCGGTCCCTCTCGGATGGGGACCAAGGATCAGTTGGGAGGGGCACCCGGATAGGATCCACGGCAACGACCACGGCTCGAAATCGGCGCCTCGAGTGGACGGACGAACTCAAGGAGGACCTCATCCGCTGCTGGAGGGATAGCGTACCGTCGCGGCGGGGCTACATGGCGAGGTTGCAGGCCCTGTGGAGCCAAGTGCACCCAGAGCTTGCACACCTCTCGCAACAACATCTGCGAGACCAGGCTGCCCGCTTGCGACGACAAGGCTACGATCTCTTGTTACTACCACCAGAGCTGTCCGGCGGGCGCTCTTCCGCGCGTTCCGCGCGGAGCTCTGCCGGACGGCCTCAAGATCGAACCCCCCGGCAGTCGGAAGCCCCCCGTTGGCGCGTCGATTTGACAGAGGACTGGTGAACAAGGAAGGAGAGAATCACTGGGAATTTTTCTCTTCAGCCTGGTTGCCTAGAAGCGACAAATGAGTCCCTCGCGGCAGCAATCCCCGAGACCGCTGATCTCCTCAGCTTGAACTGGGCTGTGTATCACGCGGCTGTTGAGTCGAAGTCTCAGACACGCAATGATAAGGCGGCGTTTGTGGCTAAGACTCGGCGGCGCGTTGCACAGCTCCAGAATAAGATCAATGAAGCGCCGAGACAGGCATCCCGTGTTCAGTGTGTGTTAGACTTCATTACGGCGGGGAGGGCGTTTACCCCTAAAATCCGAAAAATCAGCTCGGAACTGAAATGCCGCCACCACACATTGAACAAAGATATCCTTCTTATTGTGAAGGAACGCTACGTGGAGAAGGTGCAGAACCTGGGGGTTGCGAAGCAATCCCTAGAGAGGCGGCTGGGTCGGGCGTTAGAAAACGCCCTCTTCCGTTTTGACCCAGGCCGCTGGTTCCAACCACCTATGCCTGTCCCCGACACAGCGCCAACAGCTGTTTAGGCGGAGCGGTTTTGGGAAAAACTGTATAGCGAGGCGGGTCATTTTGATGAAAGCACTCCAGCTCTGGGACGGTTCGACACGTATTGCCGGCAACAGCCGAGTCAGCGTGGCGACTGTTTTCCAGTCACGCGGGGTGAGGTGGAGAAGGCGGTGAGTAGCATGAGGAACCACGTCGCTCCCGGGTCGGATGGGATTAACATCTTCTGGTGGAGGAAATTCACGTGCACCCATACCCATCTGGCCCGCATCTTCTCGTCGTTCATCGATGGGACGGTGCCAATCCCTACTTGGCTGTGTTATTGTTAGCATCAATATCAATAGATGACGTTGAAGTTTACATCGTTGGAACGCAACGATTCTTTTTGTTTATTTTCCATTTCTTTATGTTTATACTCATCCGAAGCCTTTCTTTGCAAATTAAGGTGATCAATCTCTACTAAGAATGCGTAAAAACGCTTGAGTAACTTACACAGCCAAAATAAATGGAACAATCAAAAATAGATATTTTTCGTTGCATTCCAACGATGCAAACTTCGACATCATTATTAATGGTAATAACAATATAAATAATAATAATAATCACAACAGTAACGACACCAAGAGCAACAATATACCTATATATACTTCGTGGTAATAGAGATTATTATTAGCGTCAATATCAATAATATTAATGATAATAATACCAGTGTTAATAATGATACGAGAGGAATCGAATGTTACTATTTAGTAATATTAAACCCGCGCATACCATATACATGACCTTTTAAGCTTTCGTTGACACACTTGGCCATTTCGACCCGGACGAATTTTTAATAAAATGCTCGCTTTTCCAAAATAGAAGAATTTTCATAATTTTTTCACATATTCAGCTTTATGGTCTCGAATTTTAAGTATGCAGACATATTAAGAAGTGTTAAAAGTGTATTCCTGATTCTTTAAAACGAAAACCGACTGAAGGGTTGTTAATGGCAGGTGGATGAAGCGGCATCCAGGTAAAATTTACCTGGTGTCTCAAAATCGTGGCCAGAGACAAGTGTGACAACAGAGTGTTAAATTAGAACTTTTAAAAAGTTACCGAAGAACGCCAAGTTGAAAAAAAATCCCCCCGGAAAAATTATTGTTTGTTTTACTTTGGAAAAAAATCCTTTTTACCTTAAAAATAATGATTTTGTGTATTAATTAAAACAATGGTTTTATCACATTTTTTAAATTCATCAATTGAATAAAAAACATGAAATTACTGATCAAATAGCCAAGTACAATGAACGTATTATGCTGTACATAATTTTTCCAAGCCTAAGAAAGAACATTATTAAAAACATTTTATTATTATTTTATAAAAATCATATAAACATTATAACAAGAAATTTATATTACTGTTAGAGAAATATACAACGTATGAACCACACAAGTACACTAAAAGTACCGTAAACAAAATCCAACACGATGCCATAGAAGCAATTAGCCATGTAGTAGTAAAGGTACGTAATAGTCGGACGAGATCGAGTTTTAAATCGAATTCTATCAAGAGAGAAGCGACAAGTGGTCGTCGTGGGGTGAACATCGAATCAAGATGCTCAGATTGCTCAGGTTCTCTCTCGACGACGCCGTCATCGTCGTTTCTTGACGTATGTAAGACGAAGGCATCACCTCCCTCTCGCACTTCCCACGGTGTGCGGCTATCGCTTTTTCCGTTGCTCAGAAAGTGAGTGAAGTTGTCAGACGCAGATGCAGCGAGTGCAGAAACGCGAAGGCCCGAGGCAGACACGGGGATATATATATATTCCACGAGGCTGTCCGGGTTGCCGAGTCCAGAAGCACCGATCAGGGACGCGTGTTGGTCCTAAAATGGCGCAAAAGACCAGTGGGAACGGCTATCAAGTTGACGCAACGGATTCGCACCGCAAATCGAGCCGAAAAAGAAGCAGAAGTTCAATTTAATGCACCCCCTTTGAATGTGGGATGACGGAAAGAAGAATGAAGGGGTGGTTCATCCCTTAATTTTTTTTCAATGTACCCATAGTGGATTTCTGATCGCTTTGCATTGAAAGAATTTTCGTTTCTGATCCACTGAAATCGGTGGACTGTTTGCGGGTGAAACTGTGCAATTAGCCCTTGATATCCTCGACTCTACGAGGTGGTTTCAACCCTTAAAACCATTTTTTGGCCGATGATGATGAATGATGATGAATACACATCAACCAAAACAAAGACCCCAGGTGGTTACTTCCAGACGGGGGGACTCCACCCTGAGCTCCGGCCGGGTACAAGACCCGGTGGCTTAGAGCTGCGGCAAAAATTTTGGGGGCTGCAGATCATGCGAATCAACAACAGGACACAAGACAGACGAAAACAAGACGGACAGAGACAGCCACTTGCTGGGGGTTCACACGAGCCGGACGAGACGCAGTAGCGTTCCTTGCAATGCGAGCCTTGCGAGCTTCGAGAGCACAACAGGCGGCAGTCTACCGACACACGTGACGACAAAGTGTCTAGAAATGCAGACGATTGACGAGCTTAAGGACGATCTGCGGATAATCCTCAAGGGTGTCCGAGTCATGCAGGACAAGACAAGCGTACAGAAAAACGTGAACAAAGAGACAAAATACGGTATTAAAGGCATCACGGAGGTTGCTAAGATCGCCCTGGGCAAATGCGAAAGGCTCAGGAAACTAAGGACAGCCAGAGTTGACGAAGAGACGAAACCGGACCCAACGCCGAAACGAAAACGTGACGAGGCCAGAGGGGAACTGGCAAATACAAACGAGCAAGAAGAACAGAAGAAAAAAAACAGAACATAACAAGCAGACGAACGAGGACAACAAAGTGGTCAGGCAGGACAGACCACGCCCCATGCCTCGGGGAACGGCCATCCTTGTCAAACCACAACACGGCACGACCTACGCAGACACTGCGACAGATAAAGACGAAGGTAGACCCTCCGATGGACAACGTGACTGTGAGAGGCTACCGCAAGACAAAAACGGAGGACTGCTGTTTAAACTGCAGTCAGGACAAGAGGGGAGCCAAAGCTTCCAGCGCTCCCTCCACAGCGCAATCGCTCAGGAGGGGCGCGTCCCGGCCATCATTCCTAGTACATCGCTGGCGATTATGGACCTGGACTGCGTCACGACTCCCAAGGAGGTGGCGGCGATCCTCAAGCAAGAGACGGCACAGGATGGGGACCTGAAGGTGCACATCTTCGGCCCCAACAGATCCGGACAGTGCATGGCGGTGTGCGAGCTAGAATCGCAGAAAGCCATACACTTACTGGAACAACAGCGACTTAAGATCGGTTGGGTCATTGCCGCATCCGACTCAGGACGGCAGTACCAACGTGCCTTGGCTACGGACACAGGAGACTCAACTGCAAAGGACCAGACAGGGCGGACTGCTACTGGAAGTGCGGGGGCGCTGGCCACGTCGGCAAGACGTACCAAAACCGACCAGCCTGCTTCCTGTGCACCGAGGCCAAAAAACTGGAGGTGGCGCATCGGCCGGGCACCGGTTCGTGCGCTGTCTCCAGGAAGAGCGCGGGAACAAGATCAATACATAATGAAGGTCCTCCAAGGAAACCTGAACCGAAGTCAGACGGCACAGCTACTGTTACCGTAAATAGTTGACGAACTTCACACGACGATACTGATACTATCCGAACAATACCGAGACTAGATGATGCCAACGTGGCTTTCCAACACCAGGAGCACCGTCGCCATTTGGGTCAGGGGGGATGCCGCTTCCCGGATATCTTCTCGCGGAGCAGCTGACGACTTCGTCTGGGCAATGGTAGGCGCTTTGACGTATGTCAGTGTGTACCTAATGCCAAGCTGCACCGTCGGAGAGTTTAGGGAGCGGGTATCTTCCCTCGAGGATGAGCTACGGCTTATACAAGGGCCCGTAGTCGTCGCAGGTGACTTTAACGCCAGAGCGATCGAGTGGGGAATGACTACGACGAACAAACGGGGACGGTTCCTGCTGGAGATGGCCGCGAGGCTAGACCTAGCAGTGGCCAATACGGGAAATACGCCAACGTACAGAAGACCGGGCTTTGGGGACTCCATTCCCGGGGTGACGCTGACGTCGGACGGAATCCTCTCACAGATAAGGTGCTGCCAAGTAGTAGAGGGCTACAATGCTGGCGACAATGCCAGCGACCAGCGATACACCGCCCCCGCGGTGGAACCTCAAAAGACTCGACCGGGACAGATTTTTCAAAGAGCTGATGGTAGCACCAGCTCCAAAGGGCAATGTTCCCGACGGACTGAGTGGATGGCAAAGCGTCGAACGACTGATCGACGAGACGACGAAACTCGTCCAGCGGCTCTACAAGGACACGATGCCACAGAAACGCTACAGATGAAACCGACAACAACAATACTGGTGAACGGACGATATCGTTGAACTGCGGAGGGGGCCTGGAGGAGGAAACTCACTCAGGCGAGGGGGGGATCCGAATCAGAGATGCATAGAACAGCTTACAGGACGACACGGAAAAAACTGACGACGACGATCAAGTACACAAAATGAAAGCTTTGGAGGGAACTGTGCGACGAGGTCGATCGGGACCCCTGGGGCACCGGCCACAAGCTAGTAACCGGTAGACTCGGGGCTCGAAGGCCGACCGGCGCGATGAACTCACCCATGACACGGATGATCATCGACGGACTTTTCCCAATGCACGAGACGAGAACGGAGACGGAAGATGACGTTGAACCTGGGGACATACCGCTCTTTTCCGAGGAGGAGCTCACGAGAGTGACCGCCTCGATTAAGGTCGGACGGGCCCCAGGACCGGACGGCATTCCGAGGGACATTCTGCGGCTGATGGGCAAGCTGGGGCCGCGGGTCCTCCTGGACATGTACAACACATGCTTGACGACAGGAACGTTCGGTGAGCGGTGAAAGGTGACGAGCTTGGTGTTCATTGCCAAAGGCAAGGGGGACCCTCACCCGCCGTCGGCCTACCGCCCGCTAAGCTCACTCTACGCGACAGAAAAACTGTACAAACAGCTGATAAGACCCAGACTTGCGGACACAAAAAGGATTATCGGACAGACAATACGGCTTCAGGAAGGGACTATCGACAATTGGACCAATCCAAGACGTCGTGGCGACGTTCCAACGGACTCAACAGTACTGCCATGGGGCTCGCCCGATGGTGCTACTGGCGACACTGGAAGTACAGAAGCGAGCACTGAGAGGCGTTTTCGGGGTCCCGCCGTACCTACTCTGAGTGCCGAGCGACTACTTACGAAATAGATTTTGTATTACGTACGAAACGAAGGACGAACGAGAAACCCGGACGATCACGGCCGGGGCCGCCCAGGGATCAATTCTCGGACCGGACTTTTGGAATTGAGTTCCAAAGTCCATCGCAATGAAGGCGACAGTTTGCTGTGGCTGGAGATGCCGCCGAAGGATTTCTTAGTTGCTTACGCCCACGACGTAGCAGCTGTAATCGACGAACGCGATCCGTCTCTGGCCCAGCTACGAATTAACGAAGTGATGAGGCGGGCGGACGGATGGATGACGGAACACCGACTCCGACTGAACACAGCCAAGACAGAACTTATGCTACTGGCGAGAAAGAGAATACCGACGACAATACCAATGACTGTCGGGACAGAGATGATGAAGACCAGAAAAGAAATCAAGTATCTGGGGGTCACTCTGGATACGAAGATGACTGTCTGGCCCTACATAAGACGGACAACTGAGAGGGCGGCGGAGAGAGTAAAATCTTAGCCGCCTGATGGAAAATACTGTAGGACCGAGACCATGTAAACGTCGGCTACTCATGTCGACGATCCATCCGATCCTCCTATACGGCGCCGAGATATGGGGGAAGCACTACACGTAGCTAAATACAAACACCCAATAACGATGGTACAGAGACAAGGTGCGCTCATGATCGCATGTGCCTACAGGACTGTCTCGGCAAGGGCAGTTCTGGTCGTAGTGAGCGTGATCCTGGTGGATCTCCTAGTTTTTGAGCGAAGGCGAATCTACCTTCAGAGTGCACAGACTGGACGGACAGATGCGGCAAAAAGTGAACGGGAGACTACCATACGACAATGGCAGACCAAATGGACAAACGAGACGTCTAGGACGTGGATAAAACGACTGATACCGGAACTGAAACCGTTGATCGGAAGGGGCTGCGGGGAGGTAATTTTTTATCCCACGCAATTCCTGACGGGACACGGATACTTTAGACGATACCTACACAACATGGGAAGGGTACGGACTGCAGACTGCAAATACTGCGGACACGACCGAGACCACGCGGAACATACATTCTTTACATGTGACCGATGGATCGAGACGAGACGCCGACTGGAGGCGACAGTTGGAGAAATCACGCCAGACAACATCGTTGGCGTGATGACCCAGGACAGCGAACGGTGGGTCCTCGTGTTCACCTTCGTAGAGACTGTCTTTAGGAGAAAGAATGGAGACGGAGGGTTGGGTGACTGAGCGAATGAGAAGGGCCGGCACTCAGTAGCCAAGACCACGATGAGACGATATGATCAGACAAGAGGACATGAACTGGATGTCCGGCCGGAAGTAATGCTAACGCAGACCACGGCCGGGCATCGGACAGAAGTGGTTTCCCGTCCTGGCCAAGAAATCTCGATTTTTTGGCCAGGGGCGGGGGGGTTTTAGCCAGTATGCATCTCGTGAAAATCCTGGCGGAGAGGGATTACCCCGTCCGACCCTATGATGCCAGATGAGAGTCCGGCACACGGGTCACGATGCTCCTCCGGGCTTGAAGAGGCAACTCCTAACCCGTGGCGCAGCGGAGACGCCCATGGTCTTTAAAAGATTTTTTCCCCTTTTTACCACGTATAAAAAAAAGAATAATAGTATTTGAAGAAATAAAATTAGGTATTTGAAAAAGTCTCATCTGACTAACAGTCTGTAATTTTTTGTGTAAAAATATTTTATTATAATCGATTTACAGCCGACGTCTGGGAACTACCTCCCGAAAACGTCTTTTGCCGTAAGCAATGCCCTTTTGAACCAGATTATTTAACAATATAAGAAAATCAAACAGATTTCATTGATATATTAGTTTATATCATGATTAATCGACGGAATTTCCGAAATATCAAAATTGAAAAAAGCGCGTGTTGAACGTGAGAGTCTTGATTTGTGCAGAAAAATGGCAATTCTTGATCCATCAAATAGATAGGGTACATCGTAAAAAAAATCTATGATCAAATACTATATTTTTACATCTGGAAAAAGGAGTACAAATTTCATTAAGATCGATGCAGTAATTTTTTAAATATTTTCCTCACCGACTTTGAAAACGTACTTTCGGGAGAAAAGCGCTTAAAGTTTCGACTGACGCTCCGAGCGTTCGGACACACGTCAACATAACGGCTTATAAATCTGTCAATTTTCATCCAATCAGCTCGAAATTTTCAGTGAGCTTTTTAAAAGATGATATACTGTCAAAATATGTCGGTTTTGAAAAAAGTGATTTATCGACTATTACAACTAGGCATAACCCCTTGAACGTTGATTTATGTCAGTCAAAAAACTATTTCCCCACTCCGATATATTAAAAAATGTATCTCTCTCTCGATCAATTTGATTTCTAATAAAAAATGTAATAAGTGACGAAAACATATACGTAATTGAATCCGTCATGCCGATCTTTGAATGACAGTCGATTGTAAATATCAGCAAATATTAGTGCGATCGACGATGGAAAATGACGAAGGTAAATGAGAGATCATGTACGAAAAGTTCGGTAGACCTCGCGACGGGACGGTCTTTTCAGTGATTAGATTTTCATCGTGGCCGCGGACGTGCGACCCCGTTCTTCCCTCTCTCGTCCTATCCCTTCTTTTCGTACAGGCATTAATCATTTAGCGGTAAAAGGAAAGAAAAATACTCTGGCGTAACCACAAACCGGTATCTCACCAAATTACTTTTCCCTCTCCCTTTATAAAAGTGGGGCTTCAGTATACATAGCTGGAGTCGAGGAAAAATCTGTAAAGACATCTTTGATTCGTAGCAATGTCTTCGGCTACCCCGAGCGAGCTCCGATCGCTTGTTCCACTTTAAGGCGCATATTTTATTATCGTTATCAGTGATATCCGAGAAAGACACACCCCTACCTTGAATGAGAATCGATAATTGAATTAGCGGGGTAAAAGTGAATTTATTAAAATTTGCGACGATGTGAGGCATAACGAGCGATTCACTTTATCGAGTTGCAGCATCAATGGATAGATTCGACAAAAAATTAATATCGCACTTTTTATTTTTATTTTGGATCGATATTAATTTGTATTTCGAATCGATATTAAGGGGCTATACCAGTATGAACGCTGAAAATTTGGGTGATTTTCGGGAATTTTTTAGAAGAAAAGTACTCAATTCAATGCGTCAAAAAATTAAGAATATATTCGGCTATATTTGACCTATATTACATAATTTTTTCATAGAAAAATTTTGAAATCCAAGCGATTTATGCGCTGCCTTCGGAGGCGCAAAAAAGGTCCTTCACTGTTTATATGATTCCGGCCGATTGAGTAGCTGAAACCGAAAAAGGAAAAAATTTCTTTAAACTGGAAACTATTTCCTGTACAATGACGTAGGATTTTCAAAAAATATCAAAATCTAACAAAATGGCGTAGGTAAGAAAAAAAAGTCTATTTTCTTGCCTATAAAATGGTCGTTTTTTTCAACGCCAAACGTCAATGTTCATCCAATTAAGGTAGTACGTGCGCGAACCTCCTCATTAGAAAAAAAGTTGATTTTTTTTTATGCTGTAGTAGAAACATAAAAAATGACATCCGCGAAAACTCTGCAGGCCTTACCGGCTAAATACAATAGAAATTAATTCACGAAATCAACGCATTTAACCCGCACCATATAGGGAATCCGTGCGGATCGAACTTTGGAACGGAAATAATAATATTTGCCGGTCAGATCAGAGCTATGCGAAAAGCGACGAATAACACGAAAATTGTCGCGGTCACGTATGCTCCATAATAAATATAGGTTACGGGACATTTCGAGCAGATATCATCGATTCAATCGACTCATTTTTGCGTTCGCTTACCGCATTACACATACACTACAACACACGATTACACATACGGTAAACAAACACATGCTTGACATGTATCGAAAGCACCTGAATACAGCGTTGCCGCGGATATTGCCAGAATTATGAAATGGCGGCCTGTGACAACTCAAGTCAAATCTGATTGCGATTTTACTTCACTTACCAAACTATAATACATACAGTTATTACATGCACTTCTCAAATAATTATTTTCTGTATCATGTTTATTACTATACCCAAATACATTATATTTTGCTTTTTTCAGATTCAATAATTTATAGATTTTCTGTCGACTAGTCAATCCGCTAGTACTACCTTAAAAATATCCTACGTCATTGTAGAGTAAATATATTCAAGAGTACTCAGTTCAAATTTCAAGTCAATCGGATAATTACTCTTTGAGTAACACTGTCAGCAAATTTGAAAACTCTCTTTTCATATTCTTGAAAGTATAAAAATCCTGATAGTATAATCAGTCGAAAAAGGCAAAAAATATCGATTTTTTCAAAGTATCACACTGGTACAGCCCTTTAATTTGTTGTTAAAATCAATGTTGATTTTCATTCCGAATTGATATTAATTCTTATTTTGAATCTGCATTATTTTTAATTTCGAAACGATCCTTTGACGGTGCATTTTCTTCGATCGTTTTGGCAATTCAATGTTCTCAATTACGTTTAATTACATTTTCCTATATTCCTCCATACGCTCTTTCGGTCACCCACCCAAGTACTGGCCCGGGCCAACGGTGCTTGTATTAGCAGAAAAGCTAAAAACGCCAAAAGAGCATTATCAATTATCAATAACTATAGGATAACATTGATTTTTACCGATTCAGGAATTTATTATATTTTACAAAAGCATTTTTAAATTACACGTTTTACTTTTAGTAAATTCTAGGGGTGTGCGGGTACTCGATTCACTCGAGTACCCGATGTTCGGGATGGGTCGGGTAACTCAGCTATATAAATTTGCTTTCAATTTCTCTATTATTTAATGTTTCTATGATCTTAAATATTTGAAAGAGCTATCGTGGTGTAAATATTTTTTATTTTGATTTTCCTACAGCCGTAGTCGACGGGTATTAAGGCCTCCCAAATTTAACCATAGGCCTAATTATCCTCTCTCTTCCTGTAACAAGGTTGGTTGTTTTTTAATGGATATTTTATTAGTTTTGAGATGCTACAAAGGTAAATAAGGTGTGAATTTGTTTCCTAATTGATTAATCTCCAGTTTAGTACCTACGGGAAGTTTTACCACATGGTTTACGATATTTCAAGTTCGGACGATGATGAAGACACTGTGCTACTCACTCGGCTCAGAGCGGCATTTTGTCAACTTACGCCCTCACCAGTAAGTTACAGAAAACCCTACGGTTATAGGCGAAAAGCCATAAATTACAGAGGAACTCCGGCCACGAAAGCTCTGACCAATAAAAATAATGAAGATAAGAAAAAAATAAAAGACCTCCACCTCAAAAGGCAACTGTGGTTCACAAAAGCAAGCGAGATGGTACTGTCATGGTTGTGAAAAGGACAGGACAGCTGACATGATACAGTGCATAAAATGCGCAACGTGGTACCATGAGGAGTACATCGGTTTGTCGCTTGAAGATACCGCTGACTTTAAGTGCCCTGGTGGCTGTTAAATGTGCGAATGTATAGTTTATATGCGTTTCTAAAATGTAATTTGTGCATTTATATGATTGTTGACTGGAAATACAAAATGTATACCACGCAGATGAATGATTTAAGTATGATAAAGCCGTAGGTCTTATTATCTTACCACAGTAAAAAAAGACCTATTGGCGAGGTTTTTAAAAACATTTAATTTTGTTCTTGTTTATAGTGGAAGTTGCCATTTTTGTTTATATTTTATAATAATTGATATAAAAGTTCGATTATCAGTAAAAACCGTTGATGAATTTGAATATTTTTCCATTTTTATCGCAATTCTCGCTTAGCTAGGCCTTATTACCCGCAGGTACCTTATTTCTATATCTGCTACGTCTCCGTTCATACCTGTATATGTTATAGTGCTTTCCGTTTTGACCAAACAAAAATACCCAAACCAATCCAAACAAACCCACACACAAACCCAAACCCAAAAACGATTGCGCGTCGCCAAAAATTCCTTTAAGGGTTATCTTAAAATATCAAAACGAAGGTTTGTACACAATTTCAGCTCGATCAGCGGGGGGGGGGGGGTCAGAACCTTGTAATTTATCCAAACTGATGGGTTGTAGTTGTACTGCACTTTCTACCTTTTTCTCAGGTCTGTCTATCCGTCTGTCTCTGCTTTTCTGTCAGTCAGTCTGTTTTCTCCATCTCCTCTTTCTCGCGAAGGTCCATCTTCGTTCCATTGTGGTCCAAGCGACTATCAAACGTTGAGAAGTGCATGAAAACGGTGAAAATTAAATACATTAGTTGAGCTTAAGCGGGCAGCTACGGAACAGAACTCGTCAAGAGGCAAGTTTGAGGTAGTACAAAAAAACACGGCCAAAAAACATGTTAAAAAGTCTACAAACATCCAGTGAACATTCAACGACTCATCCCATTAAAAATAAACACGAAATCGAAAGCACCAAATAAAATACTCAATATAACGTAATTGGTAATAGACGGATAAAAAGCAATGGAAAACGAAAATGGAAAAAAAGTGAACAAATCAATAAATACCAATATTTCACGTGAAATGAAAGAAGCCCTCGAGTTAAAAAGTTCGATATTCATGGCTGGTGATTTTTTCTACGCAATTAGGAGATAGCATAATTGTGGAAAATAAATGTACTCGACCAAATGGAAATCGTCAGCTCTTTCGCGATATTCGGCGCTTTGCAGCTCTAAATATTGGATTATTATTATTCTGTGAGCACGCAGCGAATTGCTGGAATGTTTTTTCTCTATTGTAAATTCAAAAGTTCCGGTTTTCAAAATGAACTCGTAACTCGAATGTTCCACTTGACGTTGAATAGATCATACACTCGTATCTAGAAAAATGTATATATCCTATGTGAAACCGGGTATATACGGGGTGTCCTGTTATGAATGAGTAATCCTGCAACTGTCGATAAGTCAGATTATGTCCTACTATATGCTGGAATTTCAGTTCAGTAAAAGTCTCACGGTTTTCGAGATAAAAATCATCTGCTTTTGGTTTTTTGCCAGCCATTTCTACAAATGATAACTTTTTTCGAACCGGTTTAAAAAAAATACTCTTGGTTATTTGTTTTATCTAGAAAAGTCTTCTTTTCAACCTTAAATGTTAAGGAAACTTCATCAATAAAGATCTAATGCAGAATTTTCATACAAACCAATTCGAAGATCTGACTTTAATAGCCTGCGGTATAAAAAAATGTACGCTGAGAGAAAAGTGTATAGTATTTACAAAAAATGCACATGGTAAAAGAGAGTATAGTCGAATTCCATATAGTTTATTGTCACCGCAATCATAATATAGTTAACCCAACTATAAGCAAAAAGTATACGTAAACATGCGACTTTGGTGGCGTGTTTGACTATCTAGTATCTCCGAAATTATTATTTACTATTGTAAAAGGTTTTACAATATCGATATGGTTAATTCAGCTTTATCACAAAATCGGCGCACAAATACTAATGCTGTACTGAGAGAAAAGTACATGGTATTTATGAAAGACGTCCACGGCAAAAGAGGAGATAGTAAAACCCCGTATAGTTCATTGGCACTGTAATCGTAATATGGTTAACACAACTTTAAGCGAAAAGTACTATCTATTACTAAGTACTAAAGACTATCTATTATCCCCGAAATAAACTACTAACTATTGTAAAAATATTAACTGATTTAACTATATCGATATTGTAAAGCCTTTCACAGTAATAGTTATTTCGGGGATACTAAATAATGAAACACACTACCAAAACGGCATGATTAGATAGACGCTTATAGTTGTGTTAACCATATTATGATTGTGATGTCCATAAACTATAGGGAATTTAACTATGCCGACTTTTACCATGGGCATTTTTTATAAATACTATGGACACTTTTCTCATTGCAAGTTTGTACTATTTATATAGTTAACATTAACACTTGTTGAGTATAAATTGTTACAAAATCTTACGAAAAGTGACTATACGAACAAAATTATGCCAATCTTATAGTGAAGACGTGAATCATTTGTGGAACGTGTCAACAAAGTAGAGACAGCGGTAACACGATATGATTGATATAGATATATTAACGCATTAATTTATCAGTTTTTAAGATTCGATATTTTGAAAACTATTGCGTTGCGCCAAAACCCCATTTAAGCAGTGACATATATTATCAAAAAGACGATCTGTGCAAAATTCCACCTATATCGGAGGTAACAGCTATTCGGAATTGCAGCTGGAATTACATTTATCTGTTATGCCAAATCTACGATCAAAATGACATAAGTACCCGGAAGCATACTGGCAGCGTGCGTAGTATAACTAGGTAGGTCATGGGTTCGAATCCATGTTCAGGCGAAATATTTTCTTCGATAGGAATCATTTCAGGAGGTCAGGGAATGACAAATTATGATAAACAATCATGCAAGTAGTACTCTCAATCGAGAATTTTTGAATTCATAAAATATTATATTCATTTAGTAGACATACCATTCAATATGGTAAAAATGACTATTTTTTGATAGTGTAAGGAAATATCCATTTTATGAAAACCTACTATATTATATAGCATTGAACAACCAACGTATGCTTGTATGATTGTTGGTTGCGGTTAACATGTGAGCATAGTTTACACAGCTGCTAAAATATCATAAGTAGTACTATATTTTGGCAGTAATCATGACTATAAAATATTGTTGTTCCCTCAGGGTAATATAAAATATGGTTAAAATATTGTTGAAGTTACCATACATTTCTCTCAGTGTATCGACAGTTACAGGATTGTCCATTCATAACAGGGCACCCTGTATATACGGGCATATGTATATAATTTTCCCGGGCTTCAGTTGAAGAGTGGAGATGGTAGGTATACAAAATCCCAGTGGGAAAACCTCGCAAAACCGAGTTAACAAGTTCGAGTTTAACAATGCAGTACCGATGGGTGCAACGGCGGATCCTACGATCCTCTCACTCGGCCCCCTTGCCTCTTCCTCGAGCTTTTTGTCGCTCCGACCGCAATACATAGGATCTTGGTGGTACATAGGTGTTGGTGGTGGAGATTTGAGGATCGGGGATGGGAAGAATGAACGGGACGTGTGTGCGGTCCTTCATACGAGAATTGAAGTATTTGTACGATTCGCAAGTTCGAATGGGAGGAACGAGAGCTGGCTCCGCGTTCTGCCTCTTGTTCGTGGCAGGGCTTCCCCGCACCCGAGAATTTCTCGGCGTGACAACTGCCACGTACACAACGTATATACTTTTCCACCTACTGCGAGTCTGGACAGAAAAATAGTCGGTCGATTATACCGCCACTGTGGTTCGAATTTTTCCTCTTTTTTTATTTCCATTTCCGGAGAGAATTATAACTCTAACGATTCTTATACGAAATATAGAGAAAAAAACTCGAGGACCGATTTTTTTTTGGAAAATTTCTGCGGAACACAAACATGAAAAAGAAAGTTAATGGAAAAATGTATTGTTTTATAAAAAGATGTGTGAATCAATTTTTTTTAGCGTAGTTATAAATAAATTACAACAATTATATATATATATATATATATATATATATATATATATATATATTAGAATGATTTTATTGAAAATGAATTTTCCAAAAAACGTCTGTTTGCTGAATGATTTTTTAAATATATGCGTTGGTATGCGAATTGCGATCTTCGAGTGCTGGCAATAAGTGACGCTCTCTTGAATAGCGGTGAACACTTGTAATCGTTGTCAGAATATAAATAATTGAAAAAAAATTAGATGTAAACGAAATAAATGGAGAGAAAGTTTTTTTTATAAAAAAATTAACTTGTAAATAAATTTTAAGTAAAATTTTCCAAAAATGTCCTATTTGTTGAATGAAAATAATTTCAAGTGTGTGAGAACATGCGAAATGCGATACTTCGAGTGCTGCTAACAATTGTTTATCGCTATACCGCTAAAAATCATTAGCAATTATTGACGTTCTCTTGAATATCCGTGAACAGTTGTTATCATCGTCGTCGGAATAAAAATAATTGTCAGAATTATTTTAAAAATTATGTGAAAATGAAATGAAGGAAAAAAAATATCATTTTAGAAAAATAATCATTTTTATTAATAATATCATTGAAAAGTACTTTAAAATCAATTTAGACAACAATTTTTGTATATTTCTTAAAATAATGTTATCAAAAATAAATTTTTAAGAAAGTTTAAGTTAAATTTTCCAAAAATGTTCTGCTTATTAAATGAAAATAATGTTAAATATGCGATAATTTGAGTGCTGTGAACAATTGTTTATCACTATGCCGCAAAAATCATTAGCAATAATTTACGTTCTTTTGAATATCGGTGTACACTTGTTGACATCGTTGTTATAATAAAAAAATAATAATAAAATATATATATATTTATATATAATAATAAAAAAATATTATTATAATTAATATAATTATAATAAAAAAAATAATATAATAATAAAAAAATATTATTTTAAAAAATTTTGCAATTGGCCAAAGCGTCCGAAAAGCCGCAAAGTCGAGGAATTTCTATAATTGCCAGAGTGATTAATTATTCCGTCAATTATGCGGTATCTGTTCGTATATGCGTATCTGGGTCACGTTAGTGCGGGCCGCAATCATCTCCTGAGTAATTAGAACAAAGCATTCGGTAATTTATTCGCGCCTGTGTGACGCGAGAGAACTTTTCGTCGGGGAAAATGCGGAGCAAGGATGATAATTGCGAGAGGGTCGGAAAATTCCAGAAACTGTCAGAAGTCACTTGAGGAAACTCCCGCGCGAACGTATATACCTCACCGCGAGGATAAGAGCAGATGAAACGCGATAAATAATGTTAGTTCATTTGCGAAAATGACTCGCATATTTGGCTAAAAACTCTCGAGTGCCTTAGACCTCGTCGTTTGTGTACCTATCACGGACTCCGTCGTCCCCGCTTCGGTGGGGCTGGACAAATTTCGTTCCAGCGGCTGTAACGACGTGTTCCGAGAGTAACGGAGACTTAAAAGAAAAAAGAATTTTGCCTACAGGGGAAGTTGCCTTCCGATTACGTTAATTCCCGTTATCACGTCGTTGAAAAAAAAACTTTTCAACGCAGTTTAAAAAATAATCGATTTTTTATTGAGCAGCAATATTGTAGAGATAATTGATACTTATCGATTATTAAAACATATCGTTTTTCGAATTTAACGAGAAACTATATAACTAAAAATATAAAATACAGTTTTATATATTAAAAATTTTGGATTCTTAAAAAATAATTTAAATAATAAAACATTTTCAATAATGATAATTTAATAATAAAACAGCTTTCAAAAATTCCATTCAACATGTTTTTTATATACATTTAAAAAAATCATATTTTAATATATTAAAAAACTGTTTATAATAGTTTTTATAAAAAACAGTTTTTAATAATTTTGTCTTTTGAAAATTATTTTCTACGAATTTTTAAAATTACATTGAACGAATTTTTATATATAAATTTATATGGATTTCATATGAAAATGCTGGTTTCACATTTTTTGTCGAAACCAATTATTCTACAACAATTTTCTTTATAAGTACTCCCCCATTTACGATATTTTCCAGATTTTTAAGCCGTAGCCTTCCAAAAATAGAAGGCTGAGCCGTGACGAATTGAAAACTGTTTTTTTTTGTAAATAATTTTTGTCGAGGATACTTACTCTTCAGAACTTTTTCAGAAATTTCTTTCGATTTTTAAGCCAAACAGTAATCTAATATAATATAATGATTCAATACATTGTAGAATATATATTTATATAATGTCAAAACAGTTTAAATCAACGATATATTAATAATGGAAAAGCTTTAAAAATGTATGTTTCAAAAGTTTTTTCTATTTTCTATTTTTTAAACATATGTTTATATATATAAAAAACTTTTACAAATATTTGTTATAAGAAACCGTTAAGCATTTAAGAAAATATGTTATATTCATTTTATTATAAATTATAAACAATTTTGATACTTTTGATAATTTTGATACTAATCAAATTAAAATAAAAATTCAAATCAAATTAAAAAACGTTGTTTCGAGAAAAACGCGTTTAAAATTTGTTTGGGTTACATAAAGACATAAAAATGTTTTTTAAATGTTTTCGATAATGTGTTTATTCAGTGTAACAACTTTTCTATGAATATCTATAATATAAACCCATAAAAAAATGCATGAAAAAACGCCTTTTTAGCTTCTAAAGTGACAAGATCCCTTGAGGACTTTTGTCCTCACTTCCATAATACTTCCTCACTAAAGCCATTGTACTTTTGCTTCTAATGCTGCTCAACGCATTCGGCCAACTCTCGCGGAGCTCGGGTGTACTTTTTTTTCTGTCACCGAGAGGAAAATCCTCCCGGATACTTTTCTCGTGTGAGGAAAGCGGTTCTCCGGGTCGTTGAGTTTTCCCGTTGGCGGGGGATGGGAAAAGGGCCAAGGGAAGGACGCAAGGGTGGGTAAGAAACGCCGAGCGCCCCGAGCGTGTCTATATGCACCCAAAGGAAATGGAGTTAACAAGATCGCGTTAACAATGCAGCGACGATGAGGGGGCCAGCGCGTTACTTTTGCTCGCCTTCGTCTACCTCTGCATTTCCCTTTAAAGTCTCGTTGCGGACGTGTATCTTTGCTCGAGCTTTTCCGACACTGATGACGACGGGGTGACGGCGCCGGCTAGACGTTTTGTCATTCTACGACGTTGAACGCACCGAGCCGGCCTCAAATTCTCAAAGTTTCGAGCCGTGCTTTCGCGATGCTTCTAATGCACTCGCGAAGCTTTTTTTCTCAGCCCCTCTCCGCCGGCCTCAACCTTCGCGTTTCTTTACTATCTCACTTGCGCTTTTTCATACCTGAAGGGATTTGGCGCTGGAAAAAAAAGAAAACTCGAGTAGAGTTTTCTCGAAACGAGGCATTTATTTTTCCACGCGGCTTCGTTTCCACTTTTCCACGCTGCGTAGAAATTTCTTAGGGTTAGCCTGATTAGGATCAGGACATCCTGGTCCAGCCCCGAGTAGGGTCATTTTAGTATTGCCTGATTTCGGGCCGAAAGCATTTAGGCCCGAAATCAGGCAATACTAAAATGACCCTGATAAGATCCTACTAAGGCTTTCCCCGATAGGTCTCTACCAAGGCTTATCTTGATAAGCCCTACTAAGGCTTTCCATGATAGGGCCTTACTAAGGCCTGATCAGGCCCTACCGAGGCTTCCTCTGATAAGGCCCTGTGCAGGCTTTTCTAGGTGAGGCCCTATTCAGGCCTTCCTTGATGAGGTCATAAATAGGCTTGCCCTATAACTGCCTCAGCAGCCGATAGATGCATATAACCCTCTTTTTTCCACATGGAAACTTTGATTCCATAGCATCGTAGCTTCAGAGTTTCAATGTATTCCTGAATTCCATAAAAAAGGTGTTATGGACTATCACGACAAAAAACTTTATGCAACTCGGATGCGTGTTAGAAGATTTCGGCAGCTTTGTAAGGCGGAGAGAGGAATTTTATATATATATATATATATATATATATATATATATATCAGGTTGATAAAAAAGTTTTGTCGCAATAATTTCAATTTAATTTATTTATTTATATATCTTATATAAAACATTTCTAATCAACAATATATTCGCCATCGGTTTCTATGACACTCGACCATCTAGTTGGCAACTCATTTATTCCCTTTGCCCAAAACTGCGGTGGCTGGAACTCAAAGAAATTTGAAATATCCCTTCTGAGATCGTCGACGTTTTTGAAAGTTTTGTTTCTCAAATATGCCTTCAAATGTCTGAACAAATGGTAGTCAGATGGCGCGATGTCGGGAGAGTATGGTGGATGAGGAACGGTATTCCAGTGAAGCTCAGTGATTGTTTTGTGGGTTTCCTTTGCGACATGGGGTCTCGCGTTGTCGTGGAGAAGGTGCACAGTCGCACGTCTTGGCCGTTTTTTTCTTATAGCTTTTGCCAATTCCTGGAGATTCTCGATGTATCGTGTAGAGGAGATCGTCTCACCTACAGGGAGAAAATTGTGAAACAGCATTCCATTTGCGTCCCAGAAACAGCACAACAAAACCTTTTGTGAGTGACGATCAGATTTCGGTTGGTGTGGCGGTTTTTCTCCGATAGGAAGCCAGTAGGCTAAACGCGTTCTGTTATCATATAAGACCCAGCTTTCATCTCCCGTCACAAGGTTTTCTAAAAACTCCTTGCGATGGTGGCGAAGCAGGAGAGACTGGCAGATGGTCACGCGACAGTTCTTATTGTCGGCGGTGAGACTGTGGTGGTATCCATTGAGCTAGAACCTTCCTGTATCCCAAGTTGTGTAAGTGATTGACTATTGACGGTTAGGTGCAGCCAAGTTCTCTTGCTAGCTCGTGCGTATTTGCTTCCGGTTTTTCTTTGATGCAGCGGAGTAATGCTTCATCATCGATGGTCGACGGTCGTCCGGAACGTTCCTTATCTTCAAGGCGTGTGTCTCCAGATTTAAAACGATTGAACCAACGCTGCACTGTTCGATGAGAAACTATGTTCTCGCTGAATGCATCCTGTATATTTTTAGCAGTTGTGCTTGCGTTCCTTGAAGCCATTTCTGTCCACTAGAACGCGCGCTCGCCCTTTTATACCCTGTTACGCGGAAAAGCAGAAAACATTCTAGAATATTCTCGACATAGCTCGATGTCATATTGCGTCAATATGTAAAAATACATTTTTAAAATTTTTGCGACAAAACTTTTTTATCAACCTGATAGCATGTTTTTCGGTAAAACTTTCTAAATGTCACAATGATATGAATCAATTGATATACTTTATGTGATACAACAAATAATTATAGGAATGCATTTTGTTTCTTATGCCATATTTGAGACCAAGGTGCTACAAGCACTCGGTAGCATAGGGTCAGCGTGCGTAGCTATAGGTAGGTAGGTAGGTACTAGGTTCGATTCCATATAGGCAGAACATTTTCTTCGAAATAATCATTTCAGAAGCCCAGGGAACGAAGAATTATGATATAAAATTACTGTAGTAGAAGTCTAAATTAAGTGTTTCGTTTCATTTTGGATTTTAAAAATATTTCATGCATATAGTATGCTTCAATTTATAGTGTTTATTGTAAGCAAATGAAGGTTTATAGAATCAATTCTTTATTTACTCAATTTGAATATATTTAATATTCAAAAAGAATAGCTCAAACAAATAAGATCGTAGTAGGCCGTGAAATAAGGAAAAAACCAATTTGATCTAAAAAGAGCCTATGTAAATAAATAAATAAAAATTGCAGTGCACTGCAAAGAATTTATTGTCAAACCGCTATATTGCGGTCAAACCGCTATATAGCGGTTTAAGGGCCCTATCAGGCAATCTGACAAGGCCACATCAAGCAACCAGTGCAGGCCCATATTTGACACAACTTCACATTTTCATGCAGGGCGCTTTCTAGCTGCCTTATTAGCGCACTACCAGGACGGTCAGGCAACCTGAACGTGCCTTGAATCGAGCCCTACCATTATTTGCGGGACACTCACCGGATGCATCGCTGAATCGGATACGCACGAGGGCACAGGCAAACTGCGGCAAACCAACGTCGGTATAGGTCGGACTTTGTCCCTATTGAATTGTTCCAATCGGAGACCCGGCGAAATTGATTCAGCCACGCGGTCACCCATCCGAATATTGGCTCGAGCCTCAGCTGCTCGACAGCAGGTCTGTTCGCCACTCTAGATCGCAAGAAAATGGACAATTCGCACCCGAGGCGTCTCAAAAAGGCGGCCATTGGAAAAAGGGGTGACGATAAAAACCCGATAATGGCGACGATACAGAAGGGAACGCAAGGCGAATTTCCGCCGTTGCACGATGGCACCGTGAAGGAAGAGAGGAAGAGGAACAGAGAAAGGACTCGCGGGAGACATATACCAATTAAAGATGGAAGTCAAACGAGAGGAATGTGTTAAGGGGGCGGGATACCTTTAGGCGAGGATTTTTTTTTTAATTTTCATGATTTTTTTTTTGAGGAAAGATTTCGTTACCATTTTCGAGATTGAGGGTGTTTTATTACTACTTTTGGCTGTCACACGATTTTTTTTAATCTTTAAGAATTCCGGAGGTATGGCACGGCCTTATAAGCTGCATTTTCAAAACTGGCGTGACGTGTCGATAAAAAGCTAATCGATCGATTCTGATGAAGTTTGGTATAAATCTTTCTAACTTTATTGTCTAAAACATGAACCTAAATGTTTATAAACATTATTTTATTTCAATTGCAAAATGTAGCTTTTTTCGGGAAATTTAATATTTTTGTTTCAAAGCGTACCATTTAAGGGGAGATATACACCTAGGAGCCGGAAAAAAGGTCATTTTTGTTAATTTTTTCAAGGAAAACTATTTGAAATTTCGTATTGGGGTTTTAATTATCTAAAAGTATATACATTCAAAAATATGTTTAATTTTCTTTATTTAAAAATATCAAAAAAATACAAGGATATTCTATGATCCTTGGAGCGTCGTAAAGAAATCTGCGTATACGGTACGCACTGGCGTTTCTTCAAAAATCATTTGAAAAAAAAAACCAAAAAGATTAATATATTAGATACTATAATCTAGTACTTGTCATAGCCGATTTTGAAAATATCGATTTATGACAAAATGGCGGACGTTTGAACATAAATAGTGATTTTTGGGCCAAAAATTAGTTATTATTTTGCCTATAAAAGAAAAACTAAGTAACGGAAAAAAAAATCCTATGACAAGTACTAGATAATGGTGTATAGAATAACCAAAAAAAACTTCAAGGCAATCGGTTCATTGTTTTTCCAGAAATTTTGGGTACCGATTTGAAAAAAGTGGTATTAAGAAAAACGCGTTTGAAAATTTGGGAATGAATAAATCATGAAATTTGTCAACTTACATGGAATCATCGATATCAGGCCCATAGTGTAGGTCTTCTACGTTCGACGGAATGTTCATAGCTTCTAAATCCTCGACCTCAAGCATCTAGGTGTACTACTGTGTCCAAAAAATAAGGTGACATTTGAATTTAAACTGCGCGCGTCGAAGGATTTGGAGAATTATTTTTTTTGGGTTGGTAGTACTGTCAGTGACATCTATGTCAAATTTACATGTCAAAATATTCATTAGTGTTTGAGATACGCGTCGTTTTGTGAGCTGCTAAAAGTGAGTTTTTCGTTTTTTGCGATGTCGAAATTTGTTGAGCAAAGAATTTGCATTAAATTTTGTTTGCGGAATGAATTTTCTGCTGCGGATACGTTTCGCCAAAACCTCAACCCATATCGTTCCGCAACCACCGTATTCACCTGATCTGGCGCCGTGTGACTTCTGGCTGTTCAGCAAGCTCAAAAGATCGCTCCGGGGACACCGTTTTGATACGATAGAGGAGATTCAAGCCGCAGCGAAGACGGAACTGAAGGCCATCCCGGAAAGTGACTACAATCAGTGTTTCGAAGATTGGAAAATCCGTTGGCATAAGTGCATTGCATCGGGAGGGGATTACTTTGAAGGGGATGAAATTGATTTGGAAAAATAAAAAAAGAATTTTCGAAATAAATACAATGTCACCTTATTTTTTGGACACAGTAGTATATCTCTCCTTAATCAATTTTCAACATTTATCACTTTTTCGTTCATATTCTGCGTATGAGTGTTAACGAAAGCCAAATATTCGTTGGTTTTCTTTTAGATTAATCCCGCCGACGCTACATGTCACGCCGTCTGACAACATCCGTCCCGACTCGTTTAGAAGACCGTGCCTAAAAAAATACCATGTAACAGCCAAAAGTAGTAATAAAGCATACTCCAAATGTGAAAAATGGTAAAGTGATCTTTCCTTAAAAAAAAAATCATGGAAATCAGCAAGTTTTCCTCGCTTAAAGGTATCTTCCCCCTTAAATATAAAAGGGACGGTCGAAAGCACAAAAGAGCACGGGACCGCGTTGCGGAGAACGGGAGACGTCACTGCACAGGCCTGGAGAGATTTCCTTCATCGCCGAGCCGTCGCGGTCGAAAACGAAAGAGTTGGGCAGGAAGAGACAGCCCAAGACGAAACACGAGCTGAATCTTTTGTTACAGAGCAACGCCGCCACTGAAATATCCTAGGGGGATGGCTCGTTCAGCTGCACGCCCTACATGAGGCTTTCCGCGTCGAAAGTCTTTCGATCCCTTTTTTCAAAACGTACTAGGCCACCTCGAGCGATACTCTAAATCGACCGACTGACAACAAGAAAAAAATTCTCGATCAGTTTCAACATTTTCTTTCTCTACCCCTATTTTGTCCAAGCAAGATCGTATAACGGGGCTACTTTGACATGCAGGGTAACTTTGACAGTTTTTGGGGCTACTTTGACAGAGTGCCAAAATGCGTTTTAAATGTGTGCGCAGCGAGCCCGCTTGACCTTCTGCGGCGGGCGGCGAGTGCGGGTAATAAACTTGAACAACAATTTGTTATTCAAGTTTTTATAATGTTGATAAAGTTGATTGTAACGTTGCTCAAGTTGATTTTGATCTCAATGACAATTATAAGACTCATTAAGTGCCTGGCACCCCAGGTACTTGATATCTTTATGCAAAATGTTTGCTTAAGGGAGGGCACCACTGTTGTGCGCGTAGCCTTCGATATCGCGCCAATAATTAATATGTTTTTTATGTGCCGGTTCCGTGGAGATGGAAAAAGGGGATAGAGGAAAAACTCGATATTCGTAATTGTGAATCGCGTTTATACTTTTGAGACAGAAAGAGATGCTTCTCTTGGCATTGTCCAAACACAACTAACTACTCGTCCAAATCGCGATAGGTGACGAAACGGACGTATTTCCACCAACGAGTTACGTCACGCGTTTTTGCGGGATCCCAAACTGTTCCTTCGGAAACAAAGAGTCTCAGCGCGACCAAAGTTCGAGAATATTCGAGCCGCTTAGATTTACCAAGAAGTATATACTCGAACGCAAAAATCTCTCGCTTAATCAGTCCTGAACAACTGTAACTGCCCATTTTTGACAGTTTTCTTTGGATTTCTTTCTAAGAAAGGAATAAAATATATGGTCAAAAGAGCTTTTAGGTTTTATAAGGTATATATTGGAGTATGTAAAAAAAAATTATTTGTTAACAGTATACAAAATGGCGGCGCACGAGCCACAATGGCACTATTGTTTTTCAGTCAACCCTCACCGCGGCACGCAGTAGAACTGTCATAAATTTAGTTCCGGAACTAAGAGCGAAATATTTTCGTTAATTATATTTTTTAGCCGTCAAGTACGGGGGGAATCAACAAATAATTTTAAAAATAGAGCCTAGTTTGAAAAAAAGTTGGTTTTTTCGACTACAATTTTCATCTCAAAAGTGATATATTTTTTACAATTTTCGGTTAATCGAAAAAAGCGCTTGTACTTGACTGTTGAAGCAATTTGGATTGGACGAAAATTGTTTGAGTTCCTCTGCCTTAATAACGATGACAATTTGGTTACAAAAAATCGTTGTTTTTCATTAATTTCATGTATAATGCATAAAATATTATATTTTTTTTATCAATATGATTCCAAAGTAAACCTGAATCTTTGACATAAAATGCATTTCAATGTCCTGTCAAAGAAGCCCCACACTCGGGACTACTTTGACACTTTAAAAAATGTATATATCAAACTGCGACGGGGTGGTGGAGCGTGACTTTCTCATACACTTGATAGCCAAAGGGCACACTCTACTATTGGAACAAGAAAAGTTGGTATCTAGGATGTTAAAAAAAAAGTCACCTACAAAAAACTTTCAAAACCTGTTCAAACGGTACTCAAGCTCCTACGGAAATTTAGAAAAAGTTACCTACTTTTCAAAAATGCAATGACATCAAATTACCGAGAACTTTTGGAAAAGTTGCCAAACTTTCGCGAAGTCTTGTGACGATAGAAGTCTACAGTCCATTTGGATTGATACTTTTTTTGTAGTCCTGAGCCAGGATCATAACATTTTTGGGAAAATAATAACAGGGGTCGTAGATCGGCCCACTTACATTGGAAAATAATACATCGATATGTGTATGATAACATGTAGGGCTACTGGTTGTTTGGCCACGATCCCGTGAAAGGAGCGTGGGACATGTTTTTCGCTATGAAATAACTCCGTAATGCTTTATGCAAAAGTGAACAATTTTCAATAAATTATTATTTTTCAAGAGAAGGGTAGACAACGTTCAAAATAAATTAAAAAAAAAAACTTTTGCATAAGTGCAATCTTTTTTTATTATTTCCTGTTTGAGGACACAGTAAAAAAGAGCTATCAACAATAAAATAAAAATGATTAGTAGATTTGCAGAATACCGGACCCTTAGTTCAAAAATATTTGCAGATTTTTCTTATTTTATTGTTGACAATTCTTTCTTACCGTGTCCTCAAACTACAAATAATAAAAAAGTTTGATTCTATAGGACGGTTTTTTTTAAATTAATGTTTAAAGTTGCCTACCCCTCACTAAAAGCGAATATCTCTAAACCAGTGCACTTTTGCATAAAGCATTACTGGGTCATTTGATAGCGGAAAACATATCCTACAACCCTTTCACGGGGTCGTGACCAATAACCAGTAGCCCTGTACATGTACGAGCCACTGCAAATTTTCGAAAAGTCATTGAAGTTGATACAGAACGATCTCCAAAATCAAATGTCTTCAAAATTAGGTCTTCCCGCGGCAAGGTAATTGCGAAGATTTATGCATAAATAAAAGGGCGAAGGGGTGTACTCTTGCTCGGATACAAACAACCAAGAGCAATATCTTAAAACGCAAAGACTGGCCCGTGTCCAAAGTTCGGAATGGGATGCTTGAAAATTCCCGTTTCGCCGCTCGCTTTTCACAATCTTTCCTTTTTTCCACCATCTTTTCCCTTGCATTTATTCCCTCCATTGTATACATGTATTCAACGTCTGGCTTCTTACTCCGTTGATTTTTTTCCCTCCGATTCTCGCAGCCCCTAGTGTGGTATGAGCGACACATGGAGCATACGCGTGTATTGCGCGCAGATTAATCCGAATGAAAGCTGCAGTATTTGTAATCAATTAGCCTAGGAACTGATAAAGGAAAACATTGAGGACGTACCCGGAAGTCATTTCGGAGTATCCGGCGGACGCGGTTCTTCTTAGGTCATCTTCGTAGTGTCGCTTGAAGAAAATCGATGCATCCTTAAGGTACAACGCCGTTTCTTGTCCCGTATGAGGAAAGCTCTTCGGTAATGGCAATTGCAGCACGCGGACTTGCTTCTCGAGCTGTAGATCCGCCGCGAAAGCTCGTGTGTCCATGTGCAATAAAGACTTAATTGCTTACGATAAAATTCGAGGACAAAAAGCGGATGGGGAGACCTTCTGTGCTCGGCAAACCGTCTTTAGTTACCTTCTGTCAGTCTCGACTGTCTTCCTCTCTCTCTCTCTTTATCTTTATCGCCGTCTCACGGTTACGTACCGTTTGTCTTCCGTCGCTTGCTTCAGCTGGAGAAACGTCGGGAATGGTGGAACCTTCACCTCTCGGTGAAACCTTACCCCCTCATCATCGTAACGACAGACGTTCCTTTTAATGAGTTTTCATTCGGGGCCATATACCGCCGTTTGCCACCAGTTTCCATCAACGTTATAAGAAGAGCACGGAGAAAGGCAGTGACACTTTATATCTCTCGCTGTTCCTGCGTTCTTTGAATGTTTTTACGAAAAGTTCAAGTTTCCTCGGAAACACCCGTGCTGCTAGTAGCTTCAAAGTAAATCCATTTCCCAGCGTAATACTTGGGATGTTTTTTCTACTTGAGTCGTTTGTCTGGAATGATGTATGTTTCGCTCAAATTTGCCGTTACATTCGCTTGTACGCGAAATTCAGCGTTGATTTGGGAAGAAACCAAGCCACGAAGGCAGTACTGATGAGGTTTCAACTTGCCGGGCATATGCAACGAGGCAGATGTTGGTATCGGGTCGAGGTATGAAGACTTCTTTTGCTTCTGGTGTTCAAGTCGAAGTATGAAGACTTCTTTCGGGTCTGGTGTACTTCCCGTGCAGAAATTTGAGTCGGGAAAATGCACTGCCCCTGATCTGCCTTCCCTAGAAAGTATTAGGCTCTGGTCGGGCCTTCCACCCTGGAAAAGGTTTGCAATGTAACGGGTCAAAGGCTAGGTCCCGATGCGCCGTTTCCTTTCTGGGAAACTGATCAGGAACGGGCCGGACAACAAACAGTAAATGACCGGGAAAGTTGTAGGGAATAGATCGGGAAATAACCAGGAACAAACGAGGGAATTAAAAATGACGTTTCAGCGTTTTTGGAATCCTTGAAGAGGTAAAACCTGGAGTGTATTCAATTTAGTATTTCGACAACATATTGTTCATTATGTTTCATTAAGTATACATACGCTTACTTGCATTTCCTGGTAGGCAAAGAGACAGAAAAACGTACACGGATAACTATCCAAGCGAAAAAGGCCTAGAGTGCAAAGGGTTATTTCACAAGTATCGCAAAATCATAAGGGTAAGTGCACGCTGTAAGTATGTCATTTCTGTATGTGGTACAACTCACAGGACGAACTTTTATCCTTATACGATGGTACCTTGCTTACGCGAAATTCTTCGCTTGTAGCCACCTGGCGGATTGTTGGCGGATGTCTTCCCGGCCAGAACATTGATATTTTCCGACAAGGCGTTCGAAAACCACGAATGACCTGCTTTACTTGTTTGCCTCATAAAATAATTTAGATATTTTTTATGCTCAAATGATGTCACAGTAATCCCGTTATTTATGAAAGGATTGTTATGCTCGTCGATTATCATTGATAAAATGAATGCTTTTAATGATGAATAGAATTACAACATATGTTAATGTTGTATTCTTTCGTTTTTATTAGTGTATTAATTTAATCCCAATCAATGATGAATGTCTTTAATGAGATGAAAAGCTAAGTAGCTTTTCTGTAGTTCTTAAAGACAGGCTCCACTTTTCAGAACATGTCAATGTTTTGGCCGGATAGACATCACGTGAAGATGTACTTGCTCGCAATGTATCCCGGCCAGAAGATTGTAATTTTCAAACATAGAGAGTAAGCCGTAAAAAACGATTTTGCGATCTTTCCGGTTTGTTCCATGGAAGGGCCCAGCCAGGTAAATCAGACATGGCAAGTCTGGTCAGGGCCGGACACAAAGTAGGGAATGCCCGGTCACATTTCTGCACGGGTTCAGGTTAACGTATCAAGTATGAAAACTTCGTTCAGCTCTGGTGTCCTTTCCGTAATTTGACTTTTCGTTGATATTTGCAAACGTTTGCGCAAATTCTGCCTGCCTTGATCCCGGGCTGGTCAATTTTTCAAAGCATGTTAGAATTGGTGAGGAATGGGATCAGATCCAGCAGAAGTCAATGAGACTCAACTGTTCAAGACGAAGATTTAGCGGGTTGACGTTAGGCTGGGATGAGAACACTGGCATTTTTTATATGTTGAATTGGAGATGAACGAAATGGGATCCAAAAGAACTGGATGGGAGCTATGGGGGAGCTAGGGGCGTACGATTACACGCAAAAGGATCGGATTGGCATTCTGTTAAAGAGTCGTGGATTCTGTATAGCTTGTCGTTGATGGCTGTTCGTTGTAGCCTGTCTGAAACACTTTTTCAATAGGGTTATTTTACCCTCCGCGCCACTAGGGATTAAATTGACTGCATCTTCGAATTTGCAATTGAATAACGTTTTTGGCATCCAATGGGGCTTGCCGCCCCTGCACTGAAAGTTTGAAGACCTCGCTGTACGTAGAGACGAACAGTTTTCAATTGTATCTTCAGTTTGTCGATGACAGCCGATCGGAAAATGTTTTTCACCAGCTGGCCCTTTTCGGATCTCAGAATAAATATCCTTTATGCAACGTCCAAAATGGGACTATTTTTTAACCAAAAGTACCATATGTCACGAATGTCGCACATCAATTTTACCAAAATATTGACCAATGAAATAATTATGAGGGGGAGACAGCTTCGGGCAGCCAAAAATGGGCAAATTTTCAAGATTTTTTGGTGTCGAAACTATTTATTCTACATAATTAAAATGTTATGTAGTACATATTATGACATCTTCTAATTTTCGAAAAAAAAAACATTTTCTTTAATCTAAATCTTTAAAATCTAAAATCGGCGCCTCTAAGACACTTGATTCCGAAATGGTAGCCGCCCGAGTTGTTCCACGACATACAACCTAGCGTCTGGTGGATTTATCTGAAACATTAGAGTCAAGAAGATTCAGATTTCTGAGATCCGCATGCTGTATGTGAACCTGAAAAATTCGAAGAAAAGTGAAAATTCGAAAAATTGTACGTTTTTGAAAATATGTTCTATTTTTCATGAAATTTCTGCTATAGTATTTGTTAATGAAAAAGTAGTTTCTGAAAATAATTTTCGAGCAACTTTTGGATCGAATGCACGATAATTATGTCATGTAAAAGTCTTCGAAATTACAAAATGATTGAGTAGATAGTTTTAGTAAGTTATCATGTACCAAGTTCACCAAAAAGTTTTTTTTTTAGGAAAAAGCGTTAGAAGTTTCGAGACTCCACAATTATGTGACTAAATATTCTACCCATTAATCTGTGATTCCGCGACCATGAAGTTGTTCCTCAGCTTCGTCGTTCATTTTCGACCATAAGCTTTTCTTTACGTTACAAACGAATCTCCCCCTTACGTGAAGACGTTAATTTTTTCGGAATGTTCATGTTCACGATTTTATAGCCATTTTTTTATTCGATTTCTCACCTTAATGTCGATTTTCCATATTCTAGAATGTACAGTGAATGATCCGTAATTTGTTGGTTCCATTGAAACCGATAGGGTTCGTACGACAGCCGTTTGAAGACGCCTAGGGTTATTTTGACCCCGTGCGACCAGCGCGGAGCTTTCCGGATTTGTGAGGGAGTTAATAAATACCTCTCCCCAATTTGCCATTGTCTGCTCATGAAGTTTGCCGTGCCGGGCGTTTTAGTAGCCTGCCCGACCTTATAATCGTCGCTTGAGTATCCTGGAACGTCAACACTTTGCTTTCTACAGCCTCTCTCTTGATTCCTCATCATCCATGGTCATAACCGAAGGGCATGTATAATGGTATCATACTCCTTCTCCTATTTGGGCGTCTTCTAGCAGTTAATCTTCTCGTCGTGATCGTTATATTCGAACATCGTCACTTCGTCGGCTTCTCCCAGCGGTATATTCGACCAGCTACATGTCTCGCACGTGGGCTTACACACCTCGAGAGCTTTCATCGTATCACCCGCTCTCGCTCATTCTCTCTCTCCCTGTTTCTCACGCATATGGATACAAGGGTCTTTGCTCAGCCCTCTGGTGCGCGCGCGGTGGTACTTCATTTGCCTTGTGTCCCTCTCTGCCTAACTAGCTCCCACCAACCAAAAGTTGAGGCTCCTTCGACGCGGTGCATACTCCGTCAGTGTAATGAGATCTCTCTTAAAGCACGCAAAAGCACATATATTCGCAGGCTGAGGAATACAGAGACTTCTACTTTTCTTTACAGTGCAAAACTGAAGTAGC